>CM023491.1:43078176-43647852 GCA_013339685.2 Hyalomma asiaticum | reverse complement strand
ATGTGATTACAACTAGGTATTAATTGATCAGTGAGTATATTTGCTATGTACGAACCGGCGGGATGAAATGCTAAATTGACTTTCATGTGCACAAGGAAACAGCTTAGCGCTTGAGGCAGTCTTGTGAAGCATATCGAGCGCATGAAATGAAAGAAAGTAAATGAAGGACGCGAATCGTAAGCGCGAGCAAGCCGTTTATATCTGCCTAGTTCTCTTCGTTATGTACGTCTTCTCGTGCTTATTCTATTTTGCAGCAAGTTTACGTTTGCGATGCCACACTTCACTAAATTAAAATACCTCCGCTCACGATCAACCAGAATGCATGTCTGAAATAGCCCCGTAACTGCCGACTATTCCGGTGACAAATCTGCAACCATAGAAGGAAATGTACAAAATCCCCGTATTTAGAGCACAAACGCGTACTCTACGCGTTGAGTCACCGCAGTATTATGTTGCAGTGTCGTAGTATTTTATAGAAACTAAATTAACGCAATGTTTGCTAATAGCAGCCAAAGTATCAAGCGCGTAGCAGACGCCCGCCGCTGGATGGATGCATGCTATGAGCGTCCCCTTTGTAACGGGGCGGTGACATGTGCGCCACCAGGCTTGTAAGAAGATTTAAGAACTTTTCTTTTTTCTTCTGTCGCTCTCTGTTTAAATTTTCCTCATGCTTTTAAAATCTACTTCAATCAAATCGATCATACTGTAGCAAGAACGGAAATTCATAGCCCAGTTCTATGCCCCTTATGGCAGAAAGGCCATATATTTCCCTATAATTATATTTTCCGTTCTCTCTAGTTTTCTGCCACCAGTATTCTAACCGTCTCTTACTTGTTTCAATCGCGGCTATGTTCAGCTTCCCGTTGTTCGCCCTAAAACCCAAGGCTTCATGTAGGGTAGTGCCCAAACGTACACCTCTTACAACTGCTCCAACTGCTGGTGTCGTTTCACTATCTTCCTCACAGCATGTGCGTTTTTCTTCTTCCTTACTGAATTTCGCTTTATAAATACGCGTTCTAAGGCAGTCCGATCTCGCTTCAAACAATAAAGCGCTTCCTCTTAAATTAGGGTCGCCGATGAGAGCGGACGCATCTCGCATCGGCTGCGTCAATTTATGCGTGTTTCCGCAGGCTTTTTGAGCTCTATACCTGAAACCGGCACTTCATCGGAAAGAGCAAGTCATCGCGAACCCAAGGACACCAACATTTTAGGGTGAGCGTGAACTCTACCTATTTTTACGGCACAAAACCCACTTGCACCACGGTTGTGCGCGGCTAGGCCTAACGGCGGTTAGGCCTGCCGCATCCGTCGTCGGCGTCGGGGACTGGACGACATAGCACCGAGATGGACATAGACGAGGCAGGAACTGGGGAAACCCCTGACAATGTATCCGAAGAAGCAAGGAATGTATCCACGAGCTGAGACGCAGACGGATGGATCCAAGTCACGCGCAGAGACGCCGCGCGAACGCCACCGAGGTTGCTGCAAAGGAGGAGACGCGCTCACGAAGCGCGACGCGCCGAGGCGGCCGTAGCATTGTGAGAAAAGTTCTGCGAGCAAGCAAGATGCCCAGGTTACCAAGGGATGATATCAAGATTGTTGTTCGGCCGAAAGACGGCCTTGATATAAGGAAAACGTGTGGCACAAGTCTCGATGAGGCCATACGTCAAGAAGCGGGAGTTGCCGACGAGGAGGTGATCACGATCTGTCCTAACCCCACGCAAAACATCTTGGTGATAAGTACACCGGACGAAAAAACAGCGACAAAAATAGCCAAGATCAAGGTCCTGACAATCAACGGAAAGAAACTTGAGACCAACGCGTACGCTTCAGCGCCCGAGCAAATGGCGAAGGGGATTGTCCGCAACATACCCCTCATGTATACGCAAGACCAACTATTGAATGCGCTGGAAAGCACACAGCCATACTGGACAAGATCAGCCAACTCGGTCTCGGGGCGAGGTTCCACGGCTACGTCAGCAGCTTTCTGAGCGGCCGCGAGGCGACGGTCAAAATCAACGGGGCCTCGCCGCGAACTGTCAGAATGGGAGGTGTGGGTACACCGCAGGGCTCCGTGCTCTCCCCCATGCTTTTCAACCTCATCATGATCGGCCTGCCGGAACGTCTCGACGCGATAGAGGGCATCAATCACACGATTTACGCAGACGACATCACGGTGTGGACTACGGAGAACACGAGTATCGGCGAAATGCAAGACAGGCTGCAGCGGGCGGTCCGGGAGGTGGAACGGCACCTCGAAGACACGGGACTCGTTTGCTCTCCCGAGAAGTCGGAGATCCTCCTGCACAGACCTCGCAAGAAAGGACCACTTCCGCAGGGCGTGGTGGACGCCCGTCGTCTGGGCATCTGCGTCACGACGAAGGAAGGGACTCAAATACCGACGGTGTCCAAGATACGAGTGCTCGGCCTGTGGCTGGAAGAGGACCGTGCCAACCGCGAACTCGTTACTCGACTGCAGAAGAAAGTGGCCGCTGCCACACATCTTGTGCGTCGGGTCGCGAACAAACGAAAAGGAATGAAGGAGCACAACGTAACGAGACTTGAGCAGAGGCGAAACCGACAAGCTGAACATGGCGATCCGCAAGGCGTTCAAGACCGCGCTGGGTGTACCCCAGTACACGGCTACCGACAGGCTGCTCGAGCTGGGTGTGCACAACACGCTCGAGGAGATCGCCGAGGCCTAGAGAATCGCGCAGCTAGAGAGGCTGTCAGGCACGAGAACTGGAAGACGGATTCTTGGCCGGCTAGGCATCACATATCACGAAGCGCGGGGACTGAAGGAAGCATTGCTGCAGGAAGTCAGGGACGCCATACAGACGGAAAACATGCCTAGAAACATGCACGACGTGCAAAGGCGTAAACGAAGAGGGGAAGCCATCCTTAAGGCGCACGGGAGAAGAGAGGGCGTCCTCTTCGTCGATGCGGCCAAGTACCCGCGGCCCGCCGGCGACAGTGACGGCGACGGGGGAAGACCGCCTCCTCCACTACCGTTGGTACAACCGACCGTGCGAGATGAACAAACGCCTTCACCCCTGCTACTACTACGACATCAACGAGAGC
Organism: Hyalomma asiaticum; assembly: GCA_013339685.2. NCBI lineage: Eukaryota > Metazoa > Arthropoda > Arachnida > Ixodida > Ixodidae > Hyalomma > Hyalomma asiaticum. The sequence continues at coordinate 43,644,771 of CM023491.1, read as the reverse complement.
AGCGGCAACAACGAAGACAAGGCCAGCAAACGGCGGCGCCGCCTGCCTTCACTATGGCGGTTGTGGACACAAGAGGAAGGGTCCGAGTTGCGGCATCGGCGAGGCTGCCGTCTGCCGAGACAGCGGAAGAGATGGCCATAGCCCTCGCGGTACTACACGGAGGTGTGGAAGACGACTTGATCATCAGTGACTCCAAGACAGCGATTCGGAACTACACCAAAGGCTGGGTGTCCGCTGAAGTGGCGCGCATGCTCAACGCCAGAGCAAGAGACTTCGGCTCAGGCACTATTACAAACAAGGCCCTCAAGTGGTTCCCTGCGCACGTGGGGGACCTTGGAATTAGCAACCATCGGAACAACAACAGCAATGCCAACAGCCGAAGACCCGCCGGCATCCCGCCCAACCACAACGAGCGCGCCCACCTCGTCGCGAGGCAGCTTACCCGCCGCGACGCAGTCACCCAGAGGGCAGCTACCACCGTTGTTGTGCGGGAGTGCGCCGCAGGAGCGGCACCTATCGAGTCTGGCACCGCCGCTATCGCCGCCACTACCACTGTTGCGGCCGTCGAAATCGCAACGGACCAGAGGGACGCATGATCATGATGCCAAGGAGTTTCCGGCCACTAACCGAGAGGTGCTTGAGCACTACAGAAAGGAACGACAAAAATATCCTCAACCCCACGGTCGCTTAGACAGGTCCCAAGCAGTCGACTTTAGGGGGCTGCAGACGGGCACTTTCATCAACCCCTACCACCTGAACCGCCTGTGTCCCGCGCTGCACCCATCGCCCGGCTGTCCATGGTGTGAGCACGAACGGGCTGATATGGCCCACGTGCTTTGGGAGTGCCAACGCCACGAGGAAGAAAGGAGGATGAGAACAGCAGGACCTTGTGAGGCAGAGTGCCTTTCTGAGAGATGGCAAGCCGCCCTCCTCAGCGGGGCTCCTGAAGAACAAGAGTGGGCCGTCCATCGGGCCAGAGCCATCATCGAGGACCTTGAAAGATGTTCCTCGAGCGGTGGACTTCTGGCAGCCTAGCCCCGGGCACAAACTTTAGCCGTTGGACAAATAAAGTTTATCCAATCCAATCTTAAATTATCATAAAACGCCTCCCTCTTTATTTCGTTTTTGCCCTCTCGGTAGTTATTCAGAGTCGGTTTTTTTTCCATCGCTGCCCTCCCTTTCCATCCCTTTACGCTCTTTGTTGTCAGTTCTCTTAGAGCCGTATATTTACTGGTGAGCCTCCTAGTTCTCTTTCTCCACTGCGTGTCAACGCTCTTTCTATATAAATAGCGGAACACCTTCACTGCCCACCTACTCTTTTTCATATTCCTTAGCCTCTCTTCAACCTTATTTTGCTCTGCGCTTCCCTTGCCTCAAAACTCGCCCATCCCATATCGCCCTTTGCAGCCTCGTTTGTCGTTTTCCCGTGAGCACCCAACGCGAGGCGTCCCACAGTTCTTTGATTCACATCCATTCCTGATTTATCTCTGGCCTCATGCACACCACTTAGTTCCCAAATGTAAGCCCCGGTACCATTACCCCTCTCCACAGACCCCTAAGCACCTCGTACCTATTGTGTCCCCATAACGCTCTGCGCTTCATTAGTGCTGCGTTCCTCCTTCCCTTTGCTGCCAAGGCTTTTTCGTGTACCTTCATGTATCTATCACCCTCATTTACCCATTCGCCAAGGTACTTGTATTCGCTTACTCGCGGTATTTCTTGGCCCTGTATGGATACCGCCTGGTCGTTGGGATCATTGAATACCATCAATCCGCATTTTGTTACACTAAATCCTAGTCCTAGAGCCTCGCCTTCCTTCCTGCATATATTCACCAGCCGTTGTATATCACCTCGACTGTCCGCGAATAAGACAATATCATCAGCATAAAATAAATCCGGAAGCATCTGCTCAATCATCACGCCGCCCTGTTTGTGTGACAGATTAAAACCAATGTTGCTATCTCCTAGCGCTTTTTCCATTCTAACCATGTACAGCATGAATAACAGCGGCGACAAAGGACATCCCTGTCTCAGCCCCTTGCTAATATCAACGTTCTCTCTGCTACTGATTCCTTCCCATTCTATGCAAACCGTATTTTCTCGATATATTTCCCTCAAAAGCTGTACACAATCGTCGCCTATGCCCATTTCTTCCAAACTTTCCCACAATATTTCCTTATTAACATTGTCATACGCTCCAGTGATGTCTAGAAAAGCCACATACAACGGCCTCCTTTCTATTTTAGATATTTCTATACACTGAGTAAGAATAGGTTATCGTCTAAACGCCTGTATACTCGAAATCCATTCTGAAGTTCTCCCAAAATATGTTAAGTTCTGCCCAGGCTTCTATTTTTAATTTTACTGCTTGAATAGCCATCCTGTATACTACCGATGTAGTGGTTAGCGGTCTATACAAGCGAATGTTATTCTTTTCCCCGTTGCCTTTATAGATTAAGTTCTTTCTGCTTTTTCGCCAGATTCTTCTGTAAGCATTTTTCTACGGCTTTCAATAATGCTTCTTTAGTGTTCTGTCCTACTTCGTTAATGAGGCTAACGGGGACCCCATCTAACCCAGAGCAGTGCGCTTTGGAATTTTTCCTTCGGCCTTTTTCCAGTTGAAATTCTCAAGTTCTAGCTCTCCTTAGTTTCGCTCTCCGTCATGGTTTATCCGCTGGGGAATCTCTTGGACGATCTTTTTAAACGAACGGGCTGTTACCTTCTGGATGTAACCCACGCTTCGTACCCTTCCGATTGATTCCTCTTTCATCAACAATATGCTGTTGCAATGTGGTAGGCTTTTTACCTAGCGCTTTTATGTGGTTCCAAAATATCCTAGGCGCGCCCTTCTTTTTGTCATGAATTTCTGTCACCCAGCGTTCGCTTTCACCTTTAATTTTTGCCTCGACCAATTTCTGTACAATAGATTTTTTCAGTAAATATGTTTCCCATCTTTCCGTGACTTCGACTTGCGGCCGCTTCTCTCTTTTTGCCTGCCTGTGCTCCTTTGATGCTTTACGTCGCTTTTCGATCGCTTCCCGGATTTCCCTGTTCCACCATCTTTTTGGCGTTCTCTTTCCTTTCCAGCAAACAGTTTTCTTCTCTTTACTTATTTCTTTCGTCATTACATGAACTAGTTCGTTATACCCCCAGTCCTTGCCTCATATTTTGCCTATTTCTTCCTCTACTCTTGCTGCTATATTTTTTATTTGTTTGTCATTTAAATACGAGCTGCCAAACTTCGACTTTACGTTATTGTTTTCAGTTTTATATCCCAGTTGTAACGTTATGCGTTTATGATCACTACCCAAGCTGTTCATCCTGTCCTCGTCTATTCTCATTTCTCTCAGTTTTTCATAGATTCCTTCCATCATAGGACAATAATCAAAGTTCGATTGTCTGTTTCTGACCTCCCACGTGATCTGTACATCACACTTGGGCCCTGTGTTAACTATCACAAGACTATGGTGCTCGCAAAGGTCGAGCAATAACCTCCCATTGGTGTCTGTATATTGTAACGACGCGTAATCGACGAGGCACAAGGCACAACGATGCACAGGAGCAGCACAAGTAAAAACACTTTATGCTAGTCCGAGAGAAAGAACCGAACGTCCTCTTCGTCGCCACGATCAGCTCGAAAGCGCGTGCAACTTCAACTTTGTCGGCGTTGGCACATACCCGCGGCAGTATAGTCGTTCCAATTGCTCCCCCTTTTAAAAACAATCATCGTCCCGATGATAGAAGTTCCCCCAACCATGACAAAAGAACGACTGTGTAGTTTTGTCAATCTTCACAGTACGGCTTCATACGAAGCACGTGAACTACTTCGGGCAAGTTCCGTCGGCGGTGTGAACAGTCTGGGCTGTCGGGAAGCACTTCGTAGTTGACGTCACTGATGCGTCGGAGAACCACATAAGGCCCGAAGTATCTGCGCAGGAGTTTTTCAGAGAGCCCACGCCGACGAATAGGTGTCCAGACCCAGACTCTGTCGCCGACGTTGTATGTTACGGGCCTATGACGAAGATTATAGCGTCTGGCGTCACAGTCCTGTTGCTCGTGGATGCGCAGGCGCGCAAGCTGCCTAGCTTCTTCTGCTCGTTGGGTGATTTCTTCCGCACTCGTCTCGTTGTCATTAAGTTCATGGGGCAGCATTGCGTCTAACGTTGTCGTAACCTCACGACCGTAAACGAGACTGAAAGGTGTCTTGCGAGTGGTTTCTTGACGAGCCGTGTTGTACGCGAAAGTTACATAAGGTAAAATGTCGTCCCAGTTCTTGTGATCTGCGTCTACGTACATGCTTATCATGTCAGCCAGTGTTCGGTTGAGTCGTTCCGTCAGCCCGTTTGTCTGTGGGTGATAAGCTGTTGTCTTCCGAGGGGCTGTGCCACTCAGCCGTAGAACGTTGTCCAAAAACTTCGCCATGAACGCTGTGCCTCTGTCCGTTCTTTCTCTCGGACGAGCATAAAGTGTTTTTACTTGTGCTGCTCCTGTGCATCGTTGTGCCTTGTGCCTCGTCGATTACGCGTCGTTACACTGGTGGAGGTGCGGGGTATTCTTCATGCTTGGCACCCCTTCGCGGAGCGGTCGTTCCAGCCCGGAATCGCCATCTCGCGTCGAAACACCGGTCCACCGGTTCAGTCGCCGCCTGCTAGGCCTGTCTCCCGAGCCCTTGCAAGGAACTTCCCGAGCTCACTCGCCTCCGTCGACAACCATGGCCACTACAGTCCCATCGCAGGTAACACTGCAGAATCCCATGGTTCCGGAGAATTTTCATGGTGACGTCTTTGAGGACGCTCAAGACTGGCTAGACCAGTTCGAGCGCGTCGCCAAGTACAACAATAAGACCAGCTCAGAAGATAAGCTTGCAAGTGTCTATTTCTACCTCAAGGACAACGCTCGGACGTGGTATGTGAACCGGGAGAGGAGCTTTGCTACGTGGGACGACTTCCGCACGCAGCTGCTTGACACTTTCACCACTATCGATCGAAGGGAAAACGCTCAGCGTCTCCTTGAATCTCGCATTCAGAAACCAAATGAGAGCGTTGCTATGTTCGCGGAAGACATGACCCGTCTTTTCCGTAGGGCGGACCCCGACATGCCAGAGGAAAGAAAGCTGCGATATCTCTTGCGGGGCGTGAAAGAACAACTGTTTGCCGGCCTAGTGAGAAATCCGCCCACAACGGTAGCAGAGTTTGCAAGAGAGGCTACGGCCATTGAACGGGCACTACAGCAACGATACCGCCAGCATGACAGCTACTCGGCGGCGAACACTTGCGCACTGACTGCGGGTAACGACAGGTTGCTGCGTGAGATTATAAAAGAGATGGTGCGCGAAGAGCTCCGGCAACTCGGATTTGCTATTGCGCCGGCGGAACCGGCATCATCTTTATCTCATGTGGCTGAAGCGGTCCGCGAAGAAGTCCGACAAGTATTCGCGTCGCCAGGAGGCGGTGACGTGCCGCGGCGCCTCACGTATGCGGAGACAGTTAGCCGGCCATTCGACGCGACTTCGGCAGCTCTGACAACCTCAACTGGGCCGTCGCCTACGCTGCAAACAGAGCCGGTACCGTACCCGTCGACCTTAGCGACTCCACCGATCACGCCGCCAGCGCAAACAACGCCGTATCTTCGACATGCGCAAGCCCCTCCACGATTCCCTAGAGAGTTCACCCCGAACTACCAGCGTCGGAAAACCGATGTGTATCGCACCTTTGACCGCCGACCAGTGTGCTACCATTGTGGCCAAGCAGGGCACGTCTATCGGTATTGCCCCTATCGCGTTGACCAATACCCGAACCTTCCTGCTAACTCCGGCTATGCACCCTATGACGGTCGACGTACCTATAACGACGCTTACGCTTCGGGGAACACTCAGCCGCAAAATACAGTGACGCCGCGATCACGATCTCCTTCGCCATCCCCTACTGCGCGCTACAACTCGCCGACTCGCCGCACTTTTGCCGACGTCAATAGGGGCAGGTCCCCTAGCCCGCGACGGGGAAACTAGACGCAGCGACCTCCGGGGGTGAGGTTGCCAGTTACCGAAATTCCCAAGAGCCCCCGTTATCGACGAATGACGACTTGACGAAAGTTGCGACGACCTTGAATACGCCTATTTCAATGAGGAACACGACGGATGGACGACCTACTAAAGCCTTAAACGACATCGTTAGCGCCGACCTGAGAGTTCGCATTGATGGCTACGAAGTAACCGCTTTGGTTGACACTGGCTCGCATTATTCAATCATCAATTTACAGCTCGCCGACAAACTAAGAAAGGTGAAGACGCCATGGCACGGGCCAAGTATAAGAGCTGCTGGAGGTCAGTTAATGACGCCTCTTGGAAAATGCACGGCCAGACTGTTAATCGCCGGTTCAACCTTTGTCGCCACCCTCGTCGTTCTTTCCGAGTGTTGCAAAGAGCTTATCCTGGGAATGGATTTTCTGCTTGAGTACGGTGCCGTGATTAACATCCGTGGCCGGAGCGTCATGTTTGCCACGAACTCGGACAACACCCATGAGGAACACCACGCTTGCGTATTGCTGCCGACGACGTCATACTTTTGCCGCGAAGCTGCTCCCTCATACCCGTCTATTGTGACCGCTTGCAGATTGGTACTGGCGTCGCGGAACACATCAAGACGCTTGAATTGAATTGTGGCGTCTCCTTTGCGAGAGCACTTATAAATTTAATCGACGGAAGAGCTGAGCTCTTGCTGACAAATTTTAGTAAGGAGCGCCGACGTATTGTTAAAGGCACTGCTGTTGCTTATTTTGACGAAGTAGCCCAAACAGAAGACTGTCACTTAGCTGAAGAGGCGGTCTCTATAATCCCCACAGTTGCGCCTCTTGTGGACGTAAGTCCAACATTAACTGCAGCCGAGCGAGAACGTCTTGTCGAGCTCATCAACCAGTACCGTGGCTGTTTCTCATCTGCGTCAAGAGTTGGTCAAACGCCGCTCACCAAACACCGCATCATTATTGACGACGAAGCCAGACCAATTCGACAGAACCGTATCGTGTGGCCCCAAAGGAACGCGAAGCCATACAAAAGCAAGTGAAGACGATGCTGGAAGATGGCGTTATCCGACCATCCAATAGTCCGTGGGCATCCCCTGTAGTTTTGGTGAAAAAGAAGGACGGTAGCCTGCGCTTCTGCGTCGACTATCGGAAGCTCAACCAGGTCACAAAGAAGGACGTTTACCCATTGCCGCGTATTGATGACTCCTTGGACAGGTTGCGAAACGCACGCTACTTTTCGTCGATGGATCTAAAAAGCGGTTATTGGCAGATCGAGGTGGATGAGAGAGACCGTGAGAAAACCGCATTCGTGACACCCGACGGACTTTATGAATTTCAAGTTCTCCCCTTCGGGTTGTGTTCGGCGCCAGCGACATTTCAGCGTCTAATGGACACTGTGCTCTCCGGACTCAAATGGCAAACATGCCTGGTGTACTTGGATGACGTCATTGTCTTCTCGGCAACGTTCGACGAACACTTACAGCGACTGAAAACAGTTTTCGAAGCGATACGCTCTGCCGGTCTGACCTTAAAGCCTGAAAAGTGTCATTTTGGTTTCGAAGAGCTCCAGTTTCTTGGCCACGTCGTCAGCAGGCATGGAGTCCAACCTGATCCCGGAAAAATTGCTGCAGTCGCTAATTTCCCGACCCCATCAGACAAAAAGGCCGTCCGACGTTTTCTCGGCCTCTGTGCGTACTACCGACGATTTATTGCGGATTTCTCACGCATCGCATGGCCCTTAACACAGCTTACCAGGCAAGACACACCTTTCACGTGGGGCGAAGACCAGGAGCGGGCTTTTCACGAGCTTCGACAACGCATGCAAACGCCTCCTGTGCTAGCGCACTTCGATGAAGACGCCCCGACGAAAGTGCATACAGACGCTAGTAATGTCGGCCTAGGTGCGGTGCTCGTACAGTGGCAGAACGACAGCGAAAAAGTGATCGCTTACGCCAGCAGGACGCTGTCCCGAACGGAAGCTAACTACTCCACGACTGAAAAAGAATGCCTCGCCCTGGTTTGGGCAGTTCTGAAGTTCCGTCCATATTTGTACGGTCGGAGTTTCACCGTTGTTACTGACCACCATTCGCTCTGCTGGCTCCTAAATCTGAAAGATCCTTCAGGTCGGCTCGCACGCTGGAGTCTTCGACTCCAAGAGTTCGACTTCAGTGTCACCTACAAGTCGGGAAAGCCACATACAACGGCCTCCTTTCTATTTTAGATATTTCTATACACTGAGTAAGAACAAATAGGTTATCGTCTAAACGCCTGTATGCTCGAAATCCATTCTGAAGTTCTCCCAAAATATTGTTACGTTCTGCCCAGGCTTCTATCTTTAATTTTACTGCTTGCATAGCCATCCTGTATACTACCGATGTAGTGGTTAGCGGTCTATACAAGCGAGTGTTATTCTTTTCCCCGTTGCCTTTATAGATTAAGTTCATTCTGCTTTTTCGCCAGATGTCTGGTATTTGCCTCTTCAGTAAGCATTTTTCTACGGCTTTCAATAATGCTTCTTTAGTGTTCTGTCCTAATTCGTTAATAAGGCTAACGGGGACCCCATCTAAACCCAGAGCAGTGCGCTTTGGAATTTTTCCTTCGGCCTTTTTCCAGTTGAAATTCTCAAGTTCTAGTTCATCCTTAGTTTCGCTCTCCGTCATGGTTTTATCTGCTGGGGGAATCTCTTGGACGATTTTTTTAAACGAACGGGCTGTTACCTTCTGGATGTAACCCAGCGCTTCGTACCCTTCCAATTGATTTCCTCTTTCATCAACAATATGCTGTTGCAATGTGGCAGGCTTTTTACCTAGCGCTTTTATGTGGTTCCAAAATATCCTAGGCGCGCCCTTCTTTTTGTCATGAATTTCTGTCACCCAGCGTTCGCTTTCACCTTTAATTTTTGCCTCGACCAATTTCTGTACAATAGATTTTTTCAGTAAATATATTTCCCATCTTTCGGTGACTTCGACTTGCGGCCGCTTCTCCCTTGATGCTTTACGTCGCTTTTCGATCGCTTCCCGGATTTCCCTGTTCCACCATCTTTTTGGCGTTCTCTTTCCTTTCCAGCAAACAGTTTTCTTCTCTTTACTTATTTCTTTCGTCATTACATGAACTAGTTCGTTATACCCCCAGTCCTTGCTTCGTATTTTGCCTATTTCTTCCTCTACTCTTGCGGCTATATTTTTTATTTGTTTGTCATTTAAATACGAGCTGCCAAACTTCGACTTTACGTTATTGTTTTCAGTTTTATATCCCAGTTGTAACGTTATGCGTTTATGATCACTACCCAAGATGTTCATCCTGTCCTCGTCTATTCTCATTTCTCTCAGTTTTTCATAGATTCCTTCCATCATAAGACAATAATCAAAGTTCGATTGTCTGTTTCTGACCTCCCACGTGATCTGTCCATCACACTCGGGCCCTGTGTTAACTATCACAAGACTATGGTGCTCGCAAAGGTCGAGCAATAACCTCGCATTGGTGTCTGTATATCCGTCAAGGTCGTGGATGTGGGCATTCATATCCCCTAGGAGGATGATTTCGGCCCCATGACCAAATTCTTTAATATCGGTGTTTATGCAATGCTTTATCTCCAGATTCTTTTCCTTACAGTTATTTCCCGTCCACATGTAAGCTACACCTAGCCACGTTTTCTTCCCACCTACCGTACCCGAAACCCAGAGGTGCTCTGAAGACGTTTGTTTTACTCTCTCCCATTTGGCTCCGCTATGAATAAGCATTCCAACACCCCCACCTTTTCTTTCTGATATGATCCTGTTGCACCCTTCTCAAACATAATTGTCAATATGTGGTGGCTCTTCCATGTCTTTCTTTAACCGCATAAACGCCTATCTTTTCTTAGTTTAACTGTTCCTCAATCTCTAGCCATTTTGCCTTTTTTCTGCCACCCTACATGTTTATGTAACTAATTTCTACACGTGCCTTCGCTCTTTTCTTCCTTTTACCTCTTTTCTGGCATTTCCAGTGCAGCCTGCCCGAAAGCCTCCTGGGTTGTTTCTTGTTCCTTGCTACCCCGGACCCGAAGGCCCCGCGTGCCCCCAAAAAAGCTACTGCACGTCCTGCAAGCCGCCAAACCCACCTCATGACCAAGCCTCCTAGCGAAAAGTGAATTCTGTCTCTTTGGAACCCCCCCCCCCCCCCCCCCCCCCACCTATGCACCTCCCTGTTTATTTCCACTACTTGTGGATGCTTTGGCAGCATCCACAGCGCCACTGCGTGGCAGTTTCCCAAAGAAGCTTCACGCTCCCGCGTGTATTCGCGCGGCACTTTGTCCACTCACACATGAGACAGTGAGTGCGAATCCTGGAAAAATTAGGGTGAGTGAGTGTTTTCCCACAGTGCCGACGACCTGCAAACTGCCCCGCGCCGCTAGGATGCGATCCTGCGTTCTATTGTTGTTTTGCTCACCCACAAATCGACGCAAGCACGTGCCCGTCACCAGAAATCGCGTGGGGGATGCAAGGGTCTATAACGCTACGTACAGTCACCCTTCGCTCGTCCGCTGTCGTCCTGTGTTCTGCTGCAACTATTCTAGCATTGTGTGATTTCTACGTTAGTTTATCTTTGCCTGTAATGTGGCATCCTTACGTATTGACCAAGTTGCTTTCCGACACTGACCCCCATTCACAAGGACCCCTTTTAAAACGCCTCGTGCAGCGGTAGTGTTGAAATATGTCCATGATATATCCGTTACATCCACTGGTATGCTAATTAACGTAGCACAATTTGGCTCATTTTGCGACGCCTTTGAAACATGATATAGCATTCGGTGCAATGCGTCATTGATGCACTGTGAGCCGCATCTCCTACGGCCTCAAAATTCTGCATTTCACATAACTCAGCTTTCCAGCGTCCTTCATACCGATGTCACAATGTCTTTATCACGCTAGCAGTAACGCTTAAAAGAGCGACTGTTGCGTGAGGCGTAGGGGGCAAGCTCGATCTGGCGGCACATTTAAGGGTAAATTGTCAGGCGCACGTGGTCGATGTGCTTATGTCACGTATAACGCAGACGCGATTCATTCGTAGACACGTGAGGATGTGCTTTTGCAACAGGTGCGTCTTGGTGGACGACAGCCGGATCCGTGAGCGAGGTCATATTAGAGCCTCAGTGTAGCATGCGATAGATGATTGTGGAATTCCTCTGGGCACGCAGTGAATTTCGGGATTGGTTCTTTTGCCTGAAATGAGGACAAACTCTGTGAGGGCGTCGGTTGCCTCCCTGCAGCTTACGTGAGTGTTGTCTAACGGCGCACATGTACCCAGCAAGCACCCGGGTCGCTGTGGTTAGGCTTCCTGAGTCTCGTTGGACGCTCAGTCACGTCTGATACAATGAAAGACACTGGATAAGCTACGGGTGTAAAGCTGTGAGAAAGGTTGTCGATGTAAATCTGCAGTGCACAGTTTGTTTAGTAAGGATGGGGTGAAGGCGATTTCAGATGATGACTGACAGATTACCGTAGTGCCTGCATAGGAACGTGTGTTTTTACACGTTCCCGACACTTACTTACTAAAAGGGTTCAACTTAAAGTAAGGAGAATGTGTGGAGCGGTTCCGGGAACAAGTGACACCCTGATGGAAACAAAGCAGAATAGTTGGCCCTGCACACGGCATGCCATGAGAAGGCGATCGTAACACAGGGCGGTACGGCAAATTCTCTTAGCCAGATTTCAAATCATTTGTGCGGGACTCCGCTGAATTGATTCGTGATGGGCAGTGTAGAAGTGGTTCGGGTGAGCCCCGACACTGGGTGGTTATAGCCATTCGCGCGCTGAGTTCAACCAGCTCGGATAGCAGATGGCTGCACAATAGATCCCTGGAAAGAGACAGAAATTTTAAATACGTATTAGTTCTCGGCCAACTTACATCGATTCCAGATCCTGTTCCGTTTCGTTCCCAGAATCTATATAGCCTCCTACGTCTCAGTGCTGTCCTGGTCCTCGCGGTCATGCCCCACAAAACACAGGAGTAGGCATGAATGTTTAGGCTTCAATCCACTAATATGATACGCTGCTAGGCCAGGGGTCACAGACAGAGAGGCACGGACATACTGTGGAACCTGGGCCAGGGAAGCACGCTGCATACCGCTAGTGAACTTACCGCGTGAGCTGTTGTGTGTGTGTTCGCCGCTGTTAGAGCAATGTCACAATACGTATATAGTGCTGACACTCAACATGCTCTTGCCCAGCCTTGCTCGACGAACGGGGCTTACGGCATGTACAGCCGCGCCCACGTTTGTGTAGAGCGGACGAGCCGCCGGCTATGCTCTGCGGGGCGACACCTTGTGGCCGTTGCGGGCTGTGACGTAGTGCGCACAGGAGCGTGCGCGGCCTAATAGACATGCAGACGTGCGCACGCCGTTGCAAGCCAGAAATGGTATTTTTAAGCGCACTTGTTTTGCCGGCTGTGCGCATTACCCGAGGGCACCGCCTTACTGCACCCGGTGGCAAGGGAATTGCGCACGTCAGTGGTAACGCGTGCGATTCTGTCGTGACATCCCCTCCCCCCCCCCCTTGCATGAAAAAAAATTATATTTCTTCGCTCATCCGAGATAATATAACCGGCCAATGTAAAGACGACATCACGTGTCTGCTGTCTGCATCAAAGATATCGCACGATTTATGCGAAACAGTCAGGAGCGCGTTATCAGTCGAAACGCGCTTCATCTTTTGGAATAGATATGACGACAGCGCCCTGAGGGAGCGCGCATCTTCGGTTAAACAAGCACACCTTTCAACGTTGTCACTCGTGCAGAGCCGGTCTGCATGTCTATTAGGCCGCGCATGCTCCTGTGCACAACACGTCACAGCCCGCAACGGCCGCAAGGTGTCGCCCCGCAGAGTAATGCCAGCCGCTCGCGCGCTCTACACAGACGTGGCCGCAGCTGTACATCAGCGCATCGCAAAGTGCGTTCCACTTGGTCCATCACCCGGAGTGGAGAGGCGTACAGCAAAAGTGCGATGTAGCCGTACATGACTGGTACCTGTTTCAGGAGAGGCATTCGTGGTCGGATGCTCTCCAACCATGGGTGTATTGTTCTGGAAGTCGCCCCTGCTGCAACACTTCGATACAGTACAAGTAGCACGGCGGAAATCAAGCGCACTATGTGGTTCGCAGAAGGCGCGGCATTGTCGAGAGGGATGTGATGCACACTAGAAAAAACGGGGAGTACACATGGTGTTCACCCCGCCCCTGGTTCTCTTTCCATTAGCTGTGCGACTTGCTATATTGCGCAGCATGCGGACGTGAAGGGGTGGCGTGCGCAGTCATTCATATATACTGTATGTACGCGAAGCGAGCAACGCCAGTGACAAGCACCCTCACCTGAGAGAGACGCTGTACGAGAAAGCATATAAGAGCTCAGCGAACAAGAACTCCGAATGGTGCACTGGCGTAAATAGAGCGCAACGGAACCAGGACCGGCGCTCGTTCCGTTCACACGGAGAGCGCCGTTCGTGTTTCGCATTGCAGCGTTGTATGTCTATCAGTTCACCGGTACAGGGGCGGACTGTAGCAGCAAAAAGGTCTGGTCACACTTTGCCAGGAATTTGCGTGCAGGAGTCCTTCATCCTAAAACAATCGAAACTTCGCGAATTGCTAGTGAATGAGTCCAGCCATTCAGCGCGCACACGGAACAGAGGCAGAAGGCAACGACGCGCAAGCGTCTGACGTTCTGCCAGCACGCTCACACGGCGTCTCTGTTCCACGCGAGAGTGCAACACAAAGAACGACGATACGTGCAACTATCGTCGTTCCTCGTGAACCCGCCATAAGAAGAAATACAGGACACAACGACAAGTAAGTGATCGGTCACAGCGCAGTGAACGTATCTTCATGCACTGTACCTATCGATGGTAGGCGAAACGCGAGACTCATGCGTGCTATATGGCCGTATTATTCGCACACAGGGTGGCTCGACAAGCGTGTACATTGGACGAAACCAAGGTTTTAGAAATGTCATACAGAGAGCGCCTGAAAATGACATTGTGTTCGCGTGTTGTGCCATGGTAGTGAATGTTGTTGCAGGGGCAGCTTGCATCATGCACGGTGCCAGTGTGTAAGTTCGCCCGTGGTTCGGAAGCTCCCGACGCAGTGTTGTGCGGGAGTGACCGGTCACTCTCGAGCAACAACACGCCAGCGCCATGCGCGCAGAAGCTTCCAAACCACGGGCGAATGTACTTCGCCGGTGTGTCGTGTCTTGTGCAAGCCGCCCCTGCAGCGGACACCCCTAAGGGACGCAAAAAAATTGCGAAGGGGAGTGCGGGTACTTCACGGTACCCGGGGGGCCAGCGAGGAGAAACGTTGTGCCAAAAGCACAACATCTCCCCTTGGCCTCCACACTCCTGCGTCCCAGCGGTGCTTCGGCCAGACCTTTACTGGGAATCGAACCTCGGCCTGCAGAGTGCCAGCTCGACACTCTACCACTAGGCCACAGGAGCGGCACGATAATCGCTGTTCGCGGCAGCTACACATACGCACAGATGGGAGAGGGTTGATGACGTATCGCTCCCGCGGCATATCAGTTCAGTGCTTGCCCTCTCCTTTGCCGCTGCTGGTTGACCGCGCACGTGGCTGCTGCGTCGGTGTACGAAACAAGTGCACCGTGTGAATTTGTTTCGAAATGCCGCATTTCGAGAAATTAACACAGCGTTCTTCACGCGCTTTGCATGCCCGCCGCTGTAGTGTGTCGGCCTCGCACAGAACATCATGACGTCTGAGGCTTCAACGAGACGCTGGCATTTCAAGCAGCAGTTCACTGCTTCAATAAGTATTGAACCAGTGGCCGTGACAATAGGAATTCATCAATACAACGCCTCTTGCGTCCATAGGGCGCATTACTCGCTCCTTGGAGGTTTACGGAGAGTTATTATTGCAACCATTGTGCTCGCATCTCTGCACGGTATAAAAGAAGACAAACAAATGGGGCCTATCAATCAATGCTCCGGTACAAATAGAGAGGTTCCAAGCGAATACTTGCTCACACTGTTCGAGGTTGATGTACGGGGTTACTAGCGCGATGATATCAGGAAAAGTTCACCCCTATACACTGCCAGTGTACGTTATCACTGTTCTGGTGACGATCCTTACGTCTACCTGCCCGTGTTCAATACTCAAATGCGTCTCGTTGCCGGCAACGCGGCCCACGAGTCTTCGCGTCTAATGTGTTGCCAACATCGTGTAGTATAGAAGTGTTTGCATCCTGCTATGAGCGTGATGTAAAACACGTTCGTTAACATTTCAGGAAGATATCCGTTGTTAATTTGTCTTCGCAACTTTCGCACCGACGATATCACGCAGCCTATACTCAGCAACAAGCAGTAGTAGTGTGCTGGTGCAAAGAGCATGAAACCGCTTCTGTACTTTCCCGTACAGGATATGCGCACGTGTGATCGTACCAGTCCACAAATATGTGTACCTACTGTAGTGGCGAACGTCGGACGGGAAATGAACCCGTTGTGGTAGTAGACACGAGCAAGAAACGTGTCCATGAATTCGTCGTGGTGTCTCTTAAGCAACACCTTTACATTGGACGAAACCAAGGTTTTAGAAATGTCATACAGAGAGCGCCTGAAAATGACATTGTGTTCGCGTGTTGTGCCATGGTAGTGAATGTTGTTGCAGGGGCAGCTTGCATCATGCACGGTGCCAGTGTGTAAGTTCGCCCGTGGTTCGGAAGCTCCCGACGCAGTGTTGTGCGGGAGTGACCGGTCACTCTCGAGCAACAACACGCCAGCGCCATGCGCGCAGAAGCTTCCAAACCACGGGCGAATGTACTTCGCCGGTGTGTCGTGTCTTGTGCAAGCCGCCCCTGCAGCGGACACCCCTAAGGGACGCAAAAAAATTGCGAAGGGGAGTGCGGGTACTTCACGGTACCCGGGGGGCCAGCGAGGAGAAACGTTGTGCCAAAAGCACAACATCTCCCCTTGGCCTCCACACTCCTGCGTCCCAGCGGTGGCTTCGGCCAGACCTTTACTGGGAATCGAACCTCGGCCTGCAGAGTGCCAGCTCGACACTCTACCCACTAGGCCACAGGAGCGGCACGATAATCGCTGTTCGCGGCAGCTACACATACGCACAGATGGGAGAGGGTTGATGACGTATCGCTCCCGCGGCATATCAGTTCAGTGCTTGCCCTCTCCTTTGCCGCTGCTGGTTGACCGCGCACGTGGCTGCTGCGTCGGTGTACGAAACAAGTGCACCGTGTGAATTTGTTTCGAAATGCCGCATTTCGAGAAATTAACACAGCGTTCTTCACGCGCTTTTGCATGCCCGCCGCTGTAGTGTGTCGGCCTCGCACAGAACATCATGACGTCTGAGGCTTCAACGAGACGCTGGCATTTCAAGCAGCAGTTCACTGCTTCAATAAGTATTGAACCAGTGGCCGTGACAATAGGAATTCATCAATACAACGCCTCTTGCGTCCATAGGGCGCATTACTCGCTCCTTGGAGGTTTACGGAGAGTTATTATTGCAACCATTGTGCTCGCATCTCTGCACGGTATAAAAGAAGACAAACAAATGGGGCCTATCAATCAATGCTCCGGTACAAATAGAGAGGTTCCAAGCGAATACTTGCTCACACTGTTCGAGGTTGATGTACGGGGTTACTAGCGCGATGATATCCAGGAAAAGTTCACCCCTATACACTGCCAGTGTACGTTATCACTGTTCTGGTGACGATCCTTACGTCTACCTGCCCGTGTTCAATACTCAAATGCGTCTCGTTGCCGGCAACGCGGCACACGAGTCTTCGCGTCTAATGTGTTGCCAACATCGTGTAGTATAGAAGTGTTTGCATCCTGCTATGAGCGTGATGTAAAACACGTTCGTTAACATTTCAGGAAGATATCCGTTGTTAATTTTGTCTTCGCAACTTTCGCACCGACGATATCACGCAGCCTATACTCAGCAACAAGCAGTAGTAGTGTGCTGGTGCAAAGAGCATGAAACCGCTTCTGTACTTTCCCGTACAGGATATGCGCACGTGTGATCGTACCAGTCCACAAATATGTGTACCTACTGTAGTGGCGAACGTCGGACGGGAAATGAACCCGTTGTGGTAGTAGACACGAGCAAGAACGTGTCCATGAATTCGTCGTGGTGTCTCTTAAGCAACACCTTTACATTTCAGTAATACGGGAAGTGAACTCGTCAATGGCTTCACGTTTCAGAAATGAGTGTCTGTCAAATTGTGTTCGTTGAAGTTGCAGTCATGAATAAGCACGTCCGTCACATTGCAGTAACAAACGAAGTGTACTGGTGAATGTGTCAAATCCTTGTCGTGTAAGGAACAGTTCGTTCACGTTTCAGTAAGAAACGAAGTGTACTGGTGAACGCGTGAAATCCTTGTCGGTTAAGAAACAGTGCCTTCACGTTTCAGAATTCAGTGTCTGTCAATACACACGTCGTTCACATTTCAGTAACAAACGAAGTGAACTGGACAATTGCTGGTCGTGTCTTTTAATACACACGTCGTTCACAAAGGAAGTGAACTGGTCAATCTGTCGAGTCTCTTAAGAGACACTGCCTGTCTGATCGTGTTTCTTGAAGTTTCAGTCATCAGTAAACACTGTCGAGTCTCTTAAGAGACACTGCCTGTCTGATCGTGTTTCTTGAAGTTTCAGTCGTGAATAAACACTGTCGTGTCTCTTAAGAGACACTGCCTGTCTGATCGTGTTTCTTGAAGTTTCAGTCGTGAATAAACACTGTCGTGTCTCTTAAGAGACACTGCCTGTCTGATCGTGTTTCTTGAAGTTTCAGTCGTGAATAAACACTGTCGTGTCTCTTAAGAGACACTGCCTGTCTGATCGTGTTTCTTGAAGTTTCAGTCGTGAATAAACACTGTCGTGTCTCTTAAGAGACACTGCCTGTCTGATCGTGTTTCTTGAAGTTTCAGTCGTGAATAAACACTGTCGTGTCTCTTAAGAGACAGTGCCTGTCTGATCGTGTTTCTTGAAGTTTCAGTCATCAATAAACACTGTCGTGTCTCTTAAGAGACACTGCCTGTCTGATCGTGTTTCTTGAATGAACACTGTCGAGTCTCTTAAGAGACACTGCCTGTCTGATCGTGTTTCTTGAAGTTTCAGTCATGAATAAACACTGTCGTGTCTCGGAAGAGACACTGCCTGTCTGATCGTGTTTCTTGCAGTTTCAGTCGTGAATAAACACTGTCGTGTCTCTTAAGAGACACTGCCTGTCTGATCGTGTTTCTTGAAGTTTCAGTCGTGAATAAACACTGTCGTGTCTCTTAAGAGACACTGCCTGTCTGATCGAACCCGCCATAAGAAGAAATACAGGACACAACGACAAGTAAGTGATCGGTCACAGCGCAGTGAACGTATCTTCATGCACTGTACCTATCGATGGTAGGCGAAACGCGAGACTCATGCGTGCTATATGGCCGTATTATTCGCACACAGGGTGGCTCGACAAGCGTGTACATTGGACGAAACCAAGGTTTTAGAAATGTCATACAGAGAGCGCCTGAAAATGACATTGTGTTCGCGTGTTGTGCCATGGTAGTGAATGTTGTTGCAGGGGCAGCTTGCATCATGCACGGTGCCAGTGTGTAAGTTCGCCCGTGGTTCGGAAGCTCCCGACGCAGTGTTGTGCGGGAGTGACCGGTCACTCTCGAGCAACAACACGCCAGCGCCATGCGCGCAGAAGCTTCCAAACCACGGGCGAATGTACTTCGCCGGTGTGTCGTGTCTTGTGCAAGCCGCCCCTGCAGCGGACACCCCTAAGGGACGCAAAAAAATTGCGAAGGGGAGTGCGGGTACTTCACGGTACCCGGGGGGCCAGCGAGGAGAAACGTTGTGCCAAAAGCACAACATCTCCCCTTGGCCTCCACACTCCTGCGTCCCAGCGGTGGCTTCGGCCAGACCTTTACTGGGAATCGAACCTCGGCCTGCAGAGTGCCAGCTCGACACTCTACCCACTAGGCCACAGGAGCGGCACGATAATCGCTGTTCGCGGCAGCTACACATACGCACAGATGGGAGAGGGTTGATGACGTATCGCTCCCGCGGCATATCAGTTCAGTGCTTGCCCTCTCCTTTGCCGCTGCTGGTTGACCGCGCACGTGGCTGCTGCGTCGGTGTACGAAACAAGTGCACCGTGTGAATTTGTTTCGAAATGCCGCATTTCGAGAAATTAACACAGCGTTCTTCACGCGCTTTTGCATGCCCGCCGCTGTAGTGTGTCGGCCTCGCACAGAACATCATGACGTCTGAGGCTTCAACGAGACGCTGGCATTTCAAGCAGCAGTTCACTGCTTCAATAAGTATTGAACCAGTGGCCGTGACAATAGGAATTCATCAATACAACGCCTCTTGCGTCCATAGGGCGCATTACTCGCTCCTTGGAGGTTTACGGAGAGTTATTATTGCAACCATTGTGCTCGCATCTCTGCACGGTATAAAAGAAGACAAACAAATGGGGCCTATCAATCAATGCTCCGGTACAAATAGAGAGGTTCCAAGCGAATACTTGCTCACACTGTTCGAGGTTGATGTACGGGGTTACTAGCGCGATGATATCCAGGAAAAGTTCACCCCTATACACTGCCAGTGTACGTTATCACTGTTCTGGTGACGATCCTTACGTCTACCTGCCCGTGTTCAATACTCAAATGCGTCTCGTTGCCGGCAACGCGGCACACGAGTCTTCGCGTCTAATGTGTTGCCAACATCGTGTAGTATAGAAGTGTTTGCATCCTGCTATGAGCGTGATGTAAAACACGTTCGTTAACATTTCAGGAAGATATCCGTTGTTAATTTTGTCTTCGCAACTTTCGCACCGACGATATCACGCAGCCTATACTCAGCAACAAGCAGTAGTAGTGTGCTGGTGCAAAGAGCATGAAACCGCTTCTGTACTTTCCCGTACAGGATATGCGCACGTGTGATCGTACCAGTCCACAAATATGTGTACCTACTGTAGTGGCGAACGTCGGACGGGAAATGAACCCGTTGTGGTAGTAGACACGAGCAAGAACGTGTCCATGAATTCGTCGTGGTGTCTCTTAAGCAACACCTTTACATTTCAGTAATACGGGAAGTGAACTCGTCAATGGCTTCACGTTTCAGAAATGAGTGTCTGTCAAATTGTGTTCGTTGAAGTTGCAGTCATGAATAAGCACGTCCGTCACATTGCAGTAACAAACGAAGTGTACTGGTGAATGTGTCAAATCCTTGTCGTGTAAGGAACAGTTCGTTCACGTTTCAGTAAGAAACGAAGTGTACTGGTGAACGCGTGAAATCCTTGTCGGTTAAGAAACAGTGCCTTCACGTTTCAGAATTCAGTGTCTGTCAATACACACGTCGTTCACATTTCAGTAACAAACGAAGTGAACTGGACAATTGCTGGTCGTGTCTTTTAATACACACGTCGTTCACAAAGGAAGTGAACTGGTCAATCTGTCGAGTCTCTTAAGAGACACTGCCTGTCTGATCGTGTTTCTTGAAGTTTCAGTCATCAGTAAACACTGTCGAGTCTCTTAAGAGACACTGCCTGTCTGATCGTGTTTCTTGAAGTTTCAGTCGTGAATAAACACTGTCGTGTCTCTTAAGAGACAGTGCCTGTCTGATCGTGTTTCCTGAAGTTTCAGTCATCAATAAACACTGTCGTGTCTCTTAAGAGACACTGCCAGTGTACGTTATCACTGTTCTGGTGACGATCCTTACGTCTACCTGCCCGTGTTCAATACTCAAATGCGTCTCGTTGCCGGCAACGCGGCACACGAGTCTTCGCGTCTAATGTGTTGCCAACATCGTGTAGTATAGAAGTGTTTGCATCCTGCTATGAGCGTGATGTAAAACACGTTCGTTAACATTTCAGGAAGATATCCGTTGTTAATTTTGTCTTCGCAACTTTCGCACCGACGATATCACGCAGCCTATACTCAGCAACAAGCAGTAGTAGTGTGCTGGTGCAAAGAGCATGAAACCGCTTCTGTACTTTCCCGTACAGGATATGCGCACGTGTGATCGTACCAGTCCACAAATATGTGTACCTACTGTAGTGGCGAACGTCGGACGGGAAATGAACCCGTTGTGGTAGTAGACACGAGCAAGAACGTGTCCATGAATTCGTCGTGGTGTCTCTTAAGCAACACCTTTACATTTCAGTAATACGGGAAGTGAACTCGTCAATGGCTTCACGTTTCAGAAATGAGTGTCTGTCAAATTGTGTTTGTTGAAGTTTCAGTCATGAATAAGCACGTCGTTCACATTTCAGTACGAAACGAAGTGTACTGGTGGATGTGTCAAATCCTTGTCGTGTAACAAACAGTTCGCTCACGTTTCAGTAACTAACGAAGTGTACTGGTGGATGTGTCAAATCCTTGTCGTGTAACAAACAGTTCGCTCACGTTTCAGTAACTAACGAAGTGTACTGGTGGATGTGTCAAATCCTTGTCGTGTAACAAACAGTTCGCTCACGTTTCAGTAACTAACGAAGTGTACTGGTGGATGTGTCAAATCCTTGTCGTGTAACAAACAGTTCGCTCACGTTTCAGTAACTAACGAAGTGTACTGGCGAATTTGTCGGTTAAGGATCTGTTCCTTCACTTCCCATAAATGGGTGTCTGTCAGATCGTTTTCGTTGCAGTCATGAAGAAACACCGTCTTCACATTTGACATACTGCTGTATTTGTCGTGCCGCTTAAGAACTGAAGGAAATGAATTCGTCGTAGTAGAGTGAAGTGGTGTCTGTTAACGAACACTTCCTTCTGTCTATGCAACCGTTTTTAATTGAGCACGTACGTTGTAGAGCGGTTCTATGATTCCAAATAACACCGTTGACGGTACAGAATGGTGTTCAGCTGTTCTATTTCGTACACCATTTATGGATGTGCCATATATAGTTCGGAAGTACAATTCCTTCAAGGTCAGTGATCGAAGAGAATGCGACATAACGTGCAGAAACACTTCGCTAACAACTCTCTATTTTCGAGGGATCTTTCGTCCAGTGCAACACGTCGTTCTGGAAGGTGTCCCGGTGCGAAGAGTTAATCCACGGCGACAGGCAGTGCGGGGCTGCTGTAAGTTGCTTTCCGTGCTCTTCGACTTTGCGGCACAAGGCACCTGCGAAAACAGTACACGGCCGTCGTGAGCACATTCCCGTCATAAATTCAGCGGCGCGCATCTGCCACGAACACCGCTTGGTATGGCAGATGCACTGCATGCGTAACACTTCTTCATTTTGCAAGAACGAATTCGGCACCGGTGTGCGCAGAATCACATACTGGTGACCGTTCGTCGCGGTGTGCGCCATTCAGTGTTCGAAACTATGAACCGTGTCTACATCATGGTACAATAACACTTCCCGCATGAAGGCGCCTAGATGGGTAGACCCGAACGGCAACATGCTCTGCAGTGGTAGTCCACGGAACTGTAGAAGTCTGACACTGCCTATGTGGCATGTCGCAGGGAAACGACGGGCAGTTGCATGCTGTGCTTTCGTAAACATTGCTCGTACTATTGTTGTTCCTCGCACCCTTTTCGCCACTTCCGCAGAAGCGACGTGATCTATGCTAATACCGCGTGTTATGTGCTCGCGCGGAACTGTACATGATGCAGATCAGGATCAATAATCGGAAGTGTTCAACAGTGACACGGTACGTTATTTGCACGGAACTGCGAAGGAAAGCGCTGGAACGAATACACGGAAGGAAACGTACACACATAACGGAGCGCCCACACCGCTTCTTCAACAAGGTTTCAGCTGTCTCCTTCACACGTCCTGGTCTGGAATAGTCACTGGTCTCGTAAATACGCATGCAATAGAATGTCCGTTGTGCACGACCACCACTGTCACAGAAGTGAACCGCGTCTGTGACACACCGTGTTATGTACAACGTACGCCACTTGTTCTATCGTACGGCGATGCAAATACAACGTCAATGAAGAACTCCCTTGAATGTTGTCTGTGCACGATGCTCCACGAGGAGAGCAGTGAGAGAGAACGTGCAGAAACACTTCGCTAACAACTCTCTATTTTCGAGGGATCTTTCGTCCAGTGCAACACGTCGTTCTGGAAGGTGTCCCGGTGCGAAGAGTTAATCCACGACGACAGGCAGTGCGGGGCTGCTGTAAGTTGCTTTCCGTGCTCTTCGACTTTGCGGCACAAGGCACCTGCGAAAACAGTACACGGCCGTCGTGAGCACATCCCGTCATAAATTCAGCGGCGCGCATCTCCCACGAACACCGCTTGGTATGGCAGATGCACTGCATGCGTAACACTTCTTCATTTTGCAAGAACGAATTCGGCACCGGTGTGCGCAGAATCACATACTGGTGACCGTTCGTCGCGGTGTGCCGCCATTCAGTGTTCGAAACTATGAACCGTGTCTACATCATGTTACAATAACACTTCCCGCATGAAGGCGCCTAGATGGGTAGACCCGAACGGCAACATGCTCTGCAGTGGTAGTCCACGGAACTGTAGAAGTCTGACACTGCCTATGTGGCATGTCGCAGGGAAACGACGGGCAGTTGCATGCTGTGCTTTCGTAAACATTGCTCGTACTATTGTTGTTCCTCGCACCCTTTTCGCCACTTCCGCAGAAGCGACGTGATCTATGCTAATACCGCGTGTTATGTGCTCGCGCGGAACTGTACATGATGCAGATCAGGATCAATAATCGGAAGTGTTCAACAGTGACACGGTACGTTATTTGCACGGAACTGCGAAGGAAAGCGCTGGAACGAATACACGGAAGGAAACGTACACACATAACGGAGCGCCCACACCGCTTCTTCAACAAGGTTTCAGCTGTCTCCTTCACACGTCCTGGTCTGGAATAGTCACTGGTCTCGTAAATACGCATGCAATAGAATGTCCGTTGTGCACGACCACCACTGTCACAGAAGTGAACCGCGTCTGTGACACACCGTGTTATGTACAACGTACGCCACTTGTTCTATCGTACGGCGATGCAAATACAACGTCAATGAAGAACTCCCTTGAATGTTGTCTGTGCACGATGCTCCACGAGGAGAGCAGTGAGAGAGAGGGACTGCAAGAACGAAACGCGATTTCATTGTGACCCAGTCAATATAACACTTCTACCCATGGTGCACCGTCCCTTGTTTGTTCTGTCACCACGGACGCGGTGAACCATTCGTCGGTCACGTTTCTGACATTCTCAACAGTCTGTACCAATTCTTCTGGGATGGGCGCGCCTTTCAGGGCTCCGAGGTTGCTGCTTGGAAGTGCACAACGTCCTTGAAACTGCACTTCTTGATGTCGAAGGAATATTTCGTTGCCAACAACTCCATCGAACTTTCGCACTGCGCATTTCACGCGTAAATTGTGGTCTACTCATCGCTTCCAAGGTCATTTACAGAGTTCTGATGTGACGAAGGCTGTAGTCATAAGTGCGACTACCGTTGCGTTGCAGACGCAGGATGGCCGCGTGCCGGACTTCACTAGCGCATGCGCAACCTTATCGATTTCAGTTCCTACGCAAACGTCGCGATAATCTCAGCGGGAGACGAAAGGGCAGCGATACGTCATCAACCCTCTCCCATCTGTGCGTATGTGTAGCTGCCGCGAACAGCGATTATCGTGCCGCTCCTGTGGCCTAGTGGGCAGAGTGACCAGCTCGCACTCTGCAGGCCGAGGTTCGATTCCCAGTAAAGGTCTGGCCGAAGCCACCGCTGGGACACAGGAGTGTGGAGGCCAAGGGGAGATGCTGTGCTTTTGGCACAACATTTCTCCTCGCTGGCCCCCCGGGTACCGTGAAGTACCCGCACTCCCCTTCGCAATTTTTTTGCGTCCCTTAGGGGTGTCCGCTGCAGGGGCGGCTTGCACAAGACACGACACACCGGCAAAGTACATTCGCCCGTGGTTGGGAAGCTTCTGCGCGCATGGCGCTGGCGCGTTGTTGCTCGCGAGTGACCGGTCACTCCCGCACAACACTGCGTCGGGAGCTTCCGAACCACGGGCGAACTTACACACTGGCACCGTGCATGATGCAAGCTGCCCCTGCAACAACATTTACTACCATGGCACAACACGCAAACACAGTGTCTTTTTCATGCGCTCTCTATATGACACTTGTACGACCTCGGTCTCGTTGGCTGTGCCACGCTTGTTTCGTACGTGTACGCACTGCTCGAGCTAAAACGACACGCGAATAGTGCGGGCATATGCGAGCTGGTGCGGGTCGCTAGGTGCACTGGTGCGAAGATGCCGTGACCATACAATACACAAACGACGCTCTTTCTTCGCCGTGTTTTTTTTTTTTTGTGTCCAAAGATTGTCGTTTCGTTTTCTTTGTATCACGACACCGCTACTATTTGGTCCTTCGTTAAGGCTGTGTTGTAGCAACGAAAGAAGTGCACACGAGGCTGCAAAATGAAAAAAAAAAAAAAACCTTTGTGCAGCCTCACAACTTCGTCCGTTCCTCAACCCTGCAATGGTATTTCATTTTGCTCTGAGCAAAACGTATTCCCACAACTCCCGGTATGCAAACGTGTCTTAATCGCACTCGTCTACGGAGCCCTTTTCATTTAACGTAACATCTATTGCGCAGCCAGCGCCATCTAGAAAATTGTATAAAAAGGAGACACACGACGCAGCTTGCGCCGCCTAGGTTTCAAAAAGAGAAATGAAGAGTTGTTGCGCATCTGCCCGACAGAGGGAGCTATAGTAGAGAATTCGAGCCTGGTGGCGCACATGCCCCCGCCCCGTTACAAAGGGGACGCTCACAGCATCCATCCATCCTCTAGAATTCTCGGAAGGCGTTGTTTTGGCCCCTTGGTGGGTACAAAACGAGAGCCGGAAGCCTACGGCGGGTGTGGTGGTCCGCTGCGCGGGTCGAATGTGTCTCGGTTTGCACTCTGGCTTTTGCTCCCTCGAGCGGGAACAGCGTCTTAGGCAGTCTCTGACCATTCCCGACCGCCGAACTTTGTCAAAGGAGTGCCTCCTCTTCACGGAGATATGTTCCGCCTCTTAGCCATCTGAACCCTGTGTTGTTGTTTTTCCCCTAAATTTTTTACTTCGCGAACGTTGCATTTCGAGAAGCTGCAACCTAGTCGCGACAACGCAACATGAGTACGAGCCGCGCGATTAAGGAAACGCCGGTTCACTGCTTGAAGGCAACACGTAAGAGGACAGATGCGTGCACGCTCTGCGGCTATGTTCGTTCCCAAGGGCGCTTTCATGTGGAAAAATCTGCATCAGTTATGTGGTTGCCAGTATTCTTTGTGACATTTTCGTCGCCTTTGTTGATAGCCGCCCTAACAACTAAGAACTATGCAAACTCCTCGTGTTGCCTGTTCAGGCGCTCCGTGAGGCCGTTGGTCTGCGGGTGGTATGAAGTTGCCAGTTTGTGCTGTGTAGAGCAGGACCGCAGGATATCGTCAATTACTTGAGAAAGGAAGGTACGGCCGCGGTCGGTCAGCAATTGACGTGGAGCACCGTGGACTAAAATAACATCATGTACTAGAAAGTCAGCCACGTCTGTGGCACAGCTGGTTCGGAGTGCTCGTGTGATGGCGTACCGCGTCGCATAGTCGGTAGCGACGGCAATCCATTTGTTTCCTGCAGCAGATGTTGGAAATGGGCCTAGGAGATCGAGGCCCACACGGAAAAAGGGCTCCGCAGGGACGTCGATGGGCTGAAGGTACCCTGCAGGGAGCCTCGATGGTTTCTTGCGGCGCTGGCAGACTTCGCAGGCATTGACATAACGCCGCACAGAGCGCGTTAGACCAGGCCAATAGAAGCGGTTGCGTACCCGGTCGTAGGTGCGGGCAACGCCTAAGTGGCCAGCCGTTGGGGCGTCGTGAAGTTCCCGGAGAATTGCGGAGCGCAAGTGTGCCGGAATGACAAGAAGGAGCTCAGGTCCGGTAGGTGCCATATTTCGTCGATATAAAGTTCCATTCTGCAGAGTGAACATGCGTACTGAGGTGTCACTTGGTGAGGACTGAAGCCGATGGATCAAGTTACTTAAGTATGGGTCCCGGCGTTGTTCATCGCTAATGTTGTGGAGCTCAGAAATCGAAAATATGCTATTGATGGATACTGTAGCTGTAGAGTCAGCGTCGGCCACTGGGTACCGAGACAAGCAATCCGCATCTTGGTGCAGTTTTCCCGACTTGTACACCACGGTGAAGGTATACTTCTGTAGACGGAGCGCCCAGCGAGCGAGACGACCAGTAGGATCTTTCAGAGAGGCCAGCCAACATAGGGCATGGTGGTCGGATACTACCGTAAATTGCCGGCCAAAGAGATAAGGGCGAAATTTTGCAACTGCCCACACGAGAGCGAGACATTCTCGCTCCGTGATAGAATAATTTCGCTCCGAGGTGGACAGCAGCCTGCTGGCATAAGCAATCACTCGAGTCTGTCCACGTTGTCTTTGGGCGAGCACAGCGCCTATACCGTAACCACTGGCGTCAGTGCGGATTTCGGTCGGTGCTGAAGGGTCGTAGTGGGCCAAAATTGGGGGCGTGGTGAGTAGTGTAGTGAGTTGAGAGAAAGCGGCAGCTTGCCGGGGACCCCAGTCAAAAGGCACGTCTTGTTTTAGAAGATCTGTCAGTGGTCGAGCAACCTCGGCGAAGTTTCGCACAAATCTACGAAAATAGGAACAGAGCCCCACAAAGCTGCGAACATCTTTGGCAGATTTAGGCACAGGGAAGTCTTTCACGGCGCGAATCTTCTCAGGGTCGGGCTGTACGCCGGCAGCGTCCACAATATGCCCAAGGATCGTAATGCGGCGGCGGCCGAAACGGCACTTGGACGAGTTCAGTTGAAGTCCGGCCAGACGAAACACCTCAAGGACCGCTGATAGGCGTGCAAGATGAGTTTCAAACGTGGCTGAGAAGACGATGACGTCGTCTAAATAACATAGACACGTAGACCACTTGAACCCCTGAAGAAGAGAGTCCATCATACGCTCGAAAGTGGCTGGGGCGTTACATAAGCCGAAAGGCATGACCTTAAACTGGTAAAGCCCGTCGGGGGTTATGAATGCCGTTTTCTCCCGGTCCATGGGATCCACAGCGATTTGCCAATATCCAGAGCGAAGATCGATAGAAGAGAAGTAAGTGGCACCATGCAAGCAATCCAGGGCATCGTCGATTCGCGGCAGTGGGTAAGAGTCTTTCTTCGTGATGGTATTGAGATGGCGATAATCTACGCAGTAGCGCCACGATCCATCCTTCTTTTTTACTAGCACCACAGGGGATGCCCATGGACTGGAGGATGGCTCAATAATGCCCTTTGCAAGCATTTTGGATACTTCGTCTTGTATGACACTTCGCTCAGACGCGGACACTCGGTAAGGGCGACGGTGAATGGGACTAGCATCGCCGGTGTGTATGCGATGCCTGACAACTGACGTTTGTCCTAAAGGCTGATCACCGAAGTCAAAAACGTCCCGATAGGACCAGAGAATGCTGTGGAGGGCTTCAGATTGCTCAGGTGGAAGATCAGCGGCAATCATGCTGTGGATATCACGGCTTTCGCAATTGGTCATCCTGGGCGCGCCTTGTTCGGGTACGACAGCACCGAGAGTGAAAGCTTCTGCCTGAAAATCTTGGAGTGGGTGAAGGAGAGCCACGGACATGCCTTGTGGGAACACTTGATTGGTGAGACCAAAGTTGAGAAGTGGCAGGTAGGCTCTACTAGCTGTAACGCTGAGGACTGTATAGGGGACAGTGACACAACGCGTAAGGAGCACGTTTGTGAGAGGAGCAGCAAGATATTCGCCATCCGGGACAGCTGGCGAACATGACAGTTCGACGTACGTCACAGTTTTTGACGGCAAATGAACAAAGTCGCTGCAATGTAAACGGCACGGATGCTGGTGATCGGGTTCACAGTACTGCGGCAGTTCAAGACGGAGGACACCGGTGGAGCAATCAATGAGAGCGGAATTGGCGGCGAGAAAATCGAGGCCAAGGATGATGTCGTGGGGCATTTCACCAGGACATTAAAAACGACAACTACGTCATGGCCAGCGATTGTAACGCGAGCTGTACACATGCCAACAACGGCGACTGTGCCACCATCTGCGACTCGTACGGCACAGGTCATAGGAGGCGTAAGAACCTTCTTCATACGACGACGAAATGTGGCACTCATAACAGAAACATGAGCCCCTGTATCAACCAAAGCTCTCACAGGGATACCGTCGACATGTACTTCGAGAGTGTTCCGGTGAAGACGTAAGGGCAAAAGAGGATTTTCGGACAAAGTCGACAGTGCAGCTTCACCTCCAGAAGCTGCGCAACCTAGTTTTCCGGGGACAGGCGACGGCTATAAGAGGGCGATGGAGAGCGGCGGCGGGTCGGTGAACGAGATGAGCGGTTGTGAGGTGGCGACGACGGAATGTACCGGCCGTTGTCTTCAGGGGCGTTGAAAGCAGAGAATTCGTTGCGGGTCGGGTAACGGCGAGCAGGTCTAGGGAAGGGACTGGAATACGTGGCGAACTGGTTAGGCGACGTATACGGCCACTGGCTGCGACAATAAGCAGCGATGTGTCCTGCGCGGCAACAGCGGAAGCAGATGGGCTTATCGTCTGCTGTTCGCCACTCGGACGGATTCCTGGAACGAACAGGAGGGTACTGACGGCGTCGAGGAGCGTCTGACGAAACGAACGGGGTATCCGAATTGTTTACGGCGCAGACAGAAGGAAGCAGACCAAGGTTGGTGAATTCTTGCCGAACAACGGCCTGGATCAATGCGTGGTGTGACTCCCAGCTTGGTTGGTCTGAATACAAACGCTGTAAATAATTCCACCGTTTATTCTGTACCGTTTCATTTTTGGTGGAATTATTTACAGCGTTTGTATTCAGACCAACCAAGCTGGGAGTCACACCACGCTCACCCAAGATACATCATCGTCTTCTTTCTTGGGTGTCTCTCACATCCCTCTAACCGTACACCCCACTGCAGGTCAGCGTCATTAATCGCCACGTAACAATATAGACGCCATCTCTTGTTATTTTAGACAACTGTTTGGGTAATATCCCTGACGCGCTGCCACTTATATCATTACGCCTTCACACCATGAGCATTAAGCACCTTGACATTAAGTTACACTTGAGCAACACTTTGTTCATCCTACAAGGCAAGTTCTGACAAGAGTGCACACCCCACAGTTGTGAAAGTATCGCCAAGTCTAGCTGCCTGTCAGTCGTACAGAAATCACGTGCACACACGGTCTTAGCCAGTTCCAACAGTCAGGTGAAGCAGAAAATGAGCATCGCTCATACAAAAACAACCATAACGTGGATTCCACCAGATGTGTCTCAGACGTTGTCGACGAAATTCCTTTGTGGTGTGGCCGGCCGCTGCGAACAGCTGCAAAAACCACGAGCCGAAGGAGGTCGTTAAGGCATTAAAGGAGATACCAGCCGTTGGGACTTAAGAAGACGTCCGAAGAAGACCCCCCAACGGGCGGGCGTCAGACGAAAGGAGCGGAAACACCCTCTGTAAAAGGTGCTGCCCGCCACCGCCCGAGGACATCGTTTGCCTTTCTCCCGCGAAGCCCAGCTCGTCGCCTGTTAACCCCTCTGAACTTTCTCCCCATTTTACCGCCCGTTCCAGTCATGAAGCGAACCCCAAAGAAGTCGTATCGTTCCTTCCGAGGCTCCTGCGCGCGCGGCCCAAGCTGCCTTGTTAGATAACGCGCAGTCAGAAGTCAGTGGTCGACACATTCACGAACCAGGGCGCAAGTAATCATTCTACATTTTCTGGTGCCGAAACCTGGGATTACTTCGCCTGCTGACGTCGAAAGCCATGGTGCGATTGCAAAAGAAACAAACAACTCTGCGACAAGCCAGCGACTTGCTGGAAGAATGCCTTGATAACCTTGTCGAACAGGCAGAGGTGCTTCGAACTGTAAACGAAACCATCGAAAAGAAGATCGAGTTACAGGAACTCGACGCCGCACTGACCGAGTGCGTAGCTTTCAGTCAAAAGATCTCTGTCATGAAAACAAAAATCAAAAGAGCCCTCAGGAGCGAAGCCTCGAGCGAAACGCGGTCAAGTACATCGTCAGTAGTCAACAATGCGGGTCAAGTCACAGGGCCAGGTTCCGTTCACGACGCAGTAAGGACGACTCTTCAGCTACCGTCAATAACGACCAGGCTTCCGAAGCTGGAGATCCCTAAATTCAACGGAGATGTGCGCTCGTCGAACAGATTCTGGCACCAATTCGAGTCGACTATTCACAAGAATTCGGCTCTGCACCCCATTGACAAATTCCAGTACTTGACGAGCTATCTCACCGGAAAGGCAGCGGCTGCTATCGACGGGCTACCACTCAGTGATCGGAATTACGACATTGCTGTGAAAACACTCGTGGAAAGATTCGGAAAGGACGATGTCATCATTGAGGAGCACATGTCACGACTGCTTGGTGTCCGCCCGGTGCACAATGTTCACGACACCGAAAGACTTCGGACCCTTTATGATGAACTGTAGACGGGCGTTCGCAGCCTCGAGGCACTGGGTGTGGCGTCGAGCACCTACGGCGTGCTTTTATTGACCGTCCTCTGGAAGAGCATTCCGAGTGAGCTTTGCCTAAATTACTACAGGCAAAGGGCAACAACGGAAGTCGTCCCTGAAGACGAGCTTCAGGATTTTCTCAATTTCCTGAAGACAGAGGTTGAAAGCAGGGAGAGAGCAGAGCGGGCAGTACGACCAGTGCCTGACACCGCTATCAAGCCGAAGCCACCAATCAGAAGAGATTATCGTCCTCAGCACCCGTCGGCGTATGCTCTGACAGTTATCAAAGGCGACGCGCAGTGCTCATTTTGTCAAGAAGAAGGACATACACCTGCGAACTGTGTTGCACCAGTGCCCATAGACAAGAAAAGAGAAGTGATGATCAGAGAGGGACGCTGTTACAGGTGTGCTAAAAGCAAGCACCGCGCTTCAGAGTGCCGAACATCGAGGTGGTTAAAGTGCACTAAGTGTTCCGGACGACACGCAACGGGTGTCTGCGAACTCAATCAAAGACAAACGCCACCCCTTTCTGGCGAAGATGTACCGACAGGTGTGATCGTGCAGTCGTCACTACAGATAGAAAAAACTTGCGGAAGGCCGCGCGTACTTCTACAGACTGCACGGGCGCATGCGGAAGGCCAACACGAGGGTTGTTTTGTGAGAATGCTCCTCGACGGTGGCAGCCAAAGAACATTCATTCGAGAGGAGGCTTCCCGTCGCCTAATGCTCCGCGTCATAGGAACGGAGAGGCTGACCATTTACGCATTCGCAAGCCGTGAAGCAGTACAAGAAAGAAGCTGTCAACGGGTGGAATGCTGGCTGCGAAACTGGCGTAACAACAAGAGGGTCCGTATTGAAGCGCTGGAGATGCCCGAGATCGGCGGAGACTTTCTACCACCACCAGATGCCAGCGCTGAGAACATCGCACGTAAGCAAGGCATCGAGCTTGCCGACACGCTACCCTACGGCTACCATTCTGGCGTTGGAGTTGACCTGCTTGTTGGGGCTGACTACTACTGGGACATCGTGACCGGGAATGTCAAGCGCCTCAACGGGCAGCTCGTGGCTGTGGAGACGGCGTTTGGGTGGACCTTGCAAGGCACGGATGCTGCGTCGTCCGCCGCAACATACGTGACCAGCGTTGGAGTGATGCGAGTTGGCGTAATAACGGAACCCGCAAGTGAAATTTCTCGCCAACTTCGTTCATTCTGGGAGCTCGAGCACCTTGGGATCGTCGACGGCACACAGCTTACCGCCGAAGACGACAACGTTCTTAGGGCCTTCGAGGATACCATCGTCCGCAAGAACGGTCGCTACGAGGTGGGTCTTCCCTGGAAGGAGAACGCGTCGCAGCTGACTGACAACAAGAACACAACATCGAGGAGGCTTCAATCGCTCACAGCGAAACTGCTTAGCAATGAAGAGACCATCCGCGAATACGACCAGGCAATCCGGAACTACCTTGAAGCCGGACACGCCGAGGAAGCCAACAAACTGGGTGAGTCCCCGCTGGGGCCCATTTATTACATGCCACATAGAGGCATTGTCCGGCCCGGTAGCGAAACAACGAAGTTGAGGGTCGTATTTGATGCCTCCTCCAAGGTTGCACGAAAGCTGTCTCTAAACGACGCTCTCTACGCGAGACCCAACCTGAATCCAAGTTTATCGGACATCCGGATTAGATTCCGAGTGCACAACGTAGCCATAATGTCCGATATATAGAAAGCCTTTCTACAAATCGAATTGGCTGAGAACGACCGTGACGCCGTTCGCTTTCTGTGGTATGAGAGTATGCCAAAGCGAGGCGAAGCACTACTTGCGGTCAAAGAATACCGAATGACAAGAGTTCCATTCGGCGCTACGTGCAGCCCGTTCCTCCTTGCAGCTACTTTGCGCCACCATCTTAAAACTGTCGATGAGAGATTTCCCCGCACCACTAAGATACTCTGTGACAACATACATGTAGACGACTTTGTCACTGGTGCTGAAAGTGTCGAAGAGGCAGAGCAAATATGCAGGGAAGCGCAGTCAATACTTAAGATGACAGGTATGAACCTGAGCAAATGGCGATCAAACAGCCAAGAATTAGTGACATCGTTTGCTGAGAATGAAACTGCCCAAAGGGCTTTGTCGGAATTGGGCCCCACAAAGATTCTCGGTGTAACGTGGAGACCTCACACAGACGAATTCGTCGTCGAAATGTCCGCCTTGATGGAGTTTCTGGCAAGTCGGCAGGACACAAAGCGGTTCCTGCTACAGGCATCGGCACGCATTTTCGACCCATTTGGTTTCCTCGTACCCATGACGACTGCAGCAAAGATCATGTCCCAAAGCCTCTGCGAACAAAGAACATCATGGGCCGAAACGCTACCTCCAGGTGTTCAAGAGACGTGGGAAAAATGGTGCCAGCAACCCGCTCAAATTCCGAAGGCATCACTTCAAAGAATGTTAGCTCGCGAACTCAAGCGTACCCATAGAAAACCTGAGCTACACATATTTTGCTATGCGAGCCCGAAGGCCTACGGTGCAGTAGCTTTCATCAAAGCCGTTGGCTTTTGTCTCGTCGGACGCGGGGGAGCCAATGCTTTTGACAACAGCACATTTTCTTGTCGGCTGGCGGCTGACAAGGTTGCCTCCTCTCCGAGAGGTCGTTGCAGAAAGATCGACAGCAGAAGGGCAGATCCGAAGATAGAGACAACGCACCGCCCTCGTAGACCCCTTCTGGCGGCGGTGGCGACACGCATACCTTCTGCAACTGCGTTCTGTACATGTTACAAGGCCAGGAAATGGAAGGAGCATCAGTGAGGGGGATATTGTTCTCCTCGGAGGCGATAGGGCTCCTCGCCAGATTTGGAGACTGTGCCGTGTTCTGCAAACTTTCCCAGGAAGAGACGGCAGAATACGCGCTTGCAAATACTCTCCAACCAACGACTTGATGACAAAGCAGCCTAAGTTGAAAGGGCGATTAGGAATGAGCGTGTGCTCATTGCGGGGGAGGATGTTGGGACTTAAGAAGACGTCCGAAGAAGACCCCCCAACGGGCGGGCGTCAGACGAAAGGAGCGGAAACACCCTCTGTAAAAGGTGCTGCCCGCCACCGCCCGAGGACATCGTTTGCCTTTCTCCCGCGAAGCCCAGCTCGTCGCCTGTTAACCCCTCCGGCGCCGCCAACGACGGCGGCACCCCTCTGAACTTTCTCCCCATCTTCCCTTTCCCCATTTTACCGCCCGTTCTAGTCTTTGTTGAATAAACCAGTCTTGAAGCGAACCCCAAAGAAGTCGTATCGTTCCTTCCGAGGCTCCTGCGCGCGCGGCCCAAGCTTCCTTGTTAGATAACGCGCAGTCAGAAGTCAGTGGTCGACACATTCACGAACCAGGGCGCAAGTAATCATTCTACACCAGCATTACTCCGCGCTCATTATCAAGAAAACAAGTAGGTGTACTCGATTTACACGTTCTACCTTCAAGAAATAGACAAATTCGGAAGTCTGCACCTTGAGAATGAATGATAGTGGTGCAAGTTCTATATATGGCCAAAAAGCGCCATGCAGATGATGATGACTTGTCGATTTGCGAGATGAATTACTCAGAGGAGATATAGCATGGCTGTAAAGTGGCCTAAAAGATTTCACTAAAAGCCCGCAATGCGTCCACACATTTAAACCATGTCAGACGAAGACGAATGTACCAGAACATGATGGAAATGCTGAAACTGTGGCTAACACTGGTGCAAGGCCATGGAGACACGTGCTGTATTGGGATCTATCCTCTAACAAGAGGCTGTACCAATGCGGACTTATCACTCACGTGTACTGTTTTTTTAAACAATGATGGACCTCAGCCAAGGAACATTTGTGGATGTTCTCTCTGTGCTCCACGGAAAGGTGTATCTGCGTCCAACCTATGGCACTAGTGCAGCGCCATTGCTTGGACGCACAGAAGCGCAGCCTGCATTTTGTCGCCGCATTCATCCCAGATAGGGGGATCGTTACCGTTCCGGGTGCCGTAGACGGAAGGACGTGGTCTCCGTACGTTGTCATCGGTGGCCACTTGTGTAACCATGGCTTGATGATGTGCAGCTGATTGGACGTTTCGTTGCCCCATAAGTCCTGCCTCTATTTTTTTTCGAGGAAGGGTGTTAAGTCCGTGGCGTGTTCCTTGCTGCTGAATCTGTCCTTTCACCGGTAGCCATGTTTCCTCTTATACCTCTGTACCCATGGTACCCGATATAGTGCGATATTCGGGCTAGAAATAATCTCGCGTACCACCATGAAGCTCAATGAGAACAGCATTTTCGCTTTTTTGAAACGACATCAATGATTTCATAACGCCAAGGAAGTTTGCGACTTTTTGTCTTGCTGAACAACGTGCAGCTCCGCACTTTTCCTTGTGGAACACCAGCCTTTCAGCGCTAAGGCCCGTATTAATAAACCTACCGCCTCTTCCTAGTGCTGTTATCATGTTTAGTGAACAATTTTGTCACGTACTTACAGACAAGCCTCATGATAGCCTTTCGCAGCGATTGCCAGGGACAATAAAGACAAGATAGGCAGTAAAAGACTGGCGAAGCAGCAAGAGCACACCAAGGAGCGGTCGATCACAGGAAGACAAAGACTGCGGTTTGGTATGCACCAGTCTAGAAATGAGCAGAAGGGCCCACATCTACTCAGTCGAGGCTCGCTTCCACAGACTGCACTGTGTCCTTCGTTGGTATGTGCCACCTATAGCGGCCACAACAAAAGCGCCACAGGTTCCTTGCCCGGCACGTGCGTGACCTGCTGCTGTCGTAAAACCCGCATCACAGCTCGTTCGGTCTCCTGTGAGAGCTTAGAAACAGGCGCCACCGAGCAGTGCCTCTTTGCTTCGCCCTGGCAGCGACTAAGCCACCGCCGGTACTGCGCCAGCCCACAAAGCTCCATCAGCAACCACTGTGAAAACACCTACTCGTTCTGTATTCCCTGTGCGCTGTGCAATTGTTGTGTGTTCTTTCTAAAGCTCGCGCCGTCTCTATCATTTTTGACGCGTCACGGGCTCTGCAACGTGACCATCCCAGTATGGCAGAGTAAGTGTCTTGGCGCGAGGAAACTCAGTGGTGTTCAGCGTATTGCCACGCTGGCAATATCCTGGTTGTAAAAATTCCAAAACGACAGGTCGTGTCGTACGCACCGTCCAAATCAATAATGAAACAGGAAAGAATAAGGACTTGTGTGAGAAGGAAGGTCAACGCGGTTATGGACAACGAGGTCGGCACCGATTGATAGAAACGGTGGCGTCGGCTTAACCAGCCAGAGCAGCAACCACGTTCAGCTCGCGCCCCACTAGCGTACCATTGGCGATACGGCTGCGGAGCTATCGAGGGCGCACTTCTTGACTACATCTTTCCCCCCTTCCTCGAGACGGAGCCACTCCGGTGGGCTAAGGCGTCGTGAGAACAAGCAGTTCATACTATGGCATCAAGCGATCTCTGTGCTAACGCGACGGCGCATGTCCGTAGTGGGTCTGACTGGTTCGACGAGGTAGTTCACGGGAGAAATTTGCCACAGGACCCGGTAAGGGCCATGATATTTCGACGAAAACTTCGGGGCGACACCTGGTGTCGAAGTGGAGGGCACCCACAGCCAAACGAGAGCGCCGGGCGGGAACTGCCGGTTTGGCAGGCCATCGTCACGCGAAAATTTCCGCAGTGCTTGTTGTTGGGTGGTGAGGGAGCGAGCTAGTTGGTGACATTCTTGTGCAGAATGAGCTGCTTCGGTAACCGCTTTAGCCTTGGATGAGTCGGGGCGGTAAGGCAGAATAGTGTCGAAGGGTGATGACGGTTCTCGGCCATAAAGTAAGATGAAAGGGAAAAAGCCGGTAGTCGCCTGAGGCGCCGTATTGCAGGCGTACGTTACGTATGGAATAATGACGTCCCAGTCAATGTGGTTGGAGCGACATACATCCAAACCATGTTGCCAAGAGTTCGGTTAAAGCTCTCGGTCAGCCCATTTGTTTGCGGGTGATGGGCGGTAGTGGTGAATGATACGCCATTCAGCAAGTAGCTGTTCAACAACATCCGCGAAAAAGACGCGGCCTGGGTCGCTGAGGAGTTCGAAGCGGTGGAGCAGGAAGGATGCGACGTCACCAGCTGTCGCGGATGGGAGGGTAGCCGTTTCTGCGTACCTCGTAAGGTGGTCGATAGCCACAATAATCCATCATTTCCGGCAGCATTGTACGGCAGGGGTCCATATAGCTCTATTTGAATTCGATCCAATGGGCGTGGTGGGCACGGCAAAGGCTCCGCTGACGCAGGGGGGCTGCGAGGACCGGACTTGGGGCGCTGGCAGTCTGTGCATGATCGAATGTACTTTTGTACAAAGGTGTACATGCCGTGCCAATAAAACTTAAGACACAGTCTGGCGTGTGCGCACTGAGGATCAGAATAGAAAGCGGCACATATAGTTGCGCGGAGCTGTCGCGGCATGACGAGAAGCCATTTGCGCCCGTCTGATTGGTAGTTGTGGCGATAACGCATTTTATCCCTGATGGCGAAATGGGAAGCTTGCCGGCGTGGAGCTCGGGTAGATGTCTTTTCTGTTTGATTATTTTTAACTCGAATGACCGGCGATGCCCATGGACTGGGCATCGATGGCTGTACTACACCTCACTTTAGCATGTCACCCACTTGTTCTTCTATGACGCGGCATGGACGCTGCTGCAGCAGTCGGTAAGCACCTGTGTCGATGCGGTGACAAAGAGTGTCGACGTTCGGTCGAGAATACTGCTATGGCTGTCGAAAGCATGACGAAATTTGGCGAGTAGGCCGTGGAGTAGGCCGTGAAAACACATTGAGGCATTGGCGCAGTTGGAGAACAATAGGAGAGGATGTTCATCTCCGCCGGTCTATCTGGGACGTCTAACGTAGTAAAGGGATCGTAAGGCTCCACAGTGCCGACTCACCGAGAAACAATGTAATCGGGAATGGGAATCGGTTACAGAAAAGAACGTTAGCCGTACAATCTTCAAGGGCACGCAGAGCGGTTGGGAGCGGTACAAGGTGGCGATTGATGAAAGCACTGGAATATGTGAAGAGTACGTTGGTGCCGGAGGCAGCGTAACAGCATACAGGTGCGATGACAGGCGTGTGCGGAGGGACTTGGATGTCATCTGCGATAACCAACTTGGCGCGAGAGGGCGGAACGTCGTCAGATATGGCACCGCTTTCCCAGGTAATCACATTGAGTGGTCAGTAATGGCAGATGATGCACTTTGCAACCTTTCAATTTATTGACCCTGTTCCACATTTATCTACCAACTATCTACCAAGTTTCATTGCCCCTTAGCCTAATTTGCCTGCAGAAATAAATTTCTTAGCGTGTTCGCCAGCATGCTGGGGTGTTCTTCCCACAGACTTTACCTTTTAAAATTGGTTAGGTTTTCAACGGTTGGAGACTGTCGGAGCCGCCTCCAAAACTTTGCTCCAATCCTTCCATGCATTTCGGCACTCCTCATTCCGCTACCGAAGGCGGCGTTTGTTGGCTATGCCAAAAAACACCGCCATTGGTTTGCCTGAGACATTTAATGGCATCATCATCAGCCTATCTTATGTGCCCTGCAGAACGGAAGCCTCTCCCAATGCTCTACATCTTTGCTGTCCCGCGCTAGCTGATTCCATTTGATGCCGGCAAATTTCTTAATTTCGTCCTCCCCCCCATCTTACTCTCTCTTGGTATCTATTCCGTCGTTCCAACTGTCCAGTGGTTATCTAGCCTTTTCATCACGTGGCCTGCCCGTGTACATTCTTTTTCTTCTCAGCATCGGTTATTATGTCTGCGACTCCCGTCTCTTCTCGGACCCACTCGGTTCTCGTTCTATCTCTTAACGTAACGCCTATCATTTTTCGTTCCATCGCCCGCTGCGCCGTTCTTAACTTCCTCTCGAGCTTCTTCGTAATTCTCCGAGTTTCTGCCCCGTATGTCAGTACTGGCAAAATGCAGTGGTTATAGTTTCCCCTTGAGTGATAGTGGTAGGTTTCTGTTCATGAGTTCGGAGTGCCTCCCGTATGTGCGCCATTCCATGTTTATTCCAGGGCGGATTTCTTTTATATGGGCGGTACGAGTGCGTTTCGTACGTGTGGCCTATCCTAAGCCGACAGAAGGTCACTAGGATGCACCGTTTTTTTTTTTAATTTTGCAGCATCTTTCCTATACGTGGCCTAATTACATGGATCTTATTGGACGATTCGGAATCCCACTTATGCTGCCAGTATGTACGGGGGCACTTGCGGATAGACTGTTTCATATCTGAGGCAACGACGGACATGGAAATATCACGGGGATTTGACTCAACCGACGTGGCAAGTTGGTCAGCCAGAACATTACCTGCTATCTCACGGTGGCCCGGAACCCCGCAACCACTACATCCTACCCGGACGCATACATGTTACACAAGAGGTGGTACAGCGTCACCATTACAAAGTTCCACTATCTCCTGAGAGATGTCAAAGCTTTCACAACGCTGAGAGAGTCTGTATAGATAAGTGATTTTGGAGTTTTTGTGCCCCTAATATGTTTCACTGCTGACAGAAACGCATATGCTTCCCCGGTAAATATGCTTGTTTGCGGGTGCAGAACATCGGCTTCCGAAAAAGACGGCCCAACCGCAGCGTACGAAACAGCAGAAGAAGACTTGGATGCATCCGTATAAAACTCGCGGCAAGTATATTTGTGTTGTAGTTCTAAGAATTGCATTCTAATATGTGAGGGCGGAGCGTGTTTTTGACATATAGAAAGGATATATCGGTGTGAATAACCTGCCACTTTCATGGTGGGAAGTGTGCAGGCGGTGGCATTATGTTATGTTCAAGGATTTCAACGCCCATTTCCCCGGCCATATCCCTCACACGTAGCGAGAAAGGTACTCTCAGCGAAGGACGGTTGCGGAAGACTTGCGAGCTGGATAGATCGTTGATAACAGGATATACGAGGTGTCATCCTTTGCATTCACTCAAAAAAAAATACATTAAAGCTAAGTATGCTCACTGCAGGTGAAGGGACCGTTCGTCTTATTCAACGTAGAGGCTATCCACGGGGCTTGTCCTGAAAGCCCCTGTGGCAAGCCGAATGACTAAGTGATGGACCCATGAGATACAACTGGTAATCTTTTGGAATTTCTGCCAATCGGCAGTACCAAGCCTCCAACGGGGAGCCTGTGGCAGGGAGTTGTTTCCTTTATTTTGTTTACAACGTTATAGGAAAATGGTCGCTCCCATATAGATTCTTGATAACCCCCATTTAATTTCCGTAAGAATGGATGGAGAAATTATGGTCAGACCGATTGAAGAATAAGTTTTGTTAGCCAGACTATAGTAGGTAGGCACCTTCGAATTCATGAAACATGCACCAGAGGAGAAAAGAAATTGTTCAATAAGACGCCCTCGCGCGTCCGTGCGAGTATCACCCCACAAGCCACTGTGTGCATTGAAGTCTCCAAGAACGATGTAAGGCTTTGGCAGTTGATCCATAAAAGACTGAAATTCATGTTTACGTAAGTGGGAGTGCGGAGGTATGTAAACAGAAGAGATCGTGATAAGCTTGTTTAGGATAACAGCACGTACTGCCACTACTTCAAGGCTTGTTTGCAGCTGTAGATGCTGACACGCAACACTCTTATTGACTATAATGGCAACACCACCTGATGACGCGACGGCGTCATAGCGGTCGTTCCGAAACATGACGTATTCGCGAAGAATGTCTGAATGTTTAGCTTTTAAGTACGTTTCCTGTACACACAGCACTTTTGGATTGTGTTTATGTAGCAGCTCTTGAACGTCATCGAGGCTGCTGAGAAGTCCTCGGACGTTCCATTGCATAATTTGAGTCTCCATTTTGAATGTCGATTTGTGGTGTGTGTACGAAAATTGGAAGTGTTCCCTTATAGTACAGAGCCCTTTTCAGGCCCGGTGATTGGTTTTTTTTTTTTTTTTTTGCCTTTCTTGGACCGGTCGATATGGTCTCGCCGCTGCGCCGTGGACATGACTGGGGTGTCCATTTCCTCTAGCGAGGATCCGGACACATGCTCCTGAGAGCGAGAAGAATCTCGATGGAGTCTCGCCTCGGACGACGAGACCTTTCCGCCCCCTATCCCGGAGGTTGATGGAGTTACCTTCGGGCTCGAGCTGCGCTGGTTCGCACTTCCGCCAGCAAGGGGCGGAGAGGCACCCACCTTGGGAACCTTAGGCAGTGCTGCGCTTCCGCTTGGCGTAGCGCATTCTGCCGAAGAAGGCTGCTTTGCCGGTAGCCCTAGGGCAACCGGGGACGTTTGCTGGTTGGGTGGAGTAGAGGGAACTACTACCACCCTGGGGGCAGGAGCCACGAGCGACAGCTCGCTGCGCGCGGGCTGGGCTAGTGGCGGTGGCATATGCGACGCTGCCTCCCGATGTGCCGCGTTAGCATAGGATGAACTAGTGCGAAATGGTGTGCACCGTTTACGAGCTTCTGTAAAGGATCTATTCTCTTTGATTTTCAATGTTGTTATTTCATGCTCACGTTTCCAAGCTTCGCATGACCTAGAATATGCTGCGTGTTCGCCATCACAGTTCACACAATGGAGTGCATTAGTGCAGTCATCTGCAGGGTGGCCCTGGACCCCACACTTCGCACATGTAAGGCGTCCACGGCAGCCCTACGATCCGTACCCATAACGTTGGCAGTTGTAAGATCTGCGAGCGTTCGGGATGTATGGTCTCACACGAGTCTTGGTGTATCCTGTTTCAATTGTTTCGGATAGTGTGGTCGATTCAAAAGCGAGAATGAGGTGTTTGGTAGGTATTTCCTTTCCTTCGCGTCTAATGGTAATGCGCTGGACATTGATAATATTCTGTTCTTTCCAGCCGTCCTGAAATTCTTCAATGGTGAGACTGATCAGGTCAGGTTCTGAAACGACGCCCCGGACAGTGCTGAGTGATCGGTGTGGTGTGAAAGAGATTTGTATATCACCAAAGCCTACAAGTTTTGGAAGTTTCTGGAACTGTATAGCGTCGCGAATGTCCCAGGAGGTGGTCGCCACTGGGCATTTTACTAGCTACATAACCGGGGCCAATTGTTTCAGTGAGGGACTTAGCAACGAGGAACGGGGAAATAGCTCGAACACGTTTTCTGGAGTTCATACTGTGTACAACATGGTAGCGGGGAAACGATTGTTTATTGAAAAAAAACTTCGAACCTTCATCGGTGCGTACGCGCTTTAGTGCAGTACGATCAGGCGAGGGTGGAAATGAGGATGCATACATAGTATGCGTTATGTTCGGCAGCGGTGGCAGCCACCCACCATGGAGCCCTACGAGGGGACGGTGCACGCTGTGAGCCACGTGCACCCGCCAGCTGTACAGCGCTACTATAACCTAATGCTCCTAACCAAGGTTGGTTGCTTGCCCTCGGTTAACCCTTGCCGCCAGGAAAACTGGGAGTAAATGGAAGAGAGGAGATGACAGGAAAGATGTAAAGTAGCAGAAAAAGGCGAAGATGTGAGAGGAGAGAGACAGGAAAAGGCGACTGCCGGTTTCCCCCTGGTGGGTCAGTCCGGGGGTGCCGTCTACAGGAAGCACGGGCCAAAGGGGTGCGTTGCCGCCGCTGGAAGGCCTTAAAGGTCCAATCACCCAGCATTGGCTCAACCCCCAGGATTCCCTTTTCCCCGGACACGGCACATGCATGCTGCAGTTTGGGGTCGCAACACCCCCCCCCCGTTGGCTCGCATAAGCAGACGCCCCTGCGGGAAATGGAGAATACCTCAGCACCCTCAGATTTTCTGATGACGTTGCCTTGCCAAGTAACTCGGACGACGAACTGTAAAGCATCATTACCTCACTGGACAAGCAGAGTAGAATCGTAGGCGTGAAAATTAATATTGCTACATGCATGCTGCAGTTTGGGAGCTCGGCCGATGCGCGTGGCCACCATCGACGAAGAAGACGAAGCTCGCACTTGGCTCGGACTCTGAGCTGGAGCGGTCCGCTTTGCAACCGCTGCCTGTATATAGCTACTAATCGTAGTGCCTCGTCACTCGTCGTTCTTGTAACATTGTGGTGGAGGTGCTGGGCATCAAACTAAGGCAATGCTCAATGGCGTTTTGAGATAGGTGGCGAGGCAGTGGAAGTGAGATGCGAATACATCTACTGTTAAAACTGAAATGGCGCTATTGTATTTTAAAGGATCTCCGAACAAGGAGCCCAGCCACCGAGCCAGCGGGTTACAACGTGCTGATTGTACCTGTGTGCGGTGTATGTGCGGTATGCGTGGGCCTTCTCTCCTCCTTCAGAAGTTCGTCGCCGCCAGCGAACCTGCAAGACGCCAAGCGCGTCTTCTGAACAGAGGGCAGGCGCTCACATGCGTCGATCGTGAGGAACCTTGGGAATGCTTTACGTAATGGGTATAAAAGGAGAGAGAGGTCGTGCAGCCGAGTAGTTATGTAGTGGTCGAAAGTCGCCTTCGCTGTAGTGTGTTGCTGTGCGCACGTTTGCTCTGTTCTTTCGAGTGCCACGCTCACCCGCAGCGCTGCATTAAACGTTCGTTGTTTGTTCTTTACGTCCCCTCGTCTTCCCCGCTTGCCCTCCTCGATGGTCGACCTGGTTCGAGATTCATACAGTCGTTACTAATGCTTCACCTCAAAACTTAGGCCAAGTAGTGACCCCTGATCCGAGCCATGAGGCTGACATCACACATAGGTGTAACCTTAAGGGATGACAAGAGAGCGGAGTAGGTCAGGGGACAAATGCATGTATAAGACATATTAGCAGAAATGAAGAAGAAAGCTGTCAAAGGCATGTCTCGTGGTAAAGCAGCAGGTGAAGACGGTATAACAGCCGACTTGAACAAAGACGGAGGAGACATTATACTTGAAAAACTTCCATCGCTCTTCACCGACTGTATCAGGACATGTAGTGTATACCGCGCAGTTGGAAAAATGCTAATACACAAGAAAGGTTACATAAAGGAGTTAAAGAATTACAGGCCAATTAGCCTTCTCTCAGTAATATACAAGCTATTTACGAAAGTAATTTCTACGACCGATAAGAGAAACACTCCACTTTAACCAACCAGGAGAACAAGCTGCTTTTAGGAAAGGTTACTCAACAATGGACCACAGCCAGGCTATCAACCTAGTAATTGAGAAGTACACTGAATATTACAAACCTCTTTACATGGCGTTTATAGACTACGAGAAAACATTTGACTCCATAGAAATAAAAGCAGTTCTAGAAGATCTACGTCGACAAGGGGTACCTGACGTATGCGTGAAAACCATAAAAACATACACAAAGATTGCACAGTCACACTGCTCTTACATGAGAGAAGCAGATAA
Source organism: Hyalomma asiaticum (assembly GCA_013339685.2). Lineage (NCBI taxonomy): Eukaryota > Metazoa > Arthropoda > Arachnida > Ixodida > Ixodidae > Hyalomma > Hyalomma asiaticum. The sequence goes on along the minus strand of CM023491.1, from coordinate 43,599,932 downwards.
ATCCCGATCTCGAGAGGGGTGAGACAGGGAGATAAGATATCCCCGATGCTATTCACTGCATGTTTAGAGGAAGACTTTAAATGTCTACACTGGGAAGAAAAGGGAATTCGAATACACGGAGAATATCTAAGCAATTTAGGGTTTGCAGACGACATTGTGCTCTTTAGCAATGATGGAGATGAACTACAAAACATGATTGATGACCTAAACCGGGATAGTATTAAAATTGGATTAAAAATGAATAGGCAAAAAACCAAAGTTATGCTCGATAGCCTAGCTAGGGAACAGGAATTTAAAATGAACAGTGAACCCTTAGAATGTGTAAACGAATACGTATACCTGGGACAGCTAACAGGAACTCCTACGCATGAAAAAGAAATTCTCCATAGAATAAGGATGGGCTGGAGCGCATTCGGAAGGCATTATGAAATGAATGGAAACTTACCGCTCTCACTAAAGCGAAAAGTATTCAATCACTGCATTCTCCCAGTACTAACGTATGATGCAGAAGCGTGGAGGATAACGGAAAAAACTAGAGATGAAACCAAAGAGCACGCACCGTACGATGGACAGAAAAACGATAGGGGTAACGCTAAGAGATAAAAGAACGAGCGGAATGGATCAGCGAACAGACAGGACTAGCTGACATTATTATATCAATTAAAGAAAGAAGTGGACCTGGGCAGGACATGTCATGAGGAGGAAAGATAACAGATGGATAGTAAGAACAGCGGAATGGATACGAAGAGAGGGAAAACGCAAAAGAGGCGGGCAAAAGGTTAGATGGAATGATGAACTTAAAAAGTTTGCGGGCATAAAGTGGAACCAACTAGCCCAAATAGGACGGATTGGAAATCGTTGGGGGAGGCCTTCGCCCTGCAGTGGACCTAAACAGGCTAATGATGATGATGAATTAATGGGCACAGCTTATCATGTAATCCAATGGCAAGGTAACCGTTGGTCTTCAAGGGCAACATAGCTGATCCCTAGAGAAGGCAATCGTGGCAGGGGGCGGCAGAAAGTTAGATGTGCAGATGGGATCACGGAGTTTGCGGGGATAAATTGGTCGCAACTGGTGAAGGAACTGGATAGATGGAAATCTATGGGAGAGGCCTTTGGCCTGCAGTGGGCGTCGACTAGCTGATGATGACGATAATGACGACAGCGATCTCTCGCTTTCCAGTGTAAAATCTGTGTATCGATATCGAATCAGAGGTCTGTGCAGTGTGGTTATGATGCGAATGATCATGTCATAAAGGACCGTTGATCGACATGGCCTCTCGCAGGTCCTCTAATAATGTGTTTTTTTGTTGTTTTTTTTGCATCAGCCGGCAACGTCGTGCCGCCTGACAAGGAGTTGTGTCCATCGCATCATCAAGTATGCCGGACTGCCGCGTATGTAGGGACCTCACCCTCGCGAAGTCCTTGGGGAATCTACGGGAGTCGGAAGCTCCCTCTTAGCGCTATCTGCAGCCGCCGTGAGGGCTGATGGCATTGACAACACTTCAAACCACGTGAGCGGGATCGTAGCCACACGCCGCTGTGATGCTTTCCCCTAACACACCACTTCGGCAAAGGAGACCATGGCAGGTAGGTAGGATACCTGCCTTCGTGCCTCTTTGAAACACAAGCTTTCTTTTACCGTAATTATTAGAATTTCTCTTAATTTTTTTTTTCAGAAGGGGCACTACCGTGATTGTGCGGCGTGATTCCCGTCACAGCTCACACAATGTGGGGTATTCCATGTTTCGGATGGTTGATAAAGGGTACCACATTTCACACATGTTAAGTGTCCTCGGCAGTTTTGTGATCTGCGGCCACATATTTCGCATTTGCAGCATCAAAGAGGGTTGGGAATGTATGGCCGGACTCTCTTTACATGGCCTGTCTCAATGGTCTATTGGTCTCCGGTAGAAAACTTGTGCTGAAAGCAAAGATTCGGTGCCCGGTTTCTGTTCCCTTACCATTGCGCCTAATCCCAATCCGCTTCATATTGATGGCATTCTCATAATTCCAGCGCTATTGTAATTCTTGCTCAGTCTGTTCCATCAGGTCCTCATCCGATACAACGCCGCGGCTGGTATTTATAGTGCGGTGCAGAGTCAGTAACAGGCAGGTCACCAGACTATGTTCTGAAGTTTCTTATGCTGCTTTTTGTCCAGAGGTTCCAAAGGGAGGTTTCCGCCGGCCAACTTTGCAGCTTGATAGCCTGTTCATATTATTTCTTTCAAACACTTGGCAACAAGGAAGGGGATATAGCTCAGACTGTCTTTTCTGGTTTTCACGCAGTGCACAGCATGATGACGTGGGCAGTTCTCTGTGATGGTCATAAAAATGGAAAACATCTTCGGGGCACCCGTCTTTATGAGGACGATCATGCAATGGAGGAACCGATCTAGCCATGAAATGCTTGTTATTTCGGCAGCTACGCCATCCACCTACCGTGGAGCCCAGTGACGCCGCGGTACACTCAAGGTAGAGCAAGAGTGAGCAGTACGTTTCTACTATAACCCAATATGAAGTAACCTAGGTTGGTTATACTACACAAGGTTAACTGCAGCCGCCATGATACTCGGAAGTAATAAGAGAATGCAGGACAAATTGTAAAGTAGAAATCAAGTTAAAAGAGTGGAGATGTCGACAGAAAAAGGACACTGCCGGTTTCTCCCAGGGGAACCTAAAAGAGGAACCCCGGCAGTTTTTTCACCATATTCAGACACCGCTCTTTTTAATGGTACTGATACTTCTGTAGCACGTACGGTGCCTCAGTACCGTTCAGAAATTCGCCAATAATCTTAAATAACCAAATGAATGATGTTCAAACCGGAACCGGAAAAAAAGAAATAGACACTTCGTTTATGCGATGACGTCGCAGCCTCCTCGCCATCAGAAATATGGAACTGGCGTCAGAAAAACGAAAGTGGCATGTCAGCCGACGATATGTTGAGTTATGCCAGCTTTTCTGAACCTGACGGCAACGATTTCAGCACCAAGGTATGACTGTTTTCCCTTTGAACTCCTGATCGGGTAGGCAGCGTTGAAGCTGATGACGTCAAAAGCACAGGTTACCCCTCATAGAAATCCGCTTAAAAATTTTTAAATTCCAGAAAACTAAATTACTTGCGAACGCCTTGTCTTAGCATATATTGTCACGGTACTAAGGAGAACATATACTGAAAATTTAAATTGAGATCAGTGGGCACTGAAAGATCTCTGGATGTGCCCTTTACAGGTCCAATCTACCGACGTTGACTCAACCCCCGGGATCCCCCTTTCCCCGAACGCGGCTAAGCCAAACACGGCAACGCGTGGGAGAGGGTCCACCAACACCCACGGACCTGTTGTGTTGCCACACACCATACAACGGGTCCGTCCGTGGCTTTGCTCCGGCCTTGCGGGGAGTCTGGGCTTTACGTGTGCGTCTGTGTCTCTTACGTATTGCCTTCTCCACGCAGAACAAACTTATTTTGCGACTATATGAACCAACTAGCCCCACAGAATGCCCTACGCGCTTGCTATTACGTTATGTTTTCTTGAATCTTTATGGCTCTAACTGCTAGCGATATACGGCTATAGAAGGATGCTTGGACTTTGCAGCCTGTAATTACCCTAAAAAAATTTCAAGAGAAAGTTTCATAAGCAGTGTGGTAACCCAGTGAAAACTCTCGTCCCGTTCTCTTGAACGAAAGCGTGACTAGCATGGCGTCAATAACAACATGCTTGGCAGTCACGCCACGATTAGAGATAAGATCAATGCTCACGCGAGCATTGGGTATGCGCGTATGAGTCACAGGTGCACGAATTCATCGGTAAATCAACATACACACGTGGCGCTTGGCATTAAAGTAAACTGTGCGTTTCGACAGTCTCACAGGCTGGCACTCACACCTCACATACGGAAACTGTAAGGACACTTTTTTTCCTTTAAATTGTATAACGCTGCAGTTTGGAAACTTCGCTCACCATTTGGTCACAGTCGCCGAAGGATGACCGCACCGCACAACTGATGGATGTGTGGAAGGGTCCGGCGTGCCTGTCCAAGGTCGCGGATATCCCATCCCACCGGCACCGGACACCTGCAGGAGGGAAAAATTCCAGTTCGCAAACTTTCAAGCCAACACTCATGTTTAGCTCCGCTTTCGCAATCCACCACACTAAAATGCTCGAACAACGCCAGCAGAAGACCACCGCTATCTATCCTGCACGTGGTCTTTGGCCATCATGACCCATTGTGCGTAAAGCGAGACGCTGCAGGCAGGATCCGCCGCTGTTACTCATGATGGAAGGCGTGAATTACGGCCTATTCATACCATACAATCTCATCAGTGTAAGAACCTACACTACTGATGTACAGTGTTCAGCGATTCAAACACGATACTAGAAGCATTTGAATCGCTCCGAGCATTGCTGCGACGGCGCAGAAACCACAGGCAGAGCCGTGCGCTCCGAAAATGCCTGTGGTTTCGGCGTCACCGTCTTCGATAGGGAAACGAGCTCATCCCTTATGCTACTCAATCAGATTGAGAGAGTTTTTTTTTTAAACATTGTCATTCACTTTTGTCTTTAGACCAGTAGCACAAATCGCCTTTCACTCGCTGAGCACTGTACCTCTTCCAAACATCTCGCTTCGCCTTTTCCCACTTTCTCCATGCTGGTTATTTAGTGCAGTATTCATTTCTTTATTTCACCACGCACTTCCCGGTCCTTTTGTACTATGCGTAAGTATTTTGGCGACGCTATTAGGAAAACCCGTTAAACATACCGCAGAGGCTGCCCTTGCGAACGCCCTTCATCATCTCCTCTGTGAGTGCCCTGGACTGGCAGAGGAACGCTCAAGGGTCCTCACAGCCTACAGGAGACAGGGTCTCCCTGCCACCACAATGCAACACCTCCTCTTCCCGTCTCGCCCCCATCTACCAGCACTCCGGAGCCTGGTAGAGTTCCTGGACCAGACGGGTATTGAAGCCTACCACTGAGTACGGGACCCTCGCCGCCTTTGCCCCTGCCGACAGCCTGCTGACCGCAATGCGACGTCCGGGCCTCTCCGCTTGTTAAAACTTCTATCTTCTCTTTTCCTCCCACTTCTACCTTCCCCTAAGGCGCTTAGCCGTGTCCCCAGTATGGGAGACAGAAATTAGCGTTTCTTCCTTCCTAACGAACCACCCCCCCCCCCTCCATCAAGGTAGCCAGTCAACCACCGTTCCAGCGAAAGGCTCGCTGGCTACCTTCATGGAGTTCTACCCAAATCCTTGACAGGGATTTTGCACCCGCATTTCTTTCGAACTCCCTTCTTACAATATCTCTTTCTAGCACAGGAAGTCTCATAATAACTATATTCTTGCATTTTTTCTTGCAAAGACGAAGTAATTCGCCATCTCATTCAAGGAACGTGCGCAAGCCTATGCCTCAAGCACATTTCATCAATATCAAGAAAGGTGAACAGGGAAAGAGCTTAGGGTGGCAACTTAACAACCTAAACGACATTGTGAATCATTCCTTCTCTCCACTAACTTCCTACTACATCCATCGCCGTGCATAAGAGACCCGTGTACTGTGCGTTCTCAGTGCACTTTAAGGAACCCCAGGTGGTCTAAATTTCCGGAGCCCTCCACTACGGCCTTTCCCTCCTCTCTATCTTTTTCAGTCCCTTTCCCCTACACCCACGGACGCTTAGCCGTGCTCCCTACATGGGCTGCAGAAATTGGTTGGTTGGTTAGTTGGGTTTATTGGCGCAAAAGCAACTTAGGCTATGATGCGCCAGGTACAAGTTGTTAGGTGTAATTAGTTGGAGTTACATGCTTTCACAATTTATCTAAAAAGCCGAACCATAACCGAACCATAATCATCGTCATCACATGAAACAATGCTCGTATAGCGAGTTTCGTTTCATCTATTTTTTATTCGTGCTGTTGAAGTGTACGCACAACACTTATGAAGTTATACGCATGGGAAAATAAGGATGACTTTTCTGCGTGTATGTACGACGAACTGTCTGCTTATTTAAAACGCCAAGCAAACTTGTTTGGCCCAGAAGTATTCGCTCGTGGGCTAATTGGTACCCCACACTGAAATACACTATGTGTGCAGTGCGAAAAAACAGAGCAAAGGAAGAACACATACGACAAGTACAGTCGCTAATGATATGCATAGCCTGTTATGTTATCTAAGGTTGTGTTAGACATTACAAGGTAAGGACCTAGTCAGGCTTGTGGTCTTTGATAATCATATGTGGTTTTTTTCTTGCCGCAAGGTCCAGGCATGGCCAAAGAGCACCAAGTCATTGACGATTTATGACAGTGCAGCAAGAACCGAAAATACAGGCACGTACATGAGATGTGTCTGTGTAACAGCCTCAAATAACACCGCTGCATGGTAGCGTAAAAGGCACATCGTGTGATTTAATGGCAGTGACACAAGGATTTTGAGCGTATGACAATACCACGGATGCTTCCTGAAGGCCTGTTACCACAGCCAGAGCCTCTAGAGGCAATGCTACGGATTGTTTGGGAATAATGACGTAAAAGCTTAATATGTCTCTTTAGCAACGCGAACAGCCATTCATATTTACATACAAGTTCACAGCATAAAACCGTCGAAGCACGAAGCGGAGGATGATGGCGGAATACCAATGATAAATGCGTTTTTCTGACGAAGGCTATGGAGCATGGTAAGTACTTCACCAAACATCACACATCGGCGAATCGCCACCTCGGACAGGGGGTAGAGTGTGTGTGCGTGCGTGCGTGTGCGTGTGTGTGTGTGTGTGTGTGTGTGTGTGTGTGTGTGTGTGTGTGTGTGTGTGTGTGTGTGTGTGTGTGTGTGTGTGTGTGTGTGTTAAATTTGCCCCCCTGCGATCGAAAACAAATTAAAATTATGTGGTGGTAGCCCGCACCACCCGAAGGTATATCGGGCTTACAGCCAATTGTAAAATAAAAAAAGAAGTGAAATATTCCCGAAAGGTGTATTTCGAGGGAGAGCCAATCATCTAACAAAAAAAGTGGGGGAGGGTGTAGGAGGTGTGTGTGTGTGTGTGTATGTGTCCTCTCCCGAGTATACAAATTATTACCTCACGTGGCGTCTTTGATACTGTCGCCCAGTTCTATCAGACTGTGGTTTCATAATCTGTCCTTCACTGTGCATTTCCCTGTCCTGCAACTGCTGTCAATTAGCGCTCATCTCTTCTTTATGATGGGCTTTAAGTCTTTTACAGGAACAGCCAAAGACGCTTGCACGAACAGATGTGTCTAATTCGTCAGCTAACCCATTACGTTATATCTCACGTTGTCCTGGCACCGAGCACAGCAAGACTTTTTGCTTGGATGCATAGGCAGTCCGCGATGTTGAATAAACGAATATCAGTAAGGGTTTCCTGTACTTTCTTTAACGCTTTAGAGTTTTCAGAGCGCTTAGACTCCGTATAAATTACTGCCTTCAGGATTTCAGCAGTTTTCTTTAGCAGCCGTCAGCATACCTTACGCAGGATTCTGTAGTGAAGATGTTCGTGTCAGGATGCAGAACTCCGACAGCCGCGTAACGCACGCCAGTGCCACACTTCCAGGCATCTGTGAAAAATTCCAGACTGCGGTATCTGAACTGCAAATTTGTGAGACAGCGCCGTGCTTCCTAACATACGCGAAATACGTGTCACAAGTCTAATTGCCGACACTTCCGCGGCGCAAACTCTACTTCGAAATAGGAAATATTTTCAAGCAGGACAAGGTCTCCAGTCCTGCTTTAAAATAGGAACTATTCTGAAGCAGGTAAGATCACGGTGGTGCGATCTCGTCTCCCTATTTCTAGGCAGACGGGATCTCACCGAAAAACCATACTGCTTTGTAGAGTGAAAGGAGGATTTCCATTGTTTCAAATGGTAGGTCTTTCAACATTACGTATATCAAACAGCCAGGACATGCGGCACATTTGTTGCAACAGTTCAGCGATACCTCCAGCTCATCTAAACGAAACGTGTCGTTGTAATTTCTGAGGATCTATTGTTGCTTCGCACATCTGTAATGTTTGAGAATGGTGCAATGATTTGGACGCACGTTCAAAATATGCGCCCAGACTGTTTCCCTGTGTGTTCACTGAAGAGAGAGAGCACGCTTTCCGCCCTCTTTTTTCGCTTTCCGCTTCTCGCCCTGTTGCCAGACATTAGCCGCGTCTGTGTACGAGCTAATGGCTGATAACAGGTTTTCCCCTTTGTCTTGGCTGTCGACGTGTTCCCTTCCCATAGGGCTCAATGTTATTGAAATGGAGCAGGTTTTAGGAAGCAGCAGACTCGCGAAGCAGCCGCCTACGAGTACCCCGACAGTACTCGTTTTATGTGGGAACAAGGCGGCTGCTAGCCGGTCTACTTCTTCGGAGAATGCACTTACAAGCTGCATCAATTACGAAATTGTTGAAACGCTCGACGATACCATCAATACGCAGCGAAGCCATGTCAGTCCACGATATACTACTAGTAAGAGTATAAAGGTGAAAACAGGGGGACACCAAGCAAATTATAATCATTTAAAAGTAAAATTTACTTCTAAACGGAATAAGAGTAGCACACAAGCCAATTTCCACGCTTGGCCGTTTCTTTCCGCGCCCGAAAGACAGGCTGCCGAGGGAGAGAGCGCAAGGCGTGATTTACTCCATTCCTTGTTCAGATTGTGGAGCGTCGTACGTGGGAGAGACCAAGAACTTCCCAGAGCGGCTACGACAGCACAGGAACGATGTCCGCAAGTTCGACAGACAAAGGAGCGCATTAGCTGAACACAGCGAGGTGCACGACCACCGCATCGATTTTGACAACTCCCGCGTCCTCGACTTGGAAACCAGTTTTCACAAGCGGCTCTTTGTGGAATCATGGCACATTCAGGCGACACCTGGAAACGTGAACCGGTCTGCAGGTGCAATGCCAAGTGTCTTTTTTTGGCGGACTCCGGCACCTGATTCAACATTAGCATGACCCCTCGGCTTGAAGAACCGGAAAAAAAAGAGAAAGTGAGAAAGGAAGGAAGAGAGAAGAAAGAAGGCCTTATAAGCACTGCTGCTGTCTGGTGCCCTCCAGTCACTTCTGAAGAAGGGTCCGAGTGGGACCCGAAACGTCGGGTTTCTTCATGTTTAGAAGTAAATTTTACTTTTAAATGATTATAATTTCGTTGGTGTCCCCCTGTTTTCACCTTTAATTTCGTCCCAACCAGACAGATCTCTGTCAAATATTCACCTTTAAATCATTACGTCTTGACTTCGGCCCAGAGACAGCAGTGTCTGCCAAACGCTACGTTAACACCTGACGCAGCATCGCAGTGTTCAAGACGCACCTAGACTTCTTCTCCACGTGCGGGACCGGAACCTAGTGCCTCGGAGTCTCCGCATCAAGCCTCTCGTACACACCAGTGAGGGGCACAGAGTATTGGCCCAGGCCGAACGCCACTTGGTGATCGCCCGTGTCCACGAATGCAGAGCAACGGTGAGAAAGTTGGATTTGGACTTATTCTTCCTTCGTCGGCAACTGGAGCACCGCCTGGGTGGACTCTTTCCCGCTGTGAACTCCTTCGCGTGCTCCGTCGCCTCGATTGCAGCGGAGAAACAACGCGTCTCCCAAAGTAGGAAGCTCTCAGCACTTTTGCGGCAGAAACAGCCTCCGAACTCCGAAGCTTCGAAGTGTGTTTTCAACCTCTCGTCCAAGAAGTTGTCACTACCTGAGACCAGCGTCCTTGCCAAAGGCCACAGCTTCAATGTGTCGGGCAGACGACCGCCCCTGGTAAAGATTGCGGCAGCTGTGGAGGACGGGGTCCGTCGTCTTGACTCCAAGGTCCAGGAATCAGTGAGGCTGAAGGCGATTGGCATCCTGGCACATGGCCTAAATAAAAAACGGCCAACCAATCTGTCTGCGGAGGAGAATCGAGCCCTACGAGAGCTGCGCGATGACCCCGCCATTGTCATCTTGCCTGCAGACAAAGGGAATGCCACCGTCGTCCTTGACCGGCAAGACTACGACCGCAAAGTGCAAGACCACCTTGAGAGCGACACTTACGTCAAATTAAAGAAGGACCCCACAGCACAGGTACAAAGAGACCTCAACCAGCTGCTAGGAGACGTGTTTGGGAAACACCCAGATGCCAGAGCTCTACACCTGCGTTTGATGTGCAGAAACGGTAGTGCTCCCGGCTTCTACGGGCTCGCCAAGATCCATAAGCCCGGTGTTCCCTTGAGGCCGATTGTGGATTTCACATCTTCTCCACTTCGCGCCCTGTCAATTTTCTACACAAGACTTTGGCTCCTCTCGTGGGAAACACGCCCACCTACGTAAAGAACAGCAGCCATTTTGTTGAACTCCTGTCCCCTGTGTCTTTGCGAAGATGAATGCCTCGTGTCCTTCGACGTGGTCTCCCTGTTCACAAGCGTTCCCGTTCAGCTGGAGACGACCACAGCGCGGGAGGCACTAGAGCGTGACAAGAACCTCGGGGAAAGAACAAGCCTGAGCGTCGACGAGCTGAGCCGCCTGCTGAACTTTTGTCTCAGCAGCACGTACTTCTCTGTGAACGGAGAGTACTACAAGCAGCGAACTGGGACGGCAATGGGTGCGTCTGTGTCTGTCACAACTGCGAACCTCGTGATGGAAGCGGTGGAAGGAAGAGCATTGCAGTCGGCCGACATCACTCCTAAGATATTTTTGCGGTATGTCGACGACTGCTTCTGCATTCTTAAAACTTCTGCCGTAGACGCATTCACGGCCCACCTAAACTCGATAGAGCCGGCTATTCAGTTCACCATGTAACGGGAAAAGAACAACTTCTTGCCGTTCCTTGATGTCCTTGTGACAAAGGTGGATGGCATGCTCCAGTTCTCGGTGTACCGAAAGCCCACTCACACCGGTCGCTATCTCGACGCCAGCTCTAACCACCCTTTTCACCATAAAGCGGCGGTGGTTTCGGCTCTGCTGACCCGTGCACGGAGGGTTTGCTCTTCGGAGAATAAGCGGATAAAGAAGAACAGGTGGTCAAAAGCGACCTTCTGAAGAACGGCTACAGGAAAGCCTTCGTTGGAAAGGTTGCTCGCCGCCAGACTAATCCCCGCCGACCCCTTCGAAAGGACACTGACCCGCCGCATTCCAAGCCCATACGCGTGTGTATTCCCTACGTTCAGGGTACCAGCGAAGCGCTCGCACGTGTGCTGTCTGAGCAGGGAATAAGAGTAGCACACAAGCCAATTTCCACGCTTGGCCGTTTCTTTCCGCGCCCGAAAGACAGGCTGCCGAGGGAGAGAGCGCAAGGCGTGATTTACTCCATTCCTTGTTCAGATTGCGGCGTGTCGTACGTGGGAGAGACCAAGAACTTCCCAGAGAGGCCACGACAGCACAGGAACGATGTCCGCAAGTTCGACAGACAAAGGAGTGCATTAGCTGAACACAGCGAGGTGCACGACCACCGCATCGATTTTGACAACTCCCGCGTCCTCGACTTGGAAACCAGTTTTCACAAGCGGCTCTTTGTGGAATCATGGCACATTCAGGCGACACCTGGAAACGTGAACCGGTCTGCAGGTGCAATGCCAAGTGTCTATTTTAGCGGACTCCGGCACCTGATTCAACATTAGCATGACCCCTCGGCTTGAAGAACCGGAAAAAAAAGAGAAAGTGAGAAAGGAAGGAAGAGAGAAGAAAGAAGGCCTTATAAGCACTGCTGCTGTCTGGTGCCCTCCAGTCACCCCTGAAGAAGGGTCCGAGTGGGACCCGAAACGTCGGGTTTCTTCATGTTTAGAAGTAAATTTTACTTTTAAATGATTATAATTTCGTTGGTGTCCCCCTGTTTTCACCTTTAATTTCGTCCCAACCAGACAGATCTCTGTCAAATGTTCACCTTTAGTAAGAGTATGAAATTTCTCCCAGTCCGCTGCGACAACCTTCCACAGGGGAGTGCCTGGTGGGGCTAAGATTTCATTTGGTGTTCTCCACAGTATTTAAAACTGGTCGCTCCCGTCGGGGTCTTTCATAACTTCCCTTTGATATTACACCTGTACAGATGGGGACGGTATACTGGGATCATTGCAGGAAAAACATCAGAGGATAAAATAATATATTCAAGAAGACGAACTCGCGCATCGGTCCCCCATCAGGCCGCTGTGTGCATTTAGATTCCCAACGACCAGGTGTGTTTCCGGCAGTTCGTCTAAAAAGGACTGGAACTCATGATTGTGTAGGTTGTAATGTGGAAGTACGTACAGCGAGAAGATGGTGATGAGCTTAACGAGAAGTACAACACGAACACTTACTGCCTCAAGCTTCGTTTGGATTGGAAGGCGCTGAAAGGCTAGTCTTTTTTCGAAGATAATGGACGCCCCTCCAGATGATGCGGCAGCATTCTTTCGGAAGACAACATACCGACGAAGAAAATTTATCTATTTAGAGTTTACATGCCTCTTAAGAAGCAGAAATGTTTTAGGGATTGCCCCTGTTTGGTTTTTAAAGACAATAGTCTTTCTTAGGATACTTGAACGCAGAAATTTTGGTTTGTCTGTTTGTCTGCTGTCACACGATTCAGCCACCCGGCCGAAGTTTAAGCAATTGCCTAACGCCCAGCCATCTTCAACTGGTAGCTGCGTCCATACTTGCGAACGTTGTCGATCAAAAAGCAAATATTACGCATATCCGAGGCGCAACATCAACACGTTTTTAGTGGCGATGCTCCTTAAGGTTTGGGGTCTGTCCGTCCGGTGTAGTAGCGCGTTACCTGCTAGGAACGCGCTACTAGGAGGGCGCGTGGGAAGCACGTAGATACGCGGCCAATTTTTCTGCTGTTTTTTCAACTTTACGTGCGTCTCCTGGCTGTCTTCTGCTAGGGTGCGAAGTAATACTAGGGCATTCGGCTATGTTGCTGCGTTCATGTTGGAACAAATGGTGCTGTGTGTCTCAGAAGAGTAGTTGTGAAGGACGCGCGCCTGCACCATCCAAAACGAAGGAAAATCTTGGAAAAAATGGCCCGTTATTTGGTTCTCTTGAAGTTTTGCCCGCCAATAATGAGAAAAAATTACTAGTAGATTCGCCAAAACAACTTCAAGTGGCCGTGGATGCAAACCGACTATTTCGTCCCGGATGGGCTCGTAAAGTTGCCAATTTGGAGCGATGTACCCACGAACAGTAACCCTGATATCCAATGTAAAATGTCAATATTAACGCGCTTGTTTCGGTTTGTTAGCGGGGAGCGCCGTTATCACTTTCTGTCACGCGCAGCGGAGGCCGCGTTTATCTTGCATGTCGCTTCGGGAACCGTGGCGATCGTTCTAGAAGCTTTGCATGCCCGACGTGCACATTTGGGTGCCTTCTGGGGTCTCAGCGGTAAGGCCGGAGAGTGCTGTGACGTGTGTATGGGGACCGACGCATTTCACCGCTCGTCAGTTTTTCCGTCCACCGGCGACTGTTAACGCCGCTATAGCTTTGAACTGTGATCTGCTTTGTTTCGCTGGGCACAGGTTCGCTCGATGACATTTCGCCTGACATCGTCCTGACCACGCGACAATATAGTCAGAATTGAGGTGAGCCAAAAGTACATTAAGTCGACTGAAGGTGAATGGAGATGAGTGGAATGTGAATTAAGCGAATTGAATATTAAAGTGGTTGAAGGGTGCCCTAAGCGAACGAACGATGTAAAAAGGCATCTTGTTGCGTCGATGTCAATGATTTCATGCAGTGCATTTCTCAGTCGTTCAAGACTACGTCACACTGGCCAATAGCGTAATGCAGCACCACACTATTTCGCTGGTTACCCGCCATCACAAAGTGTAACGGCTCTGAACTTTAAAGCGATAGGGTTAATAGCTCGTGTAACAGAAAATGTGCTTCCGGCATCGGCGTCCACTGCCAAAGCAATCATCTCGAATTACCCCCGATTTCCCCACAGCAACCGAACAGACAAGCCCTCCGTGTTGGCACAGGGGCGTAGGTGAATGAAATTAAATTGATCAAAGTAAAATCGATAAGAAAAATCGTAGGCTAGACTTAACAGACACCTGCACTGCTCATAGCTGGGACGCCAATCTGAATCCGCCAGAAAACATTATTCTGTTACGACAAGGCGATGCGATTAGGGCCCAATGGCTATCGTCTGCGACATTGAACAGAGTCGGCACCTAGCGGCCAACGAGTGGAGCTCCCAAGTGTGGATGGCTCGTTGCGTCGTCTGCAAGCCACTGTGTGTTTGCATGCGCGCGTACATCATGCATGTCCTCCAGGATGGTCGTTCCTTGTGCTGGTAAATGTGTTAAATGCTTGGGTGCATTCTCATCCAAGTATACAAAAGTATTTGGCTTTGCGCCGCAGTCATTGCTCTTTAGATTACTGATTGAGTGAGGGTACTTTCATTTTACTTTACCTGCTGCTGTGTCTTTCAAGCATGCAACAAAGTGTACTTCGCGACATCGTGACTAAATTAAATGGGAAACGTCAACTTGTAAATGCAGTGCTGTACAGCGATATCATCTCTTGATATGCGAAAGTATTGTGACAACACAAAGAGGCTACTGAAATACCTGTCAGCGGTAGACAAAACTACTGATCCGACACAAGCGCTTATGTCACAACGTACCTAACTGCTTCGCCACGACGTACCTATTGCGAGACTGTAAATTAGCAGTGCCCAGCACGCCCTTTGTCGTACACCTCTGGTACCACTGCAGAGGAAGTTGTCGCCGTAAAAGTTACTCCTGGTACTCGGATTGTCCACTGGTAAGCATTAGCCTATAACATTAGGGCCACGCATGACGCGGCAATAATAAACGTTAACTACCGGCGTTTATTATAACTTGAGCTTTCTTGTGGCATTGTTAGCATTATGAAAAACACGAGACATTTCTCGCTTGCATGCACACCTTTTAGGTGCATAAGCTAATTGCAACTTTCCTTATCACTATCACGCAAGTAATAACGTGAAGAAAGCTTCTAGTTAATGCAAAAAATCATATAAATATACTATATTAAATAAGCGTGTGCCATAATTCTGAGGGCTAGGGGTATAGCGGTGTCACAGAGTTGATGAACTGAACTGTTGAAGTGTTCTGCATTTTATGAAAGATCGCGAAATTAGAGAACATTGCGGATACATAGGTGTGTAAGCGGTCTTGTAGGATACCCAAGCTACTACTTCAACTCAATGCGGAGTAGCGCTCATAATTTTTTTTCTAGAGCCAATAGTGAAATATAGCAGAGAAATCAACACTGCACTCTTTCAGCAACGTAAGAGTAATGCAAACATTGGGGACAGAACAAGAGTTAAGTATGGCGAAAAAAAAAGGAGGAAGGAAAAAGAAACGCCCAGAAGGCCAGATTTTGACGCTGGGTAATGCCAGTGCCCTGTAAATTGGCATCTCACGCTTCCTTCACAAGTAATAGCGTCGTTCTGAGTGCTTCGTGCATTAACTTAGCATTGGAAGACAGCCATAGTACCATTTGACGACAATCAATGCTTCTGTTTAGGAAACAGCTCCCTCAAACCGTTCACAACGGTGCGCTGCTGCGTGCACTTCAGTGTTCAGCGATGGTGCCGCCACCTCTTGGTCGATATCGAGGTCGATAGCGCTCACTTTTAAAGACAACATTAAACGTTCTTTTGACATTGTGTCATTGATTAGGCAGCACAATTGTGAAATTATTCACACCATAAATGATGCGAAGCACCTTGCGCTAAGGTAGCTACGAGCTTATTTCTGTCGCCTTTCTCCTCACCAATGCTGCTCCACCTCAACTCGAACAGCTGCGGAGTGCGCGCTAGCACGGCCGCTGGATAAAAACGCACGTGGTGCGGCCTGCGACGTCGCCCGAAACCGGCGTGACGAGCCTAGTTCTACGCGCCGCCGCAGCGGCGCCACTGCTACGGGACAAGCGCGCGCGGGAGGAGCCGCTGGTGCTGCATGTTCCGCGCAGCGGCGCGCTGAGAGTTTGCATTTTACTCACGCAAGACTGTGTATTGCTTTGTCAAAATAAGATCTCTACGCTGCCTGCAAGGACGGTACGGGCATTGGGCTGCTAATGGACTCGCACGAGCCCGAACCGCGCACTTATGCAGCAGGCTTCGACACTCGGACCACCGTTCGATTATTATTATTATTATTATTATTATTATTATTATTATTATATTATTATTATTATTATTATTCAAAATTCCTTACAGGCCCATTCTAGAAGAGAAGCTCACGGGAAGATGGATGCTTGAATGGATGAACAAATCGCAATACGACTTAGAACAGGGAATGTCGCAGGAGCCAACGTTTCGACAAGCGGACTTGTCGGACGAAGACGAAGAATGCTCTGACGAAGACAAGTCCGCTTGTCGAAACGTTTGCTCCTGCGACATTCCCTGTTCTAAATCGTACTGCGATTTGTTCATCGTTACAGGCCCATTGAAGGGCATTGAGTAAGGGGGGCATCTGTATATACATAACAGAAAAATACACAAAAATACACAAATGAAAAACAAAGGAAAAATATAAAAGAAACAAACAAGACAAATATTACAAGCAGTAGAACGTTATACAATGATAAAGGGCAGCGAAATTAGGTTATCACGGAACGTTTCATGATTAGCAATGGATATAATGTGATCAGGAAGACCGTTCCAACGTGCAGTGGCTCTAGGTAGTGGTGATGAGTTAAATGCCTGTGTGCGACCATGAACGCGCATGAAATTAGGCGCGTTGTGAATGCGTCGAATGAGCGCAAAGGAGTATGAAGCGGAAAACTGTGAAATTTGTTACTATAAATCTACTTGTGAAATAAACACAATAGAGCAATGGCGCAGCGTTCTCCTATATATATATATAGCCGCTGAAATGCAAGATCTTCGTTTTATTAGACTTTCTTACAAATGCGTGCATACGACTTACTGAATTGGCCAAATAATGTTCTTATATAATGTTTTAGACCACCTTTTTATAAATATGAGGCAGACACCTACGACTAAATGAACATTCAAACGCTTTGTAGACGCGTGTTTGCATATCTATGTGAGGACGGAGCTAGTTCGCATTGGCTGATTAAAAAGAAAAAGGTCGAGGAAGGCGGTGTCAGGCTTATTTCTTTATTTAGAAGTTACATGTATACATCCACGGAAAGGCGACTCGTTGCATCAAAGTCGCAGCACCTTCCGTAACAGAGGTTTGTAAGCGAGTTTGAACCGCTCAGCAGCTGCGTTCAAACCTGTCTGCCGCAACAGTTTGCTCAGAAATACCTCACAGGTCTCCTCGGTGTGGCCTTGTTCACCCCTGTCACACGTCAGTTCGCGACATAACACAATTTGGTAGAAGTGTTGATGCCAAGCGCACGAACTGCCGTCGGAACAGCCGTTGGAAGCAATAGCTTGAGCTTCGTGGACTTCTTATTGTCTCCGTGAGGGAAGCGACGTGAGTACACCAGCGACCTGTCATTTGGCTCGCACACGCTACCTTTTCCAGTTATTCCCGGTCGAGAAATGTTTTTTAGTCATATTTTACGGCGATCTACGTCGCACGGAAACTCGCGGTGCCGTATCTGAGGGTCCTTCCTTGCGTTTGTGTCACACAGCGGCGCGCAACAGTTGCGCGGCATAATGCCGCGCACGACGAAAATTATATAATGCAATGGCACAATAGAAGCACCTCGACACGTTGTAGTCACAGGGAGTGCGAGCGAGGTGCAGAATTTCGTCGACACACACAGAAAACTCGTCCCGTACTGCTTCGCGGGGAGGCCCGCGCGGCGACAGCCGGGAGAGTTGTCCCGTAGCAGTGGCGCCCCCTCCGAAAAAGCGGCGAAAACTGTCAACTTTCGCTTCACAGCTCCGCTTTTGTTCGCCGCGCCACGTAGCAGGCCGCACCTCGTGCGTTGCTAATCGAGCGGCCGTGGCGCTAGCGACGACTGCGCCTCCCACGTCAGCCGCTGTGCAGAGCCCTCCGTAGCGACATAGCGCCGCGATGTCTTTACTGAGGTCGCCGGCCTCAGTAGTGCTAGCCTCTGTAATAGAGCGCCGGCGACTCGTGTGTGCGCAGCCAGATCCCGCGACGATACCGTTGGCTGCTCTTCAGTGCTCGTGACGTCACGTGGGTTCCGCTTTGTAGCCCGCATCACATGTCCCGTGGGAAGGGGCGGTTGAAAACGCTTCGAGTCGAGTCGCGTCGATCTCTCACGATGTGCGTATTTAAACCTATGTAGTAAATTACACGCTTAACGCAGAGTGCTGATATTGTTACGCTAATTATCACAAAGACGGGCTATCGGTGCACCGTATTTGCACAAAGCGTCCCCCAAAGCGTCCCTTTAAGCGTCCCCCAATTTTTTTTTTCGTTGTCTTCCTCCTTTTACACAGCCTGCTAAGCTTATTCTCGCAGTAAGAGCAGCTTTCGTAGTTTTGTCGAGTACGCGGTATATAACCCGGTAATACAGGTAACATTACTGTCAGACCTAGCAATAAGAATACGCTTATTTGTAAAAGGTCCGAAGTATAGTAACTCACCCTCCTCCCGGAAGTTTCCAATCTGGCCAGATTTATGGGACTGGCACGGCTCCGCTGGAATCTTTCCGCTGAAATAAAAAGAACAGAACAACCTCAACACAGAGTAGTTAAGTTAAATAAATAAGTAGGAAAAATTTTACAATCTCGTGGTGCGCCGACCACATGTGGTCAGCATGCGGAGAAATTTGCAAAATAATGGGAGGCAACTGACTGTATTTCTGTTTCTGCATTCGAAATGCGAAAAACGCGATGCGAAACTGAACTTGTTCTACTCTAATGCTCCACTCCGAAAAAAAATAGAAATTACGTAGGTGCGTGTGCACGAGAGTGTACACTACCCAGGAAACCCACACCAAAGAAAAATGAAGCACATGCAGCGACAATCATATTAAAACATTTCAATAAACGTGGCGTGTATAGAAATGTCACGTACATACAGTGGTCAACACTCATGTCTATAACGACGGAGCGTCGTGGTCGGAACTGCACGAGCGACATCTACAGTTGGAAACGGCCCACATCCGAGCATGCGCATCGCCACTGACGCGCTTGCCTTGCAGTTCCCGTCCATCGTTTATCTCCGCGGCCGCGACAACTGCTTTGGCCGGCAGAAGCGCGTCAGCCATATAGCGCCGGGGGAAAAAAATGCAATCATCCGGATCGGCGCGTTTTATACTGCGTACTTATTCTCGGTTTGCGGTATCGTATACCGGCAATGGGCCGCATAATGTATATTGCGCATCGCTCTGTGAATTTTTCATAGCTCATTGCGTTTATTGCCGTGTGCTGTCATTTAATTTCGTAAACCTACTATTATTTGTAACTCGCCAACGATGCGCTGAATGCGACTAAACGTAGTTTGCGTTGCCCATACATACAACGATCAGTCGGTCCTTCGTCGTTTGTAGCCCTCTCTGGCTGACTACGGGAAGCATCAGCAAACCGACTTTCCTTACAAAAATGCTTCGAGCACTCTTTCACAGTTGGAAGTACAAAATTCTATACCGGCCGAAAGACAGCTTCCGAGCAGCCTGACGCAAAAAAAAAAAAACACAGAAAACTTTATACCGTTCATAAGTGGGCTTAAATCTGTTGTTGGGACAATGTGACCGCGAACGGAGAATTAGAACGCAGCACAGCCTGCATCGGGCGCGGCCAACAATACGGATTTCGTCACTCGCCACTCGCCCGTGGTCACCGCCGCTCCGGCCGCGCAAGCAGCTTGCGTTATCTCCTTGTTATCCGTGGCGTTGGGCGCCGCGGGCGAGTGACGAAATCCGGGGAGGCGGCGACATCGACGTCACAGACGCTCTTTTTCCGGCAATTTCGGTTGCAAGGAGCCTGCCACGGGGAACTAATTGTTCGCGTAGCTCCGACATGCACACTGCTATTCAAAATTTGATCGTTGGGACGGGTAGTGTCGAGGACGGGTTCCAAAGTACTCACTTGCTGTAGCCGCCAATTACTGATAATTAAAGAGTTAATTAGTGTATTTTCGCTAATTATGCATACAGGTGCGGAAATTTTTCTGTATCTAGAGGCCGCCAATCCGTATACTCGAATGGTACACAAGACATTCCCGCGATTTATGTTTTTCTAATTTTCAAAATGTGTTGCAACTAAAAAAGAACACCCTGTATAATAATGTACGTGTTGTACCCCAAATCATGACTATATGTCACGTTACTCGGCTGTGTTGGCTGCACTTCGTGGCTAAAGCGGCCATGACACTTCATTGTCAATCATAATCTGTGCCGTCTGGGTTAATCCATGCACGTTCACAAACACGCTGGCGAAATTTTCGCGCACCATCAATTTATAATTTAATATATTTGTTAAACACTCGAGTTGTCTTAGCGGCAGGCAACACTGGTGCGCTCCTTAGGCGTGACGTAAAAACCAGCTCGCTGTGAGAGCGTCTGCATTTCGGTGAACAATTTCGTTCCTTGGTTGTCCTGGGTACACTACGGAAAGCGCGAGACCCTTGGAAGCACATTTTCGCTCGATCGCTTATTTGCCTCCAGATCGAACACAGTCGGTGCCTAGCGTTGGTCGGAGTGTGGATGCTACCAAGTGTGGATGGCTCCTCGCGTCGTGTACTAGCCACTGCGCGTTTACATGCGTGCGTACGACGATGTTCGTTGTTTATGCTGCACCAATGTTAAATGCTTGCATGTTTTCTTACCTAAATATATAGAAGTATTTGCCCTTGCGCTGCAGCCTTCCCTATTTGTTAGGGTGACTGCGTGCGTGTGTCGAGAACGTGCCGTGTCATCGTCACACCCCTCCTTCCGCACAATTATTTCACTTAGCTGCTGCGGTGTCTTTCAAGCACACGGCAATGTGCCGTCGCCGTTTCTCTGAACAGGTGACGCCGGAATCGTCAACGTCTCAATGCCATACAGTAATCATATCCTGTTCCGTGATGAGCTTTCATTGTCGCTGCGATCTGTGCGGCAAATTGCATAATGCCTCAAGAAGTTGGTCTGTGTGGCTTAATGGTGAGTTTCTTGTGCACACAGCACTTTTGGTTTGTATTTGCGCAAGAGTTCTTTGATGACATCAAGGTTACGGAAAATACCTCTCACGTTCCATGACGTGTCCGTGCAAAATCTGCGTATCCATCTCGGATAAGAGGCTTGTGCTGTGTTGTTACGACGCTTAATTAACAGGACCTTCCCAAGTCCTCTCCGATAGAGTCGCGCAGCCTGGAAAGGAGTTGTGTCCATTCCATCGTAAAAGCTCCGGACACGCGCGTTTGTTGAAGGGACCTCGCCCCTTGGGGTGAAGTGTCTGGCGCATCCTGCGGGTAGGTGCCTCCTCTTGTATGACATTCAGCTCACACTTCTGCTCCCATCGTGTGGGCGGAGCGTTTGCCAACAATACGGATTTCGTCACTCGCCACTCGCCCGTGGTCACCGCCGCTCCGGCCGCGCAAGCAGCTTGCGTTATCTCCTTGTTATCCGTGGCGTTGGGCGCCGCGGGCGAGTGACGAAATCCGGGGAGGCGGCGACATCGACGTCACAGACGCTCTTTTTCCGGCAATTTCGGTCGCAAGGAGCCTGCCACGGGGAACTAATTGTTCGCGTAGCTCCGACATGCACACTGCTATTCAAAATTTGATCGTTGGGACGGGTAGTGTCGAGGACGGGTTCCAAAGTACTCACTTGCTGTAGCCGCCAATTACTGATAATTAAAGAGTTAATTAGTGTATTTTCGCTAATTATGCATACAGGTGCGGAAATTTTTCTGTATCTAGAGGCCGCCAATCCGTATACTCGAATGGTACACAAGACATTCCCGCGATTTATGTTTTTTTCTAATTTTCAAAATGTGTTGCAACTAAAAAAGAACACCCTGTATAATAATGTACGTGTTGTACCCCAAATCATGACTATATGTCACGTTACTCGGCTGTATTGGCTGCACTTCGTGGCTAAAGCGGCCATGACACTTCATTGTCAATCATAATCTGTGCCGTCTGGGTTAATCCATGCACGTTCACAAACACGCTGGCGAAATTTTCGCGCACCATCAATTTATAATTTAATATATTTGTTAGGCGTGACGTAAAAACCAGCTCGCTGTGAGAGCGTCTGCATTTCGGTGAACAATTTCGTTCCTTGGTTGCCTTCGTCCTGGGTACACTACGGAAAGCGCGAGACCCTTGGAAGCACATTTTCGCTCGATCGCTTATTTGCCTCCAGATCGAACACAGTCGGTGCCTAGCGTCGGAGTGTGGATGCTACCAAGTGTGGATGGCTCCTCGCGTCGTGTACTAGCCACTGCGCGTTTACATGCGTGCGTACGACGATGTTCGTTGTTTATGCTGCACCAATGTTAAATGCTTGCATGTTTTCTTACCTAAATATATAGAAGTATTTGCCCTTGCGCTGCAGCCTTCCCTATTTGTTAGGGTGACTGCGTGCGTGTGTCGAGAACGTGCCGTGTCATCGTCACACCCCTCCTTCCGCACAATTATTTCACTTAGCTGCTGCGGTGTCTTTCAAGCACACGGCAATGTGCCGTCGCCGTTCCTCTGAACAGGTGACGCCGGAATCGTCAACGTCTCAATGCCATACAGTAATCATATCACCTCGCGATACGTAGTTGTTCTGTGGCAAAACAAATGGGGTGATTATGAGCTGGCACAAATATCTGTCACTTAGCTGTTCCGTGATGAGCTTTCATTGTCGCTGCGATCTGTGCGGCAAATTGCATAATGCCTCAAGAAGTTGGTCTGTGTGGCTTAATGGTGAGTTTCTTGTGCACACAGCACTTTTGGTTTGTATTTGCGCAAGAGTTCTTTGATGACATCAAGGTTACGGAAAATACCTCTCACGTTCCATGACGTTTCCGTGCAAAATCTGCGTATCCATCTCGGATAAGAGGCTTGTGCTGTGTTGTTACGACGCTTAATTAACAGGACCTTCCCCAAGTCCTCTCCGATAGAGTCGCGCAGCCTGGAAAGGAGTTGTGTCCATTCCATCGTAAAAGCTCCGGACACGCGCGTTTGTTGAAGGGACCTCGCCCCTTGGGGTGAAGTGTCTGGCGCACCCTGCGGGTAGGTGCCTCCTCTTGTATGACATTCAGCTCACACTTCTGCTCCCATCGTGTGGGCGGAGCGTTTGCCACAAGCGGCTGTGACGCTGCCTCCTGACGCGCCACTTCAGCAAAGGAGATTTTTAGCAGGTAGGGCACCCGCTTTCGTACCTCCATGAAAGCCAAATTTCTTTTTTACTGCGATTGGTAGAATTTATTTTCTCTTTTCCAACAGAGGCACGACCGCGAGTATGCGGCGTGATCCGCATCACAGCGCACAGAGTGTGGGGTATTCTGGCAGGCTTCGCATGGTTGAACAAGGGTACTACAGGGGGTTGAACACCTCTGACACGTTGTGTTGCTACACACCATACAACAGTTACGTTATGTTGCCATGCTCCTCGACAATTTTTTATGAGCTGTGGCCACATCTTTCGCGCTTGTAGCATCAAACGGGATTGGGAATGTATGGCCAGATTTTCATATTCTCACAGCCTGTCTCAACAGTCTCCGGCAGGACACTTCCGTTGAAGGTAAGGATTGGGTGCTTGGCTTCTATTTCTGTAAAATCACGACAAATCCTAATTCGCTACACATTGATGACACTCTAATCTTTCCAGTGCAGTTGTAATTATTGCCCAGTCAGCTCCATACAGTTGTCGTCCTATACAACTTCATGGCTGGTATTTATAGTGCGGTGCGGGGTCACAGTAACAGGACTATCACCAGAACAGATTAAGCTCTCGAATTCCTCACGCTGCTTTTTGTCCCGGGCGACTCCGCCCCATGTTTGTAGCTTCATAGCCTATTTCTTTTCACATATACCGTTGTTTTGGTTAGTTTAAATGGAACGCCGTTATCATTTTTCCGTGACACGCGTGCTTGTTTCGGGTTATTGCGGGTAGTGCCGTTATCACTTTCAGTGCAACGAGACGTTCCTATGTGTGACGGCTAGATTCAGGTGTTTGCCTAAACCACGTATTGGAGCTAATACGCCCGGCTATCGTGGCAAGAAGCTAATATTTAGGGCAAAACAAGATAATGAATTGTAATCACAACGAGAAGGAAAGATAATTCGTCGACAACTAGGAGCGCAAGCAGCTTCCCAATGAGCGAGCCTAGGGGACCGAATGGCACTAGTTATTTTCAAGAGAAGAAAAAAAATGAGCTGAGGTGTAACCACGACTTCCTTCCATCAGAAGTACTGCCATGCATCGAGTCTGCAATATCTACAGTAAGTGTTTACAACCATCAATGGTACGCCGTTCCGCACACACGCAAGCTAAGATGACCTTCCACCCACCGGCAGCAGGAGAGCACCCACCGCCTCCCTGACCCATTCAGACGGCGTGCTCTAGAAACACGACCATGAGCCAGGTGAGTAATGATAGACTGATTTGGCAATATGTGTTTGCCATTTCAACGAGAGGTTTATACGTCTGACGGCTATGTTGAGGCAGTGATGTTCCGTCCTGCACCGAAGAATTCCCTTTCCCGAGGCATGAAAATTCGCGATTTCAGGCGTTTTTCCCTGCATGCATCGCTAAAAATCTCCGCATATTTCCCTGTACAACTATATATACATATATGTGTGTTTCATGTGTTTCCGGCTCTTGCTATCGTTCTCTCTTTTCGCGCTTGTGCTCCCGCGCAACTCAAAGCATTGCCTCCGAGATTGCGCGAAAGCTACCTTGTCTACGTCTTAAAAGTAGCGTTGAATATTTGAAGCAACCTGAAGCTACCTTCGAGCTGTCTTTAAGGGGTATGCGATGCAGAAGAAATGCTGTACATACCCGTTTGTGTACACAAGGCAGCTGTATAAAATGAAGAGTGTGCTATTATTATTGTTTTTGTTACTGAAAGCTTCTGGCTTGTCGCACACACAGTTGCCAACTTTTGGTGCAAAAATAATGGTTTCCACTAGGGTGTGCTACGATGGCGATCTACAATCTCTGAGCTCATGTGCTGTAAATACAGAGCGCATATGTGGATTTCGAGCCTACCGCCCGGAGGAAACAAAAAGACACTTCGTGAAACAGGAAAGGCTCTTAAAGGCTCTTTCGAACTTAACAGAACAGAAGAGTTTCGATTATAAGGATATGTCTTCACCTCCGAAATTCAATGCAATATTGCGAAGATTCCCTTTTTCCCTTTCGTCCAAAATGACGGTCGAAAATTCCCTGAAAAAGCGAAAATTCCCTGCACGAAACATCACTGCGTTGAGGTGTTTGCCTAAACCACTTATTGAAGCCAATACGCCCGGCTATCGTGACAAGAAGCTATTGTTTATGGCAAAATAAGAAGATAATGAATTCTAATGTCAACGAGAAGGAAAGATAATTCGTCGACAACTAGGAGCGCAAGCAGCTTCCCAATGAGGGTGCCTAGGGGACCGAATGGCACTAGTTATTTGCAAGAGAAGAAAAAAAAATGAGCGGTAGTGTAACCACGGCTTCCTTCCATCAGAAGTACTGCCATGCACCGAGTCTGCAATATCTACAGTAAGCGTTTACAACCATCAATGGTACGCTGTTCCGCACACACGCAGACTAGGACGACCTTCCACCCACCGGCAGCAGAAGAGCACCCACTGCCTCCCTGGCCCATTCAAGCTGTGTGCTCTAGAAACACGACCATGAGCCAGGTGAGTAATGATAGAGTGATTTGGCAATATGTGTTTGCCATTTCAACGAGACGTTTATACGTCTGAAAGCTAGATTGAGGTGTTTGCCTAAACCACTTATTGAAGCCAATACGCCCGCCTATCGTGACAACAAGCCATTATTTAGAGCAAAATAAGAAGATAATGAATTGCAATGTCAACGAGAAGGAAAGATAATTCGTCGACAACTAGGCGCGCAAGCAGCTTCCCAATGAGGGTGCCTAGGGGACCGAATGGCACTAGTTATTTGCAAGAGAAGAAAAAAAAATGAGCGGAAGTGTAACCACGGCTTCCTTCCATCAGAAGTACTGCCATGCACCGAGTCTGCAATATCTACAGTAAGCGTTTACAACCATCAATGGTACGCTGTTCCGCACACACGCAGACTAGGACGACCTTCCACCCACCGGCAGCAGAAGAGCACCCACTGCCTCCCTGACCCATTCAGACGGTGTGCTCTAGAAACACGACCATGAGCCAGGTGAGTAATGATAGAGTGATTTGGCAATATGTGTTTGCCATTTCAACGAGACGTTTATACGTCTGAAAGCTAGATTGAGGTGTTTGCCTAAACCACTTATTGAAGCCAATACGCCCGCCTATCGTGACAACAAGCCATTATTTAGAGCAAAATAAGAAGATAATGAATTGCAATGTGAACGAGAAGGAAAGATAATTCGTCGACAACTAGGCGCGCAAGCAGCTTCCCAATGAGGGTGCCTAGGGGACCGAATGGCACTAGTTATTTGCAAGAGAAGAAAAAAAAATGAGCGGAAGTGTAACCACGGCTTCCTTCCATCAGAAGTACTGCCATGCACCGAGTCTGCAATATCTACAGTAAGCGTTTACAACCATCAATGGTACGCTGTTCCGCACACACGCAGACTAGGACGACCTTCCACCCACCGGCAGCAGAAGAGCACCCACTGCCTCCCTGGCCCATTCAAGCGGTGTGCTCTAGAAACACGACCATGAGCCAGGTGAGTAATGATAGAGTGATTTGGCAATATGTGTTTGCCATTTCAACGAGACGTTTATACGTCTGACGGCTAGATTGAGGTGTTTGCCTAAACCACTTATTGAAGCCAATACGCCCGCCTATCGTGACAACAAGCCATTATTTAGAGCAAAATAAGAAGATAATGAATTGCAATGTCAACGAGAAGGAAAGATAATTCGTCGACAACTAGGAGCGCAAGCAGCTTCCCAATGAGGGTGCCTAGGGGACCGAATGGCACTAGTTATTTGCAAGAGAAGAAAAAAAATGAGCGGAGGTGTAACCACGGCTTCCTTCCATCAGAAGTACTGCCATGCGCCGAGTCTGCAATATCTACAGTAAGCGTTTACAGCCATGAATGGTACGCTGTTCCGCACACACACAGGCTAAGACGACCTTCCACCCACCGGCAGCAGAAGAGCACCCACTTCCTCCCTGACCCATTCAAGCGGTGCGGGAAATGGCATATACGTGCGCGCACATCGTCGTAAAGCACAATCGATTGTAACTGCCAGGCGAAAAACCTAATTAATTAGGTACCAATATTTTGTGAAAGCGACCTTTCAAAGATACGTTACAAATGACATGATTAATCCTTCAGCCGTGACTGCTATAATAACTGGTACTTTAACTAGCAACTTACGAATATTTAACGATGTTATAACTTGCTTGATATCCAATTTCTGCTAAGACGCTAAGCCATTTGCAATAACCTTGTATCAGAGTAAACGGGCAAGAAATGAGCTACGCGCTACCAGAATAACACATGTGGAGTTTTGCTTCTCGCTTAACTACAAGGCCGTAGCACTTCCGAGAAATCGACAACCGCTTTCAACATATTGCGACGTAGGCTCTAACGCCGTTCATCGGACACAAAATTTATTATCACGGCGATTCCGTGAGTGCGAACTAGATTGCTATGCATCCTTTTCCCACTTCTTGCTTCACCCCCCCCCCCCCCCCACCTCCCGCTCTTCTTCTCTATCTCCCTGAGACAACCACTTTTCCGCGGTAAAGAAAAGAAGTATAAAGACGCGCCCTAGCCAAGCTACAATTTCATCCTTATTATTCGATTCCGAATGATACTTTATTGTACCTCAGGCTTAACTCTTTGAACTTGTGACATCTTGGCCAATCACCCACGGTGCACATACCCATGGGTATGTGCCAGAATTGGGGACAACAACAACAACAACAATGACGGGACGAACACGGCGGAAACTGCCGTGCTGCAGATGAGACAATCAGGCATGCCTTCCTTCTCCGGACATTATGGAATTGATCGCGTCATAATTCACGAGAGGGCGCAGCAGGAATCTTTTCTTACACACAGTCGGCGACCCGACAACACAGACGACTTGGCCAAGCTTTTGTAGGAGACCAAGCGGTCCCGAGTTCGAATCCCTGAGTGCATAGGTTTTTTTCCTTTTTTTACATTTCTTTTCTTTTATGTATCTTTTATCTTTTCTCTACGCTTCTGAGGTATCTTCTTTTGTTTCCCCTACTTCCTTGTAACAATTATACCCTCACCTGGCTAAACCACACACTGCAACACCTCTGAAGGTCTCCTCCCCCGACGGAGCATTTCGACAATAGATGCATACGGGCTCCCACCACCACCATGCCTCATCTGCGTAACTCACCTGAGCACCACAACAGGAGCTGGCCACCCTGGCGCAACACCATGGCCAACACCTCCCAAGTGACCGAACCAACCAAACCCTGGACCTACGACGACGACATCAGCGGAGCTTCTAGTCGCGGATGCGACCACACGGGTTTGGGAACAAAAGACACAAAAAGCCTCTGGACTCGGACAGGCCGTTATTGGAAATTAAACGTAGCGACTCTTAACACGCCAACTCTTTCAAGTGAAGCCAGATTATCTGAACTACTAGAAGAATTAAGGGGTATCAATCGGGACTTCATTGGCCTTAGAAGGTAATGAACCAGGAGACGGATACTTATCGCTTAATGAAGGAAATGTTCTCTGCTACAGAGGACTGCCAGAGAAGCGCGAATACGGCGCGGGGTTCCTTATGCACAAGGACATAGCAGGTAACATTGAAGAATTCTATAGCATCAATGAAAGGGTAGCAGGTGTCGCCATAAAATTAAATAGGCGATACAAATTAAAATTAGTACGAAGTTACGCGCCAACGACCAGCCACAATGACGAGGCTGTAGAACAGTTTTACGAGGATGTAGAAACGGCAATGAACAAGGTACACACCCAGTATACGATTGTTATGGGGGACTTCAATGCCAAAATAGGAAAGAAACTAAGAGGAGAACAGGCAGCCGGTAATTACGGAGATGGAGATAGGAATAGTAGAGGAGACATGCTAGTGGAATTCGCCGAAAGAAATCAACTCCGTGTAATGGATACTTTTTTTAAGAAACGTGAGAACAGGAAATGCACGTGGAAAAGCCCCAACGGAGAAACGAAAAAAGAGATAGATTTCATAATGTGCAGTGATCCAGGCATAGTACAAGAGACAGAAGTGATTAATAAGGTCAGAATTAGTGACCACAGACTAGTAAGGGCGAAGATATCCCTCAATCTAAAGCGAACAAGGACAAAGTTAATCACACGGAAACAGGCCAACCTCGATGGCGTCAGGGCTAAAACAGAAGAATTTAAAATTGCACTTAAGAACAAGTCTGAGGCTCTAGGACAGCAAGATAATGAGGACATAGAGAAGATGAACGAAGACATTACTAAGCTGGTCACCGAAGCAGCAGTCGAAGTATGGGGCAAAGCACTGAGACAAGATGTGAATAAGCTCTCTGAATCTACTAAAAATTTAATCAAACAACGCCAACAGATGAGAATAACTAACTCAAGAGACAGGATAGAATTCGCCGAGCTGTCTAAGCTCATCAATAAAAGAAGAGTCAAGGACATACGCACCCATAACGTGAAAGAATTAGAAGCAGCCGTCAGAAAAGGAGTCAGCATCAAAACAACTAAAAGGAAGCTTTGTGCGGGAAGGAACATAATGCATGCAGTGAAAGATAAGCAGGGCAACACCGTTAATAACTTCAGTGATATAGCCAAAGTGGCCGAGGACTTCTATTCCGAACTATATAGCTCAAATACGAGCCTCCCTACCGTGAGTGCATTAAATGTCAAGCAGGACTACGAAATCCCATGCGCCACTTCGCAAGAGGTTAGGAAAGCAATTGAGGGCAAGTCGCGCGGAAAAGCGGCTGGAGAAGACGGCATGACCGGCGACTTCACCAAAGATGGCGGAGACTTCCTAACTGGAAAGCTCGCGGCACTATACACACAATGCCTCAAAACTTCGAATGTACCAGTCAGCTGGAAAAACGCAAATATTCTATTATTACATAAGGGAGATGTAAAGAACTTGAGGAATAACAGGGCGATCAGTCTACTCTCAGCACTTCACAAAATTTTCACAAATGCTGTCGCAAACAGAATAAGGTCCACACTTGAATTTAATCAACCAAGAGAGCAAGCAGGGTTCAGAAAAGGATACTCTGCCATGGACCACCTTCATGCGGTCAATCAAGTAATCGAGAAATCCGCTGAATACAACAAACCCCTCTATATGGCTTTCAGAGATTACGAAAAGGCTTTCGACTCGGTAGAGATACCAGCAGTTCTGGAGGCATTTCGCCGTCAAGGAATATGCGATAGCTACGTAAACAAAATAGCCAACATCTATAAAGATTCTACGGCTACCCTACTCCTCCTTAGGAAAAGCATGAAAATCCCAGTAGAGAAAGGTGTCAGACAAGGAGATATAATTTCTCCAATGCTATTTACTGCGTGTTTGGAAGAAATCTTCAAAAGGTTAGACTGGGAAGAGACAGGGCTCAGGATTAACGGCTAATATCTGAGTAAGCTACGATTTGCAGATGACATAGTACTCTTCAGCAATGATGGCGACGAACTGCAAAAGATGATTGAAGGCATAAGTCGAGAGAGCGCTGAGGTAGGACTGAGGATGAACATGCAGAAAACAAAGATAATGATAAGGTGGCACAGCGAAAAAACGTCTCTTCAAGAATACCTATATCTAGAACAGCTACTGACAGGACAACCCGCCTATATAAAATAAACCCACCGTAGAATAAACATGAGATGGCACGCGTATGGGAGACATTCCCAACTCATGAACGGAAACCTACCACTATCACTCAAGCGGAAACTATATAACTACTGCATTTTGCCAGTACTGACCTAGGGGGCAGAAACCTGGAAAATTACAAAGAAGCTGGAGAGGAAGTTAAGAACCGCGCAGCTGGCGATGGAGCGAAAAATGATAGGCGTTGCACTAAGAGATAGGAAGTTAGCCTAGTGGGTCAGAGAACAGACGGGGTTCGCCGACATAACGAACGATCTTAAGAAGAAAAAAAATGGACATGGGCAGGCCACGTGATGACAAAGCAGACGATGGACAGTTAGAACGACGGAATGGATACCAAGAGAGGGTAAGCGCAGCCGTGGGCGGCAGAGAGTAAGATGGGGGACGAAATTGAGAAGTTCGCGGGCGTCAAATGGAATCAGCTCGCGCAGGACAGGCATGGATGGCGAGGGTTGGGAGAGGCCTTCGTCCTGCAGTGGACATAAGACAGGGTGATGATGATTATGATGACGATGATGATGATGGATTCATTTCCAGAAAGGAAAAAGTGATCGTGTGGTACGGAGTGGTATGCCTTTTATTCACAAATACTCATTTCTTTATACGGCACATAGCAGGGGTGAACCAGTACAGAACGCGGAAGATACGAGGACACGGTCGCATAATCTACCACGTAGAAAGAATAAAAAAGACGAGGAAAAACATGAATATGGATTGCACACAAAATTAAGTTGCCCTCATATATTAAAACAGTAGGTGTCCTATCCCTTCTGCGGAAAATTTTTTCCATGGGCAAGTCTCCTAAAAGGACCGTTAAGTTTGTTACGTGAACGAATTGTTTGACGGGAGGAGGAAATAAAATTTTATGCAGCTCGGCTGCGAGATAAAGCTCGTGGAATTTGCGGGCCTGGCTCCGCGCATTGAGTTAGCGGCGAAAGATATGAGCGCAAAGTCTCGAATAACTAGGGCAGCCGACAAGTTTGCGTAGCGTAAGATATGATCTTGCCTGCGTGTCTATGCCAGCGGCTGCAGGAACAGTAACTGCGAAAAGGGCGGGGGGTGTGGGTCAGGCATGACGATCGTACGCGACAATACAAATCCCATCTCTTATTTCCTCTTTCCTTGTGTGTGTTTGTAAGAAGGAGAGGGGTGGGGGGCATAGCTTGACGTTTATCTATGGCGCACTGGTGGCGAGGGAACCGAATTGTCTAGGCGCATTCATTCAATGGTACGTCGAGATACCGTTCCGCTAACCATGAGCTTTTTTTTTTCAGCGTGCATTCTACGTAAATTTGCCTCTAAAGTTCCTTTGAACAGATGATGTCAATGCGCTAATGCTATTTTAAGCTGGCCGTGAAAGTGGCACCAAGGAACTTACAATATTCAGCGGCGAACTCGAGGTATTTGCAGCAAGTGAAAGATGAAGGCCTTTTTTGTTATCGCGAGACGTCGACACCGTTTTCTTTTCTAAAAATTATTCGACGTTTTCCACGAGCCGCTACAGTGGTAAAAAATGAAGGAAAAACAGTATTTCGCCCGAGCCGGTATTCAATGCACACAGCCGTCAGCGTACACACTAAGCCTGACCCAGCTGTTACTGATGGCTTGGGAGCTGACGTTGAGGGAACACTGGTGAAAGAACCGAAATTAGAGCTCAAATGAAAATAGCTAGTGTGCCAGAACACCAGTTTCTCATTCTTAAGAACTGGGCACACTTTAACTTGTAGTTTGTCGTGACGGATTGTGTCAGATGCTTTAGGGTAGCCAATAAAGATGTCTGTCCGGAAGTGTTCAGTGCCGACGCAATTGTGGTGGGTGAAATTCGACAGTCGAGCGGCCACCGCGAAACCCATGTTGTCACTGGGAGATGGTGGGAGACGACGCGATTATCAGCTGAAGACCTGCTAATATGTTTACGAATAATATGCTCTAGTAACTTGCTGTACGTGTTAAATAAATTGGCACGTGCTTAGGTAGCATTTCCTTGTTGCCACATTACCAGAATGGTCGTGACTTCCCAGACGCGAGGAAAAGTCTATGAGACAACAGATCCCCGCAGTTTGATGGCTGCAATAACAAGTTCATTCGCAACGCCGTCTGGTCCATTACTTTTGGTTGTAGCAGTAGTGAGGAAGAATTTAAAACCAACTGGTACCTTCAACACCGATGTTGATTGCAGAGCTGTCTCTTATGTTGCGACGGGTCACATATTCGACGATGGCGCTCGAATGCGAGCTTCTAAACGTGTCTCCTATTTCCAGCGTAGACAAGCTTCTCTGTACGAAACCAGGCACTGCGAACTTCCAAGTCTACCCCTTCCAGAAGCAATACGCCTGAGTACTCCTGGTTTGCCGGGTTTCGCACAAATTTCTTCGATCGTCCTTCGATTGTGTTCTTGGCGGCGCTCCGGTTTCCTTTTAGTTGATCCGTCCAGCAGTGCAAGGGCTTCTTTCTTAAAGACTGACGCCGTTTTAGTCACACGTTTGAAGTTTCACTTCCTTGCAGGAACCAATACTTTCGGCGTTTACCAGACCTTCATCTGCAAGCGCCTGTCCTGTTTTCTTCCACAGTATTTGTTAATGATATATTTAAATGCTGGATTTTTACACCACAAAACCACCATGCGGTTATGATACAAGCCGTACTGGAGTCCTCCACCGATCCTGACGATCCGGGATTCTTTTACGCGCACTAGACAATGCACAGTACACGGGCCTCTAGCACTTTCGTCTCCATCGAAAATGCGACCGCCGCGGCCGGGATCGAACCCGCGCGTCCTTCGGTATCGTCCCAGTTAGCTCGCGCCCGAAGCTAAAATTAGAATTTACGAACTCGCCCAGTTTACCATGTCCTATTTGAGCAACAAGTAGTACATCAGCTTAGAAACTCACCTTGACGAATCAAGAAGAAATCGATGGGTCGAGACGCCAGCCCCGATGAAGAGGATTGCGTTTTGCAGCCAAGCGCACCGCAGCACTTCTTCGCCTGCCACATTCATCGTCGCGATGGGCGACAGCACGCCGGCCGTGTGCCATGAAAAGCAGTCAGCAGTCGCAGGAACTGTTATCTCCGGACGCTCCGAGCCAGTTCCGTTTCAGTGAAGTGTCGCACCAGGCAAGCAACACAACAGCAAAGAAACTGTCTACGGGCAATAAGCGCTAAACCACTGCGAGGAAAATTGAACGATGCCATGTTCAACCCGGCAATACTTGAGACATGGTGGAAAACAAAACTGAAGCACCACGTTGTCAGACTGCCTGCATGCGCCCGCTATTTCTGGCGAGAGAGCACAAATATCAGGCAGTCGTCTACTTAGTAAAACGTCAAAATTTCCCCTGAAGTAAATCGCCAATTTATTTTGTCAGAATTGCAATAAAACGTATTAGAAAAAAATGGCAAAGCTGGTATTAAGTCGCGCGAGGCATGAAACAGCGAAATCGGATTATTTCACGTTTGTCATGGTTTTGCTAGGCCCTGTTTGGCCTTGCGTGGTATTGCTAGGTTTCTCTAGGTCTCACTTGGCAACCTATTGTCTTAGTTCGATTGGGCTTGTCTCAATTAGTAAACTTACTAGGCTTGCCTTGATTAGTGTTGAATTAATTAGGCTCGTCAACGTTATCACACTTGACATAATTAGGCTTGGCACAATTGTATTTGTCTTAATTAGTCTGGGCTTGATTAGACATGACTTAATTATTCGTCTCTTAATTACGCTTGATATCAATTGGTGTTGCCTTAATTAGGCTTCAGTATAATTAGCCCTGGCCTAGCTAACTTAACTTCAAACTATAGGCAATGTTGGAAGGAACGGTTGCGTTGCAGTGTCAAGGTAGGCAGTCATGTAACTCGGTGCGAGGTGAACGTTTGCAACAGGCTCCGCAGAACTCCTCTTGGACTTTTTCGAAGGACGAGCCACGTTTAATTTACATTATTAAACCATGTACGGAAATCAGGAAGAGAAACGCGCCTTCACAAGACAAGCACTCCAAGCAAGCGAGTACAGTGCACAGCCGACGCCCTCAGTATATCGTCCGCCAGTCGCCGCGGCCGTATCCAGGCTCGGCGGTGCTCTGGTCGAGCAGTGCGTCTTGACGCACCGGGTCATAACAGTCGGTCGGGAGGCTGGGCTAATGTGCAACGAAGCGACATCATAGTGCATGCGAACTCGCGGTAGTTATGCGGAGTCGTGTCTATAGGTCTCGCGGAGCACGTGTGACACAGCTGTGGCATCAGCGGCTGGTAGGCAAAGCGAGGTGGTTTTCCGCGGACACCAATGTTTTTACCGCCGGTGTGAAAAGCTTCGCTGTTAAAATAGAGCACAGTCCTTCACACTCAGAGGTCCCACTCATTCTGGGAATGGACGTCACGCGAAGCAACACACATGTTTTTGCTCCGTGTAGCACGTGTGTATTTCTAACTCCACTATACTCTCGGTCTCCGATGTGACGTTTTGCTTATGGTAGACTGATGCTTGAGTCCGGAAAAGAAAGCCACACTTCGTTTCTGGACTTGAATAGACCCTGAACAGGTTATATTGACCTTGCACAAATGCATTGCGCCGGTGGCTCAAGTCATTTTAATCATTAACGAACCAATATCAGCTATCTGGATTAGGTATGTAATTTGCTACAAGGTATTAATGGCGAGCAATAAAAAGGGAAAGGGTGAGCAACTCAAAATATGGCAATGGAATTGCAGGTTGATATAGCATAAAATGCAGAACCTCCTACACTATGCCTACATACAATATGCCTACATACAATATGTGCTGTATCAACCGGACATCATCGCCCTGCAGGAGACAGAAACCGACACATTCAAACTTCGCGGCTATGAGACGCACATAGCTGAAGGGAGAAGAAGGACTGCTATTTTCACAAAAAAAAAACAGTACACAAGGCAGCAACACCACATAAATCACAAAACGTAGCACACCCTAGTAGAAGTAATACCGAGAACTAAGACTCTGCAATAGTTTGTCATATTAAACATGTACAGTCCTCCATCCGAAACTCTGAAAGACTTTGATAAGCTCCTCAACGCCGTGAAAACAATCACCAAAAGACAGCAACTCATTGTTATCGGCGACTCTAACGCTCCCCACGTCGCCTGGGGCTACCACGTCACCCGCAAGAAACAGTGTACATAACGCGGCTCAACAGCACGGCATGACTTTATGGAACGACCCCCAACTCCCAACCAGGGTGGGAAGCAGCGTCTCCAGGGACACTAGCCCCAACCTCACCTCCTCCTTTGGTATATAGCAGGTACAGTGGACGAAATTCGACGAAACCTTAGGGAGTGACCACAACATCGTCCAGTTGATTATACGGCACTACAAGACCCCCCCCCAGGCACGAGATCCCGGACATACAAGACATCGTAGAGTGGACGACGCAAGACATTTGCACGGTGGCCAAACACACAAAGACTGTGATACCCATCGTCGACCATCCTGAAGTGGACCCTCACTTGCTTCATTCACCTGTGGGGGGCCAGGAGAGGCCTTTTAAAGCTTTGGAAAAGACAGAAAGGAAACCACAAGCTTCGGCTCCGCATTGTTGCTGTGACTAGACAAGCGGAGGAGTACGCTGAAGAATTGTCAAGACAACACTGGAACCGGGTGTGCGACGAACTCCAGGTTACTTTGAGCAACCACCCGACGTGGGCTACATTAAGGAAGTTGCAGGCCAAAACAGAACCGAAGACCTTCACAAAACAACACATTCAGACACTGATCCATAACTTCCAGGGGATAATGGATGGAGTCTTAAAAGCCGGCGCCGAAAAATACCTAGGCACTCAACCCCAGCAGCCCCGGTCTATCTACCAGAATACACAGGCCAACCCAACCCGGTGTTTGACCAGCCTTTCACTAATGCGGAAATAATGACCGCGATGTCGAAAGTGGCGAGAAACACGACACCTGGGACAGACAGAGTAATAACAAGACGCTTCGCAACCTCGACAACAACGCCACAAAACACCTTCTAAAATACATAAACGAATGCTGGGAAGACGGCAAAATTCCTTCTACGTAGAAACATGCGGACGGGACCATCATACCGAAGCCTAACAACACACTTAATCTAGAAAACCCGCGCCCGACCTCCCTCACGTCGTGTGCAGGCAAGCTATTCGAACACATGGTTCACAACCGACTTTCTCCTTACCTGGAAGAAAAGGGATTATTGGCAAGCACCATGTACGGTTTTCGACCTCATCTTTCAGCTCAGGACATCCTACTTCAACTGAAGGACCGCGTGGTAGACAACCTCAGCATGGACTATAAGAGCACGATCCTGGCCCTTGACGTCACGAGAGCGTTCGATAACGTCTCTCACTGCGCTATCCTTCGGAGCCTAAACAACACAGACTGTGGCCCCAAAGTTTATAACTACGTCCGGGAATTCCCGACGGACTGGACGGTCACGGTGGGGCTGGCCCACATGAAGACGGATGAGCTCAGAGCCACTCCAAAATGAACGTCTCAGTGCTCGGTAATCTAAGCGTGTCTTGTTCTTTAAGACACTGCCCTTCAATGTTGCGATGAGGGGCTTACCGCCGCTCCTTAGATGAATCGACGGTATCGAACATGCGTACGCAGACTATATAACCATCTGGACAAAACCAGCACTTTCCCCGGGCCAGCAGCAAGACGCGTTGAAGGAGGCCGTCGACAAGACCGAGAGCTACCTGCGTGGCTGCGACCTCGCATGCTACCGGAAAAGTCTGGCCTGCTAGTGACGCTGGGAAGGACGAGAGGGCGTCCTCCGCTGGAGACACCAGACCCCAAATTGACGCTCAACGGCGTCCGAATACCCACGGTGAGCACGCTGCGAGTACTGGGGCTCACTTTGCAAAAAGACGGCGCGGACATGGCTACGATCAACCAACTGAAGAAGACGGTTTCACAGCTCGTCCAACTATTACAGAGAGTATATAGTGCACCGCAGGACTTAAAGAACAATACACGCTTAGAATCGGGCAAGCCCTGGTTACCAGCATGGTGATATATTTGGCACTCCTTACCTCGGGCTCAAAACAGCGAGCGAGACAAGCTGAACGCACTCGGTAGAATATACAGTAACTCTAATTCTAAGGAAAGAAAAAATGACATTAGCGTCTGCAGCCCTGGCGGGAGCACGTCTCATATCTGCAGGAACCGGAAACCTTTGTAATGGAGTGAGTGAAATAATTTTATTTTGTCCGCAATAGACGGAGGAACTCAAACAACAGGATAGGTCCACTCGGGGACAATCAGGCCAAACCTGACCTCCTGTGGGCCCTCTGGACGGCGAGTATTTGGGAGGTCCGCTCTTGAGCCTTAATTAGCTTCATTTCGTCTTGGGTGAAAGGGGCACCGGCAGAGGCACAGCCCGACAGGACATGCTCGAAGTCTGCATAACCCCGCACAGGGGACAGCACGGGCTCGGGAACCAATTTCGGGGTGCGTAGTGTAATGGAGACGGAAACCCTCGGGCGCATCCAATGCAGGTAGCGCTGAAGCACTCCGCTGGCCACGCGGTCGTTCCCGCGCATGAGAGGCGGCCAACGAAACATTATGTGACATTCTCAAGCTGTCCGGCTTCGCCAGCCGGCTGCACTCTTTGTCGCAGCAGTGCCGGTATGCAGTGTCGGGTGACAACTCGCTCGAGAATGCCGCATCAGAAGCGAACTGGAATTTTTGTGTAAATGTGTAAATATTTCCTCTCCGCTATCTCGCTGTCTCCCTGTTCTTATCCTTTAGATCCCACCCCTTTCACTTACTGGAGTCTGCGGTTCAGATGTCAGCTGATAAGCTAGACAGTTACTGCGGTCTCCAGTAATTGCTTTCCTCTCCCCCCCCCACCTTTTGTATATATTTCTTCTAAATAAACAATTGGCCGGGGGAGCATGTCAGCACATCAATCGCTTTCGCTACTTAGCAAAGTTACAGTTGATGTAGCAAAGTGGTCACACAAGAACGTTAGTACGCAGTAAAGGCGATAAGTGGAATCTGGCGTTGTGCTGAAGTGCACTGTAGGCGCGAGCAAGGGCAAAGCAACGACGGTGAAGAGGGGTCCCCCTCCTACGGCGATCTTCAGAGGATGACTGATGATTGATTGTGGCTCGTATAAGGACAGGACGCTAATTTCTGCAGCCCATGTCGGGAGCTCGTCTAAGCCTCTGTCGGGATAGGGAAAAGGGACTGAAAGAGATAAAAAGGAGAGAAAAGCCTTAGTGGAGGGCTCCGGATATTTTCACCACCTAGGGTTCTTTAACGTGCACTGGCAACGTACAGTACACAGGCCTCTGGCATTTTCACCTCCCTCGAAAATGCGACGACCGGCGGCCGGGATCTGTGGCTTTGTGCTGATTTGTGACGGAACAAGCCGGCGTGTCCCCGGCTTGATCCCTTACCGCGTGCGCTGTGTTTACACGACGGTGAAGCTTTTGACGCCGTCGTAGGCCGCACACCAATTAAAAACGCTAATATCTCAAATTCTCCATATGGTGGAAAAAACCGCCGAAAAGGAACTCAGGCAGCTTTTTCAGAACATTCTGATATCGATGTTTTCCAGTGGCACTGAGATAGTCCTGCAGCTGCCATGATGGTTCATTTTGCTCAAAAACTCGCTAATAATTTTAAATAGCCAAATAAACGATATGTTCAAACCGAAACCGAAACGAGTAGACTTCTTGCAGCATATCGGAAGAATACACAGCCTCCCCGCCATCAGAACTATCAAGGTGGTGTCAGAGAAATGACAGCGCCAAGGTCATCCGATGATGTATTGAATTTTGTCAGCTTTCGTGAACTTCACTTGAGCGCTAAGGTATCGCTGTTTTGCTTCTGACGGCCCGCCAACTCAGGTAGGTAGCGTTTGACGGCCCGCCTGCTCGGGTAGGCAGCGTTGGAATAATGACGTCAAAAACACAGTAGGCTGCATGGGAAACCGCTAAAGCTTTTTAAGATTCATTTTTAGGAATAGCAAATGCCTGGCTTGGCATACATTATTGTAGTACCGAGGGGAACATATATCGAAAATTTCATTGAGTTCAGCAGACACGGTAAAGTCGCCGGAGTTTCCTTTTAAAGGGGTCGGTAAACGTCTTCTGAAGATTTTGTAGTATAGTAGGATACAACTTTAAAAAACAGCAGTTGGCAACAAGGGCCGACAGACCACTCGCGTTTGTGTTACTCCGCCAGCCAATCACAGAAGTAAACGAAATCGTCGTTATGCGACCTTTTCAAAATGGCGCCGTATTTACGCCTTTGGTACCTACGGAACGTCTGCTGTTCTTGAGTCTTTTCCTCGACATAAGCCATGATGTGCTCGGGGAGCATGGACAAAAATGTGTGGAGTCGCAGCGTTTCCATCTGGAAAAGCGGCGGTACAGTTCATTTCGCTTCCGAGCCCGTTTTATGCGTGAAGCTTCACCGAACTGGGTTCGAAAAGTCGGGTAGCGGTGCTTGTGGCGCGTCGGATTTTTGCATTGCAAGCGCTTGATTTCCGCTCATGAAAGAATGATCGTTTCCATTTTCTTTTCTAATAGCTTAACGAGGATATAAATATTTACGTACCTATCCATTATTGTTGCCATCCTCGCTTTATTTTGGAAACACGGAAAGTTGAAAGAAGGAACTACTTGAGGCTTCGCGGAGGTACAGTGGCTGGCGGTTATAAGGGCGTGGGAGGGGCTTCACTGCAGACTTGAGTTGTATTCGACTATAAGTGCATATTCGGGATCCTGACCCTCCATTCAATATCCACTGTTCCGTTGCACCGTGAGGGTTGATTTAGAGCTATAAAAAACGCGGTTTCGGTTTCATCACAGAGTTTCTTACTTACGTTATAATAGTATGAAACGCTATGTGTTGCACCCCCTGCGCGCGGTCCCCTAAACTCTGCAGTTGTCACATTAGTCGCCACCAGGTCTCCGAGATTGGTGCGCCCTAGGAGGCCACGGGAAAACAAACCGTGCTGGAGCCTTGCTTCCTAATGGCTGCACCGCGCGGTTTCTAGGTAAGTATTTTCTTACTTTCTCTCTTTTAAGTGATTCGGTTCTTTTAAAACGCGAGTTCACTATAACTTTACCATTAAAAATATCTTACCGAAAAGTTACCAAATAGTACCACGCAGGCCCGTTGTGTCACATAACACAATCGTTTTGGGAGCGCAAGAACGCTGAGGTTTCAAACGGGCGTTATTAAATATGCACTGAATATTGCGCCTAAATATTTTGGAATCGGCTTGCCGAATGCACATTGAAGGAGTGGAAATTACAACCGGGCATCTCCATATTCCAATAAGACACGACCTATGGGATCGCTTCCGATAGCAGCGCCCGTCCTTGAACTAAAAGTGTATAAGCATGGCCTCCGAGACTACGCACGCAGTAGCACGAGATCACGGAGGAGGTAATATAAGAGCGTAGCCTTTGAGACCTTAAGCCCTGGCAAGTTGTCGCGTAGATCTTGAAGGCTATGTTATGCGGGCTTGTAAAAAAATTTTTGGAGTTTCAAAATTCAAAACTTCGATAACTCATACTTGCTCAAACAAATATTTCGAATTGTTATCGTATTACGAAGCTCGAACCACGGCCGCTGGATAAAAACGCACCTCGTGAGTTGCTAATCGAGCGGCCGTGCTCGAACTAGACTGAAAGCTAAACTTAAGCACTCACTTCTCGGTGAAACTAGTAGCGGAATCGTCATCGGCAAAATCACAAAGAAAAACAAATGGCGCGGTTTCAGCAGCAGATTGTGCGGACATGTATCTGTTTGGCGGTATCTGACATCGGCAGAAAGAGATCAAGTGCTACTACACAACGTTAGAGCACTGCCTGTGAATACGTGTCCCCACCCGTTTATGCTTTAATCTTCGTTATCCACAGTCACTGTGTCCTGTCGGTGTGACCGTGGATGAACTAGTGTGCGGTCGTGAACGACAGGCACCTGAAAGTGCCAGTGTGATCAAAGTGATATCGTCACGCGCATTGCTGCCGATGACGCCTTCACGCGCTCATCCCGGAATGAAACAGTCGACGAGAGTCAGCCAGAGTACGCTACGTTGAGTTTCTATTGTGCTCACCCCCCCAGTTTTGCCGTGCTGGCCGCATGTTGGGACGGCACCTTTCCGGATCAAGGTGCCCGGGGGCTGGACGGGCTTCCGTTGTGCACCGCTGTAAACTGGTAACGCTAACGTAGCGTCGTCACAGTGCGATCATGCCGGGTGGCCGCAACGCCTGTGCGTCGCTGTGCCGTCGCATCGACCAGGACAAGTGCCTCGCGCAGAAGCACGGCAAGTTCCGCAACCTGTACGACCTGTGCTTGTACAAGGGCGACACGCTGCGCGAGCACGGGGACTACGAGGCCGCCCTGGCCGAGTTTGAGGAGGTACGTGCCATCGCAAGCCTCTATTGTTGGTTTGGCAGTGGGTAGAAACACGGCAACACCTTCATCGCTTCGCGTTCTGTCCCTAAAACGGGCAGTGATAACACTGGTGTTGCACTCCATTCAAATCTCTGTTGTTTTGACCACGGCTCAAAGTCAGCCAGATCAACGATGCGTGGACATTTGCGTACTGCTTTCCCTCTATCATACATACATACATACATACATACATACATACGTACGTACGTACGTACGTACGTACATACATACATACATACATACATACATACATACATACATACATACATACATACCATATACACTGCCTCCCCCCCCCCCTCCTCTATCAACAAAACGAGACTCAGCACTGACACTCAGTGGCACTATGTTATGCATAATTGTTTCACTGCATAGTGTATTCTTCATTTTTATGTTGAGGTAATTATGTCAAATTTCTTCCAGGGCAATAAGTTCTATGTATTTGTATGGTACCAGTTCTTAGAATAATAAGTTTTTTTTTTCTATTAGTGTTCTATATTTCTGATATATAGTTCCATGTTTGTGGTTGCCTCTGTTTCACCATTTGTTTTACCCTTCTTCAGTGCTGTGTGTCTGTACAACTGTGCCTTGAGGGTGCTGTAAATATGTGTAACAGACCTGAGCAATTACGTTAGTACATCCTCTCCTTTGTCATGCTTTTTGCGACAGTTAATCAGGCACAGTTGTGTTGACGCTACGTGACTCATTACTGTACACAAACGCATTTCCATTTTTAAAAAAGCCTCGCTCTGCATGATCACTATTGTCACCCCTGGTCAACTTTGCAGCCTTTGCACTTTTTGTAACCAGCTTGTGAAACCAGTGAAATGTGTCCTCATAGAAGTAGTCGCAGCTTTTGTTGCACATCATGAAACATAAGTGCTTGAATCAGCACAGTTTTTGTGACAAGAAAAGACAGCAGACTTAGCACACCTTTGCAGAATCCATGTGCAGCGGGGTAAGCATGTAAGCACAACACATGATCAGGTACAGGCGTTTTCCATACATCTCCATTTTTTTTTTGCCTCACTTTCACACCTGCCATACTTTTCCCAATGTGACTCTGTGGTAATGATTTTCACCTTAATAAACTGCTTCATGGTGCCAGCTGTCTCCAAACTCTAAATGTCGGTGTTACAATGTGCATATGATAAGGGCACCAGAGTTAGAGTGCGTATCAATGTAGCTTTGCCAAGTAATGCAGTATTGTTAACTTAAATGGTCAACACTGCTGGTTCTTGCAGGCTTTTCAAGTCTGCGAGGTGCTGCCAGATCCGACGCTACTTGACAAAGCTG
This sequence comes from Hyalomma asiaticum, assembly GCA_013339685.2. Lineage (NCBI taxonomy): Eukaryota > Metazoa > Arthropoda > Arachnida > Ixodida > Ixodidae > Hyalomma > Hyalomma asiaticum. Next base: position 43,556,431 of record CM023491.1, on the reverse strand, counting down.
AAGTGCACCGTCGACGTGGTGAGTGTCTCATGCAGCTCGAACGTTTCAACGAGGCCCGTGAAAACCTGAAGGGTTACCTCAAGTTGGCTCAGGAGGCCGAATCACATGTGGAGCAGCAGCGTGCACTTGCAACACTTGGGCAGTGCTATTTCGTCGAACACCAGACGGAGGCCAACCCAGTAAAGAGCTCATCGAAAAGGCCAAAAATGCATACCTGAAGTCACTGCGAATAGCTGAACGAGACCTTAAGGAGAGCTTGAGTGAGCAAGAAATGGCTGTCATGAAAGGCCGTCTAATGCTCAACATGGGTCTCCTGTATGATGCCGTAGAAGATCCCAAAGCTGTTGACAGCTTCAAAAGTGCGCTTGTACTGTTTATAAAGCACAGCGAGTCCAAACAGGACCTGTGTCGCTGCCTTTCGGCACTGGCCAACATTCATCTCAGGCAGGGAAACTCACAAAACGCACTGTCGCTGGCAGGACGACTGCTCGACATTGGTCAAGCAGCCAAGCGGGCGGATATCACTTGTGAAGCACACCTACTTCGAGGAGCAGCCATGTTGCAGGCAGAGGACCGAGAAGGTGCTCGCACAGCCTTCAAGCACGCCATGCGCCAGAAGAGCCCCATACATGATGATCACGAACGCGCCATTCTTTGCGTGAAACTTAGCCAGGCACTCAGGACTGCAGACCTGGACCTCAAAGAGGCGACAGATCCTGCCATGCGTGCCAGGATTCATGAAAAGTCTGGCGATGCTTTGGTACAATGCTTGCTACCCCGGCCAGCCCTGAAGGAATACGAACTGGCTGTTAAAGAAGCGTTGTCGTCTCCGGAAGCCGTCTCTCAGAAGAAGCTCGCCTGACCTCTATGTCTCGCTAGCAGAAACATGCAGTGACATCCGCGAATATGATTCAGCCCTCAAGTACTACCGCCTAGAGCTTTCCCTGAGAGCCGACGAGCCCGACGAGGTGGCATCAACGAAGCTGAGCATCGCTCGTATTCTTCAGAAGACGTGCAGTAGAGGAGATCCGGAGGTCCTGGATGCAATTCGAGAAGCTGTCACATTGTCTCGGTCAGCGGGAAAGCTTTCTCTGGAGCTGGAGTCCCTAGAGGAACTGGTCTCTGTGCAGGGTGATGCAGACTGGTGATATTCAGGATAGGATAGAACAGCTACGTGAAGCCATTGCGGAAGAAAGTGACAGCTCCTCCCAAAGCCAGCAGTCAGGCACCTTGTCTGACATCAACCTGGAGGACATTTCTGAAGCCAGTGACAGTGATCCTGAATTTAGTGACACTACACGGAGGCCAAGGAAAAAACTGGAAGAAAAGATCAACACAAAGGGTGAAACAAAACTTCACAAGGCCTGCATTGACGGTTCACTAAAGAAGGTGAAAGAGCTACTTAGGATGGGGCACTCTGTACATGTACGGGACTACAGTGGGTGGCAGCCATTGCATGAGGCAGCAAACTACGGGTACCTAGAGATTGTAAAATGTCTTATAGAAGCAGGGGCTCATGTAAGTAGTCCTGGAATGAATGGCGTGACACCGTTACATGATGCCCTGGGAAATGGACACCTTGAAGTGGCATTATATTTGCTCGAAAAGGGAGCTCGACCATCACTAAGGACAGCTGAAGGGGACACTCCCTTGGACATTTTCCAGAAGTGGAAACAAGACAATGATTCGGCACTGAGCCCCGGCGAAGAAGAGAGTTTGCAAAAAGTTGAGGCTTGGCTCAAAAAGGCCAATGGTACAAGCAATAATGACATTGCACTGTTGGGGCCCGTCAATGAAGATGGTCCATGGGTGTCCTCACAGTCACTGAAAAACAAACTAAGCGGACCTGCCCTAATTAGGGAAACAGACGACTGGCTGGAAGATGACCTTTCAAAGCCGAAGCCGAAGTCTAGGCGTCCAGCAGAACCAGAGTTGCCAGCATTGGTGCCAGAAATGGATGACTGGCTTGAAGATGACATTCCCAAGTCCAGGTCCAAAACATGCCTAACAGAACCGAGTTTGCCTGCCACAAGAAAACGAAACCATTCGTACGAAGTGTCATCCAGTGCAAAAGTAATGCGCCTTGAGGAGGAGGAGGAAGAGGGAAGCATTAATGAGGACAGCAGTGACACAGAAGTAATTGACACTGCTGACAGCATCGAGATGGAAGTACAGCCTTCTGTAGGTTCTCCTGCCTGTGACGTTGTCACTGCATCATGTGGTTCGTCTAACACTGCCACGACTGCCCACTCAGGAGCTAATCTCTCAGTTCGGGTTCGAATACTGAACACACTTTTTTTGGTTCCATTGCCCAGAGGTGCAGCGTCAGAAAGGACAGTCGGATGGCTTGCAGCTGAAGCAGCTAAACGGTACCAGGATTTCCAAGGCATGCAACCCGTATTAAGAATAACACTTCCTGACGGAGCGCTGCTTGATCAGTCAGATTGCATAGACACTTTACTGCATGGGCCGCATGCTGAAGTCATTGGACAGGTGGAGTCTTGGGATTTGCCCCCTCTGGCCGAGCGTTACCGCTCCGAGTGCGAGAGGAAAAATGTGTCGGCGTGCGCAAACCTTGCCACCATTCTGCAGCCCTGCATTGAAAGTGGAGACTTCACGATTCCTTGCTTCAATGTTAAGAACTTGGATTTCTTCTTTCGTGCCCTGAGGCACCAAGATCCACTGCACACTCTTGACATCTCCGGTACTGTTTTGACCCCCGCAGCAGCAGCTGCATTGTGCGACTGCCTTGCCACACTGAGGATCTCTCAGTAAACTTTCTCTCAAGTGTACGGGCTTCAGGCCAAGCTTCCTCAGCACTGCTGTTCAGACTCTACAGAAACCACAGGTGGATTTGCCGTGCACGGAACTCGACTTGAGCTACAATCCTGTTGGAAGTGATGGGGGCTCAGCACTGACGGCGTTCCTTGTGCACATGCCCAAGTTGAGAGTCCTTCACCTTGAATCTTGTGATCTCTCCAACCCTGGAGTGTGTCTACAGGACTCAAGGACATTGGAAGCCCTTCACATTGGTTTCAACCCGCTGAATGCTGACACTCTTAGTGCACTGACACCTGTGATGGCTGCGAATCCCCTACGGCTATTGGACATTTCTGGCTGCTTTACAGGTGGCGTACCCAGACTAGCGGAAGTGCTGCTTTCTTTACTGTCAAAGGCCGAGTGCAAGCTTGCCGATATCAGGCTGAGTTGTTGCGGTCTTACAGACAGAGACTTAGATGTGCTTGGCTCATTGGCAGGCAGCGCGCTGTGTAAGCTAGATATCACATGGAAGCCCTGGTGTCAAGCAAGAGAGCATTGAGGGTCTGTCGCAAAAGCTGCGTGGAGTGAAAATATGTTCTGACCACAGTACTTATGATTGTTCTTTATGAAAACTGAAATGCTTAGAAGTGCATGTTTGTATAATCGAACTGAGCAATTGTGACATGTGCTAGTCATAGGTGCCAAGTATTGTGAAAGCCCTGTAAAGGGCATTGACGTGGCATTTTGTAAATTTTTTGTGCTTCGGCTTTGTTGAGTTCGCATCTGTCCTTACAGTGTGACAAAAGAAATCATGTAAGTGGGGCTACTTTATGTGTGCTCATTGTGAAGGTATAGGTCATTCACAAACTACCACCACATGTTTTTGTGTGTACTTTTTCGCGTTCACTTATTTCAGCAGTGATGAGGTTTGACATGTACTTATCAATTTTAATGTAGAAGAGCTCATAGAACCACTTTTTCACCATGCCATTTGATTTTTAAAGCTCTTTTAGAGGACTGTAGTTGTAAGTAGTACGTATTCATTGCGACCCTGTTGTAGAGCACAAAATATATTTTTTTTATGCAGAGCACTTGTTCATTATAGACACGCATAAGTTAAGTGCCCCAACCAGTGGATAAGCCACATATGGCAGTGATTCAAGTGTACAAAGCATTTACTCTTTCTGAAGCTTTACGTGCTGCTGTTACCACAGGTAGTAATGAAAGCTCTGTGGACTGCGGGTTCTCACCAGCATAATAAGCTCCGGATATTGGCTGCAGTTCAAGCATATCTTGCGTTTTAACATGAAAATATGTAGGCTATGGTTTCAAGGCGTTAGGGTTTAATGTTTGAGAAACTCAGGAAGCATTGCTGTTTTGCACCACACCCAAGGCACACAAACAGTACGATACTTTGCTTTGCGGCTTCACAAGATGCTTTTTAAACTAGTGAAGACGTTATTTCGAGCACTAAACTTTTTTGTCACTGCACTTTAGTGAAGAAACGGCTAGTTCACACACCTTGCATGTGTGTACGTTTCCAGTGCTATCAAATCTCGAAAGCATAATCTAGATGCATAATGTTCACTGTCCAGTGGTGATTTCAGCGCAACACACTCGGCATTACTTCTGCCAACACAAAGCTGCAGAATTAAATGAAAAAACAATGCTTGCTCCAGTTTTCTTGAGGTCATGTTTATTAATTACAAATTTCATTTGCAGTCCTTTTCGCCCCCATCATTCAGACAAATATGTGTTGTACACTGACACATTGCGATAACGGTGATGCTATGTCAAGGCAGCATCTGAGCTGTGATGATGAATGGCAACAAGAGTGTATAATAAAACACGTTGATAGAAAGCGTGACCTTCTGTTCTATAGCCCGGATGTCTCAATAGTTCAAGAAAAAGTGTGATGCCTCAAAATGGTGACAGAAACCAGAGAAAACAAGAGACACAAGCACTGTCCTCATTTTTTTTTCTTGGCTATTGTTCCTGTCTTATCTAGTTTTGTCATTTCCCGTGAACTCCATAAAACCAACTGGACCAAGGGTCAGGGTTACTAAGTATCAGTGGTGCTTGTGTGGTGTGTACATAGCTATAGGCAACCCTGTGAAGCAAGTTTATTTCTGTATGCATGTGATTGTATAGTTGATGTATAGCTGATGGGCATGGGTTAATTTCAATTTACAGTACTTTTTATTTGTATCTATCACTGTTTTTATGCTGTGAGCCGAGCTTTATGTAGCATCTTCTGCACACCGCTGTAGAAGTTGTACCACACTGAAACACTAAGGGACACTAAAAAGTATGCTGAGTCAATTCAGAGTGTGAGGCTGCTGTTTTGGAAGCATCAATATTTCCTTCCTGCCAAGAGGTAAGTTCAGTACAGTGTGACTGAAGACACACTACAATTATCCCACAGCCCAGATCACCCTAGGTGACTGGTGACAGTTGGATGTACTCTACTCGTGATCTAGGCCTTCACGGTCTCTCTAGCTCCCCGCTTTCACTTATAAGCCCAAAACAGAGTATTCACCACACAACCACAAGCTGAGCCAGCGAATCAGGTTAACAGCATAGGTAGCATCACTTAGTACTTCTAAATCATACTGTGCTCTGAAGTTGTAGTGGTGAACACTAGAGGCAGGTAGAACAAATATAAAACGTAGAAACAATTGCTTATTTAAAAAAGTGTATCTCAATTTTTCTGGTTCTTGGATAGCTCCTGACTCTGTAATGACATTGTGGTGGCACAGTTCTTCAAACACAGAATATGTGCATGTCAGCAGGATGGTTTGCTGGGATAGTTGATGATATAACTTTCTCACAGTGAATATTGTGAAATACACAGTGTAGAAACACAAAATAAGGAAGCACTGTTCATATTTTTTTCTCCTTCATGTTTAGTTTGTTTGCCACTGTTCATCACAACCAGTGCATCACATCCAAACCAGACAAGAATTCAGAGAAGATGAAGGCTTAAAGTCATGGTGAATTGTTGGTATAATCTGCGGAGTGATGTTAGTAATAAATATACCTGGAGCCAGTGTTTTGACAAGAGATGAAGATCAGTTGTCAAAACGTTGGTTTCGAAAACATGCTGCATTGAAGTGTATTTTAGTACTTAGTGCTTCGACAGGAGGGCTTGTCTTCACCCTGATAGTCAGGTTGTCTTGTCGACAAGTTGGTTTCGAAGACATGCGTGTTCAAGTGTATTTTAGAACGTTCTATAGTGAAATATTTCACGCAAACCTTTCTAAATGTTTTCCAGAAGCAGTGTACCTTCTTGCGTAGGTTGTGTGTACAAGCATCTTGTGCTGCCACAAAAACTTAAAGTGCCGGATTCCGTGTCGCAAACCACTGATGCATGAGTCAATGAGCCACAAGCAGTGTACATCACCTCAAGCAACAGTAGAGCCAGAAAACATGATTTAATATTTTGTAACAGCACAAGAGACAAGAAGGGACACAAGAGAGGACACCCTGACACACACAACAACCATGCGTGAAATGACGTATCACATAATTCAACACATTAACAACCCTAAGTATATCTTCGTTATAGGAGAGAGAGAAAGAAGGAGTACTGGCGCAATAATTGTTCAAGAAAAAATTTTTTATGCTTCAGTGATTTCGTGTGTGGCACGATGTGTTGGAAGTTCAGTGCTCCATGTCCTCTCTCGAAAAAAAAATTTCCAAGCGGGAAACTCCCTCTAGGCAGTGCACTGCCATGCAGAGCTAAGGGGGTGTGGCTAACCAGGCAAGCCAAGTAAACGTCTTCGTCTACCCTTTCCCATCACTCCCGCCTACCCCCCACTCTTATATATATATATATATATATATATATATATATATATGTATAAGAGGGGGGTATGTGTGTGTGTGTAAAAGTGGGGGGTAGGCGGGGGTAGGGTCCCCTGGAGAGAGAAGGGTTCAAAGTGGGCGGAGCATCCTCTAACCTGCCTCTCCCTGTCGAATTTTGGCGCTGGCTTTGTTGTTTATTTTCCTTTAAAGACTACAGATGGCGCTGCTGCGCTACAGTGGCGCTAAAGATGCGCTGCTGCTGCCCTACATGAAGCCTTGGGTTTTAGGGAGAACACTGGAAAGCTAAACATACCCACGATTGAAATAAGTAAGAGACGGTTAGAACACTGGTGGCAGAAAACCAGAGAGAACGGACAAAAATAATTATTGGGAAGAATAAGGACTTTCTGCCATAAGGGGCATAGAACTGGGCTATGAATTTACGTTTTAGCTATAGTACGATCGATTTAATTGAAGTAGATTTAAAAGGCATGAGGACACCCTTAAGAGAGAGGGAGAAAAAAAAAGTTCTTAAATGTTTTTTACGAGCCTGGTGGCGCGCATGTCACCGCCCCGTTACAAAGGGGACGCTCATAGCATCCATCCATCCATCTCGTCAGTATCATTTAGTACATTCACTGATCTCCACTCCTAGTGGAGATCCTTACAGATTTCCCTAACAAAACCGACTGAAACTGAAGTGTGAGGTGCAGCAATTAAGGCATGCGGTATTTTAGCATCATGAACACAAATTGTGCAGTGACAGGAAGGTGTACGAATAGTGGACATTTCAAATACGAATCGGATATTTTCATTATTCCAAGCATATTCGATTGGCAAAAGTGCACACGATTCGAATGTGCTCTCGGCCTGAAATCGAATGTGGGAGGATCGTCAGTTGAGCGAGTGGTTAAACATTTTGAACGGTCAGTGCGGAAAACGTGGACAACGCAATCGAATGTGCGGTAAAAGCGGAGAATATTCGAATGATGCATTATTTCTACACAAGATGGTTAATGATAGGCCTTTGCGAATACTCGAACGAGTGTTGCAGTATTCTAATGCGCTTCGACACGAATTTATAATTTTAGAAATTTCGAAGGAATCTAATCGAACAGACACGTTTTTCTTGGAATTTTTCCGTCATGTAACCGGCCTGAAAAGGTGGTTTCACTGTAGCATAGGGCCGCTATACCGTGAAGCCACTTCGTGGTGAGAAATGCACACCGCTTATGCTAATGTAGGGTTGCGTTGGCTAGTTATGGTAAATGTTAAATGTACCGTACTTTACCGCTTATAACTTACACTCAATGTTATTCAGATGCCACCGATATATTATAATTTATTTCGGTAACTATTTTGCACCAACTCGCATTTGCTGACACTTTTCCGACTCCTCTTTTGTTACCTTCGTACGTAGGCAGTAGCATAGTATTTTCTTGTTGCACATAGAGCGGCTAGCCTAAGAACATTGTAATTGCCTAGAATACGCTACCATATATCATTCTCTCGGATGACTGAATGCTTTAAGTGACGAAATAAAGGGTTCTTTGTTACAAAGGTCAAACTTAAACTGTCAAGTTTCGTTCTTTCGTCCAATTATTCGCTTGGAAATTATTCGACCCCGTGGACTACTCGCGTCAGGCTAAACTGTTTACTATTGGAACACCTCCGGTTAATGCATACTCGTTTTAAACCTCGTACGGTCGAAATGAAGTGCGGGGATCCGGCCATCCCTTTCTATCTGCTATAGCGTAGCCAGAAATAATTTTTGGGGGTGTGTTATACAATGCGGCGTGTAAATATGATGTGCGAACCCGCCCCCCCCCCCTGTCATCTATTTCTTTGTGTGCGCGCTGCCGGTTGTTTTATTAGCGGGTGGGAAAAGACGCGTTGAAGCCGCTCTGAAGCGAAAAGGTTTATTTGGTAACTATTAAATCACTATTCGTACTACGACAATACTCTTGTCAGTCCTGGAAACGGCCAAGAAGAGTATGTTGGTGGCGGCCACGGTATAGTGGCGACACTGCCTCGATACTTCATCGCCAGTTCTTTGTAACTACGCAGATTTCGGCGTCGTAGATATCGCTAAGGTGAACTACGCAGTGCTTTTATCGTAGCGGTGGATGTGCAATATGGCTTGTTCCAGGAAATTTTATTCGGTCAATGTGGGCAACGTATCGCAACAAAACCAACTGAAATCGGCGACCGGCGGAAATTTCGGCACGAAATTCAAAGGTGAAATCGCCGTCTTGATTTTCTCCGACAACAAACCTATAGCTATGATCGCAAAATTAGGGGTCCTGTGTCAATGTGTAGTTTATCAGCGCAAATTTATTTCGTGTTTCAGTTTTAGCATTTAACCTTCTTTTCTCCCCGCCATCGGCGAGTCCCGTGTAGGCAGTGGACAAAAAAAAAAGACAAAAGAATGTCATTGAAATTCTCAAAACTGTTTGTCCCCAATTGGCAATATCATGATTATACGTGTGAATATATATACATACATATCATGTACTGTCGAGCGTGCATTCATGTAAGAGCTCGTATTCGCGCTTCCAACCGCACAGTCCGTTCCCCAATTCCCCCATTGTGGGTAGGTGCCACGCTTGATGCTCATGAATCGCGGCCATCAAGATGGCGTCCTCGAGTCGTGCGCGCGCTGATCGTGCGGCCGGCCGATGACATTACCACTTTAGCTAAAGCGCCCTACCCTCCGTTTAAAAGTAAAATTATGCTGCCCCCTTTGTTCTGCATGGTGCGTGAACAAACGGAGTGCCCACGTGACAGATCCTGATAGGCGCGCTAAGATGACATTGGGACGAGCAGTGTTGGATGCGCCGGCTGCGAGCGAAGCTTACGGTACGTTCTTCGGGCCGCCTTGAAGAGGCCCACCTCCACGGCTGACTTCACGCAATAGAAGCCTTCGTCGCTGTCCATTCGTCAGCATTCACACTGCCCCAGCTGTGCCAAATTACGGTTGGCGCTTCTACTGTGGCGTCGCCTTGCAAGTGCCGACAGAACCGTAGCCCTCACGAACGATACGCATGCATTAGCAGTTGTCAGAGTAAGCGCGGTGCAGCAGAAGAGGAGGAAGTCAGCCGACAGCTTGTACCCATCCTCAAGAATCTGTCACGTGCACTGGAAATCTTCAACGGCCTGTCAATATTTCCTCAAGGCTCTCTAGCTCCTCAAGTCAGGCAGCATGATCGAGGAGCTTGGCTCCACTCGATTCCTTCCAAGATGCCTTGCATGCTTTGCAACGTCGCCCATGCAGGTACGTCGCGTGATGGACTAATACGCGGCTGCAGATGCTGAGGACATTTGAAATCGCGTACGTAAAAGAAAGGGTCACCGCGGACCGGAAGCGTTACACGGTCGCCCTGTAGCAGTATAGAGAAAACTGTAAGCGAGAAGAGCACCGCATACACGCTGAACATGGAGACGCTTTCAAGCATGTTCAACGTGACAGAACCCGGGATGGTTCCGTGGTACCAAGCCGCGGTGCGGCCGTTGCTGGGTGCCGCGCACTGCGTGAGCGACGGGCTTCCGGAGGAGTGGCCGGAGTGCCCCCCGGCGCAGACGCTCGTGACGATGGTGGTGTTCGTCTCGGTGCTGTGCTGCTGCATCTATGGGCTCCTGTGGGACGTGCCGGACGACTGGGACGATGCACTTCGCACGCCGGTACCGGACGCCGACGTCCTGTACACCAGGGTCGATTCCAGGTGGAGCCTAGACGACGACGCCCGCACCGAGTGGTACACAGTGCGTTCCGTGACGCCTGTCGATAACGGGCGCTTCGGCATCTACCGGGTAGTCAGGTGGCCTTTTACGCGGCGGACATCGAGGACGCCTCCGTAAGCGGACGCATAACTGGTGTGCTATGGAGCGCCGTCATTCTGTACAGAGGAGGGTTTGTAGTTTGTCGTGGCAATATACACGTGGTCCTCGAGCGCGACGTTGGCAGTGGTGTGTGTTTTCTTATGAGACAAAGCTTAAAGGGAGATTACGTGACGAGAGTTTTCCAAAGATGCACCTACAATATCAGCTACCTCAGTTTCCAAAGTTGCCCCGCCACATTGGTTTAGTGGCCATGACACTCGGCTGCCGATCCGAAGGTCACGGGACGGAATCACGGCAGCGGCGGCTGCATTTCAGTGGAGGCGAAATGTTGAGGCCCGTGTACTGTGCGATGTAGTGCACGTGAAAGAACCCCAGGTGGTTGACATTTCCGCGGAGCCTTCCACTACGGCGTCTCTCTCAGCCATGTGGTTTTGGGGCGTCAAACCCCAGAAATAATCAGTTTTCAATGTAAGGTTATCTTCTACAAATGTTGTCCTTGCCTGAGTGAACGCTCAACACAAGAACTTCGGGTGCGTGGAGCTCGTAGTCATAGCTTTAGTGGTTTCTAGATTATCTAACGTTCGTCACAGCGTAGGCTTTGCGGGTCGCGTAGGCAGATAGCTTAGTATAGTTTTGACAGGGATCATGCCAACCACATCGATTCCACATTGTAATCATGCAATACGAAACCACCACATCGCTGCCCGCCGCATCAACGCGTAGTGGCGCTCGCCGGAACTATCATAGAAGCTGTGTTGATCGTTGCTCATGTTGCCAACGGCGTCGCTGGTGCACTGGGAAGACCGGTAACCACGGCATGCGAACTTCCCCTGCGCTTCAAGTAGATTCCGTTGGCTGCGCGTTGGATATCGCACGTGGCGAGTGAAATGCAACCTTACCCCGCGAAACTCGGGTTGAGGTCCCGCGTTTTTAACAGAGGAGCCGTTGTAAAGTCGAAGTAAACCGCACAGAGCGGCATTCTCGGTTAACAGCCGAGCTGTCACGCAGAAAGGAAAAGCGGACCCGGTCCTTACCTTGACGCAGTATACCCACACCGCGATATGATAGTGATTGTGCGAATGACGACAACGTAGAAAGATATTAAGTAATGAAGGAGGAAAGAAATGAAAAAAAAAATGCATGCATATTTTCCTAGGTGGTGTCGGCGAAGCTCCGGAGGTTCATCGTAGATCGTGCCGAGTTCCGGATTAATTTAGTTAAAGGGACCCTGAAACGGTTTCGACGATTTTGTGCAAACATGGTGATCCGGTAGAGCGGGTCACTAGGACCATTACAGGACAGATTTTAGCGCTGTGCGTAAAGTGTGTAATTTACAATAAAGTTTTGAACACGCGTATCGCAAAAGGTCGCAGCGGCTCGCCAAAAAGCGTTTTCAAACGCCCCCGCCATCGAGCGATCGAATGGGAGGTCGCTGATTGGCCCCGACCCAAGTGACGTGCGCGTAATTTTCAAAACCTAGCTGCGAACAACGTGCTTCTACAACGTACTCCTTCGTTTCAGCCAACGGTATCATCGCGGCATCTGGCGGCGTCACACGAGTCGCCGGCGCTCTATTACAGAGGGCTAGCACTGCCGAGGCGGGCGACCTCAGTGAGGATATCGGGGCGCTATGTCACTACGGGAGGCTCGGCAGAGCGGCTGACGCGGGAGGCGCTGTCGTCGCTAGCGCGCACTCCGCAGCAGATCGAGTTGAGGAGGAACAGCAGTGGTAAGGAGGAAGGCGACAGAAATAAGCCCACAGCTGCCTTAGCGCATTGTGCTTCGCTTTATTTATGGTGTGAATGATTTCGCAATTGTGTTGCCTAATCGGTGACGCAATGTCAAAAAAACGTTTCAGGGACCCTTTAACGCGCACGCTGCGAATCCTTATGGTTCAACTACGCACAAGCGTGCCTCCCGGCGCTCGCGCGCCGGGAGGCACGCGCCGAGGGCGAGCGCGAACTTGACGAGGTGGCTACGACGGACAACGGCAGACAACCTTAAGGAGCTTCGCTCATAAAAATTACACCGTCTCCTGCTAAAGGGAACCATGTGTGGATGCGAAGCAGCGGGGAGATGGTTAGCTTGAGCGGGAGATGGCGTAATTTTTCGCGGCAGCGGCCCGAGCGCTCATCGCGGCGCAGCACAGGAGAGAGAATGAGGCGCGCTCCGTCATTTTTCATACCGCGGAACTACCGCTCTGTAGAGTAGAGGATTCCTAGAGGAGAGAAAGGGGGAGCTAGGAGAGGAAAGAGAGGGGGAGGGGATGCGCATGCGCTGTGGGGGTGTGGGACGCGGGACGTGGGAAGGAGGAACGGACAAAGCCCCCTCCGCCATAAGCTGCTTGGCATCTAAAGAAAGTGCCGAGCTACGCAGAAGGGAAGCGGACCCAAACACCTGTCCTCAGCCCAGTGCTACATTATATAGTGGTTGTGCAACATATGATAGTGAGCTTGACACCCTTGGCCCAGTTCCGCTGTCCACTCAGATTTCAAAGGCGAGAAACTGGCGCCGCCTCCCAGCGTTTTGTTTTTCTTCCTCCGTGGGTATAGGCGGCGTTAGACTGAGCTTCTAGTTAATTCTAGCAGCTTTGTAGGTGATGACGTCAAAGCCACAGGATAGCTCTCTGCTTCCGGGTGACTGTGGAGCCGCGCGACTGCCAGAACATGGACGAGCGTCTGCAAAGTTACACGGAAACCACTGAAAATTATCGGCTACTTCGGAGAGTGGTGCCACCACCGGATAAAAGCCTGAACAATGGGGAGGCAGTCGCATGGCGGCGCCTGCAAGCTGGAAATTTTGTAAACCCGGTCTGGGCATATCATGTTCAGAAAGATGATAGGCCAAACGACAGTTGCAAGCATTGTGGGGCGAGAGGGACCCTCGACCGCATAATGTGGGAGTGCGACAGCTCCTCAGAGGCTAAATCCAATATAAATTGTAGAGAGGCCTGGGAAGCCCTGCTGCGGAGCGAGGACCCCGCTTCACAGCAACAACCCATCCGCCTGGCGGAAGAGCCGCGAGGAGTCAAGACCTCTTCGCCTGCTTCTAATCGCGGAGGTGCCGGCCCCGGCCGTCACCTAGGCCTGTGTGCTGGGGACGGGGAGAAGGGGGCCTATTCATCTGGCGGAATAATAAAGTTGCTATCATCATCATCATGGCCCGTACTAGAATCCGAAAAAAAATTTAAAAATCATTTTCAGGAAAACTAATGACCTGCGACCGCCTGGCTTGGCTATATTATTGCACTGGCGAAGAGAACATATATTGAAAAATTCACCGAGAACAGCGGACAGTGGAAAATCGTCAGAGCTGCTATTTAAGTAATCCTATCATAACTTGATTTGCATACATTATCGACAGTTGCATTCCAGTTGTGTGGCGAAACTCCTTCGCGCTCAATTAGAGGGGTTCCCCTGTAATTCAATAATCACTACCCGTTCTCCCATTGAACAGTCGTGGAATTGAGGACCTCGACAAGTAAACGAGTCGGTCGACTAGTAACCCGCAAATCGCACGTCTGTTTTCGGTCATCTCGGTGCGGGCCTTTCGGTCACAATAACAGGGGTGTGCAATATCGCCGCCAGCTCGACGTAGCCGGGCTCCCTCGCCGGGGTGCTGGACCTGGAAGCGACCCTGAAGTAGGCGACAGGCGAGTCCGCGGTGTACGTCAAAGACGCCGGTTCGGCGTCCCGAAGGAGGCCGTAAGCGAACGCGCATAACACGGCGACAAACACGACTATCGCCACCGTGGCTTGCGAAGAAGGCCAGTTTTCGGGAAGCACGTCGCGCAGGCCACGCATGACGCCCTGGAACAGCTGCGCGACGTCGCGCCGAGGAATACCGTCTTCACCGCTGGACATGTCTACGCCAATGAACTCACTGGGCCTGCGTAGGACTACATGAGTTCATCGCTGGACGTTGTCTTGAATCGTGACCGTGAGAGCACGAAGTAACGAAGACCTCCGAGTAGGTGCGTTAGGTCGTGCGGACGTAGAATGAGCCGGTCCACCGTTAGCTGCGGAGCGATTCTCGCCTGGAAGTCGTTGACGGCGGCATTTGACTGTTCCGGACCAGCAGGTAACGTCGAGCACACATAGGTTTGGCGAATTTTGCTCTTACGTCACAGAACCGAATGATAATCAACCAAACGAACCGGTTTCAGTGCATATACGCACGAACCAACGGTGCTCACTTGTTCGAATGTGGAGCGCGAAGTGTCCCCAACGATCCGTGAAATAGAAGACCGACGGCGGTCAGGGCACATGACGAGGGATTGTGTTCGCAAAGTCGTCACGCTGGTAAGGACGCGTGCAATTTAGCATCATAGTAGGCGCAGCTCGGCCTTCTGGGATATGTGGCGGTTCCAGGGTCCCCAGCCGGCGATGGCCCGGCACCGCAATGGCGGTCACGCCGGCCGCTTCGTCCCTCCTCGCCAATGTCGGCGGCCGTCACCGCGGTGACGCCATCTTGTTGCCTCACAGTGGCTCATCTCCACTACAGAGGTTAGAAGCCACGTGTTTATTTCTTTTTGCGCGCCATCTTGTAATCATCTTATACCAGACTTGGTGTGTTCAGCATGACGGTAGGGGATGAAGTGCGCTCTAAACACACTTGGCATGTACGCCATGTTCTTAGGGGCGCAGTCGTTGAATATTCTGCTTGCGCTAGCATTAGGAGGCGCAGAGAGGCAGTCGTTCAATTGACTGTGTTTTCGGGCCAAGAAAACGCGCCAGTTCCAGGCGGCATCCAATGGGGAAACGTCAGCAGAGCTTACTGTGCTCCTGGGTGTCGACGAGAACACAATAACCCAGTCTTGCGCTCTTCCTCCCGGACGGCATCTGAGGCGCGCTGCGTCACAACGGAAAGCACGCCGAAATTTCTCTTACTTTAGTTATAGAAGCAAGCGTACGAGCAAATTCTTCATTCTGGGGGGCCTCCTGGTGTAATATGTCTAAGTTTGTACGACAATACAAAAATTGCCACGTTATTTACCTTGGCGACGCACACTCGCATAGCCAGAACACTATACATGAAGCGGCAGAGACATCGCGGCGCCATGTCTCTACCGATGCTATGGTCCCTAGAATACTTGCAACATGTATTCTAGGATTCTAGGGACCATACCGACGCCTCGGCACAGCGGCCGCCGTAGGAGGCGCAGGCGTCCATAGCCGCTATTCATGGTGCTTGCTTAACTTATGGTGTGAATGATTTCATAATTACGGGGTCTAATCAGAGTCGAAGAACCGTTTCAGGTACCTCTAAGTCGATAACATCTGACGTTCAAGCAAAAAAAGAAAAGAAATATAATTGCGCGATTACGCTAGCTTCGGGGAGCCAACCTCCTCTGATGGCAGTGAGCGGTGCGTGTCGGGTAAGACAGAATTAGGCCCCATCAACGTGTTACTTCGTGGGCCCCACATAGTTGCCGGACCACCCGAGGCTGTTTGGAAGCGGTAACATTTAGTGGCGCTTGACAGTGTGCTATTCTACCGCTTGCCTGCCACGGCACCGGAGTGCATTCCCCATGATCCTCTCCTTTAAATGTTTTATGACTAGCCTCCTTCAAGGCTGTCGCGTGACGCCTTCTCCTAGCTTCTTTAGATGCTAAGCAGCTCATGGTCGGGGCTATGTCCCTCCCTCCATCCGCCGTGTGGCGTCCACACCCGCACTGCGCATGCGCGTCTTCCTCCCCCTTCCTCTCCTTGTCTCATCTCCTCTACTCTCGGCATTCCTCCTCTCCTCTCCGAACGGCGCGTGTTAACTATGTAAACGCTCTTTCTTCGATGAACGCTTTACCAGCTCACAAGAAAGGCCCTCGCCCGCGAGAGACAACGCTGACGCAGGCATCGTCTGCTAGCGTCAAACCGATGCAAACGCGACACCTAGTCAAACCGATGCCGAGTCAAACTCCCCGTGCTGCTTCGCATCGCCTCATGGTCTCCTTTAGCGGGAGATGGAGTAATTCTTTTTCTTTTCTTTCCTTCATGAATTCAGGAAAGAAGGTTAACCACAAATAAACTTCCGGTTTGCTAACATGCACTGGGGGATGTAAAAGGGGAATTAAAGAGGGAGAGAAGGGCGGAGACAAAATGAACGAAAAAAAAAGGGGGGGGAAACTAGGGCAGTTATGGAGAAACGTCATTGAAGCGTCCGCTTTGGTGGCGACATTCGAGCGTCCTTGTCCAGCAACCACGGGCTGGAGAGCCGCTGCTCCGCGTCAGCGGCCACTTTGTCACGCAATTCAAAAAACGCATTCGGAAAAATCGCGTGCGACTCGGCCGCCTTGACCACTGGCACCGGCGGAAGTTTAAACTTATCGACTCAGTCTTCCTCTGCGGCAACACTGAAACTTCGTTATATCGAAATCGCGGGTAAGAATGCTTTGTTGTGTTAATTTAAAAATACGTGGTGTACAATACATGAAAAGGAAATTCCCCGCAGGACAATTGATTTCGGGGTTTTACGTCCCAACACCAGCTGTGATTATGAGAAACGCCGTAGTGGAGGACTCCGGAAATTTGGACTACCTGGGGTTCTTTAACGTGCACTGACATCACACAGTACATGGGCCTCGACATTTCGCCTCCATCGAAATGCAGCCGCCGCGGCAGAGATTGAATCCCGCAACCCTCGCACCAGCAGCCGAGTACCATAGCCACTAGACTACCGTGACGGGGGCTCCCCGCAGGGCAAAGATGGGCTGGTGCGCATATAGAAGACATTGCCAAATCATGACCAGAAAGTTACCACAGTCTCTAAAGGGAAAAGTGTATAATCACTGCATTCTCCCAGTGTTAACATATGGGGCAGAAACCTGGAGGCTAACGAAAGAACTCAGGAGAAAATTAAAGAGACTGTCTACTACTCGGACAACTTTTTTATGCTGTGGTACAAATGCGAAGACCGCGCATCACGTTTCCGGGAACGAGCACGCTTTTACCCCTCAAAAAAGAAATTATGTTCCTAATTTTGCTCTGAAAGGGGTGCAAGAAACGCCGCTAGCGTCACACAACAGCGTGTTTGTCAATTTCCAAGTGTAATAGATCAAACCCACGCAGATACACATGTTCTGCTGAAAAGTTCATGCCTTACAAGCATACTTCACTCTATAGCGTTCAACAGCAATTCGTTCTTTTTCGCTACTTTCGGTGTGGCGCAAGTGGCGCTTCTTTCGAATTCGTCTGCCTGACTGGGCACGTAGTCCTGCGGCTGCTCCACTTGCCACACGTGCAGCACTTCCTTGTTTTCAAGATGTCTTTCACGCACTGCGCCGTGAATGTGTCCAGACACCACCACTGAGACGTTACGCGCCTCGATTCATACAACGTGCCCGTGACACAGTGAGAAAAGGCTGTGGGTACAGTTGGGTACAGTTTGCCCGATTATGCTAAAGTCTGTTCCAAGCACTTTCTTGCCTCTTGACTACCTGGCGTCCTTTGGAAAAAAAAGAAGAGACTGCGAACGCGGTTCAGGAGCACAGCTGTTTCTTTTCTCAAGCTGAGTATCAGCAAGGGCGAGGTTAGAATTTCAAGACTGTGGGAAATCCCACATGAGGCGCACCTCAGCGCGCCGACTTTCCCTCGCCTCTCCTTCACGTCACCTCTGGAATGTCGTCCTAGGAACCGGTTCCTGTTGGGAAGAGGCCGCCCACACCTGAAAGGGTGGCTCGGGGAGACATCGCGCCCAGTAACCACTGTTGCCGGTGTCTTTACATGTAGAAAAGGAGTGACTTCGTAAATGAAAAAGTTTTTATAATTTCTACTCACTTTCTGGAGAAACCACTGCATGCTGGGACAAGGACGTCATGAAGACAAGGCGACCAGTTGAAACAAGGGCCCTAGCAACATTCCCCATTCAATCACTTTTTCATCATATTGGAATGCTTACACGGACACAAAGACGTTTATCACTAACATCATTAATATTGATTGCAAGCATCTGAGCAATTAACCATCATCATTAATAACAATCTCAGGATTGGAACCCAAGCCTTGCTCCTGCCCAAAAACACTTGCATCAATGGTGGGATCCGTCAAGGAAGAGGACTGCCACAAGACTATTGCCCTGGCGATGGCCAATTACAATCTGCAGTTATGGGAGGGAAGCTTTGTGAATACATATGTGTACACAAAGTATCGCACCTTTGCATGCAACACAGACACAAATGAGACTAGAGGGCAGGGACACAATTTTCACATTAGTTTGTGTGAACATGTGAAAGGAACCCCAAAAAATAAAAAAGAAGACAGAACACTAAATAAGGAGTAATAATTACTTTATTAGCTCTAATAGATGATATAAATAAGAAATAAAGGCGGTTATTGCAGTACATGGAGTAGTCACTGGCACATAAGAAAAAGCACTGGGATTTCAGGGGCAACACAATGCCCCATAAGACAGTGACACATTGCATAAAAAAGGCATTTGCATAATGAATGAAAGGCACCACTGACATTTGCATGCATGAACAAAGAAAGACATGTCTCACATGCAGTTTCACTTGTGCCTTTAACCACTAGGAGATCGAAAAGTGGAGGCTACAAATGAACATGCATTAAATGCCATCTTGTTGCACACGATCCCCTCACAGTTCTACCTAAACCTTCCCACCTTTTTCAAATACAGCGTGTGCCTTGTTCTAGACATGTATGAGTCACTGTTAAATAGAATGCCAATTAAGAATTTTAGAACAGATTACAACTATACTTCGACATGAAAGCCTTGGCAATAATGTGTATACCATTATAAGCCTGCCAACGGGTTACATCAAGGCCTTCTTTTTTTATGCGGTGTAGCTCACACATTCAAGTAACCTGAGCACTGGTGAAACACTGCATCTAAGAATGGACTGTACTGCGCATGCCATCATGAAGAAATGTTGCAAATATTTAGAACGAGCCGAGTCCGCTGAAGTGGCACAATGAGCATCCTGCACTGGAGTTCTGCAAGACACGTGGTGCCACCTGTCAGTGCTGAAAGACCTAAACCGAGTAGTGCGAGGTCTTGAGTCCCTCACTCAGTTGTTCGTGCAGCTACTAAGTGCGGAGCGGTCATTTAACTTCATTTTTGGCAGGTGTTGTATGCAGTTTATGCATTTAACCCTAAGAAATAAAGACTTATGACATTCTCCACTTGTCTAGCACACTCATGGTAGAATGCTGATAGGCTCATTTGCCTGACCCATGGAAGAAAAGAAGGCAGATACTACGGTGGCAGGCATTACAGGAAGACCTTGTTACCAATGCTGCTTTTGCATCATGAACTACCACAAACAACAAGAATGCATAAATCCAAAAGTGTGAGCTAACCACTCTGCATACACTAAGCAGCATGTTTTGATGTACTACAATTCCATGTACATCAAATGTGACACCGCTTGCACAGAATTACGTAAGATGTTCACCTAATCTGGCACAGGCATTGGTGCACAGGCTACAAACACACAATATGATGCACTGAGGACCGTTCACTGTGACGGACAGTCAGTGTCAACACAGAAAGGTTAGAAGCACAGCCAGTATAGTGCCAACTTTCTCCCATTCTTGTTTATTGTCACCACGCATTGCAATGAATCGTCGGGCTTAAAAGGTGACGACAACACTGTTTGACAGCGCTAAGGCGTAAGGACAAGAACAGAACTGCACTGGCGCCAAAGTCAAAAAGCATCGCAACATTATTTAGGCACGGATTTTTGCACTTGGAACGTGCGCTGCCTCTGGTGGTGCGAGACGGCTCTACACGATCGACACAGAGGATGTGGTTTTGCTCACAGATGGAGCTGTAGCAAACGCCATGTGCATATTTATTGGACCTTATCATCACTGTGTAAATCCAGAGGGGATGTCCTGACCCACTTCTGAAGATTGCACGAGCACGTGATGGACTCATCAAGTCCTCCTCAGCTTCTGTTGTGTACTTAGAACGTTGATTAGGGGAAAAATAAACTTCACATTATTATTGCTCATAAGCATCTTTGCAATCGCCTACAACAATCACTATCTCAAACGCCTTTAACCCTCCTTGAAAAAAAGAACCTGGATCTATACCTTCTTCTCCCAACACCAGTATTGATTAGCACATGCACTCGAGAGTAATGCTAGCGATATCATTCTTTGAGAATTGTTCTAGCAAGGCACACAAAGATATCGCAACGCACGGTAAAGCTTATCAGTGGAATAGGAGTTCCACGTGAGCTCTGAAATGCTATATTGTTCCATTCGTGCACAGTCAACGCCGTTACAGAAGCTGCTAGGCTGCCAGCACAACTATCAAAGTATCAGTTCACACACTTGGCAGTTTAGTTGTACTTCATCACCAAAAGCTTTGTGTGGAATAAGCCACTTACATATTGCAAATTCAACTCATGGATGCAATCTTATGCCAAAGCACTTACAACTTGTGCACATTTGTGCTTCTAGTAAGGGACATGATGCATTCTTTGTCGGGTGCAAAAATGATGCATTTTAGCGGCAAGCCATAGAAATATCCCACTCTGCTGCCACATGGTAAACAGGTTTAGATCTCCAGTGCCCTTTGTGCAATAACAAGTCATATTCAGTGACTTAATAGTGTCAGACTTAATTTTAATCCAATTTCATGATGCCTACACATTATCTTTA
Organism: Hyalomma asiaticum; assembly: GCA_013339685.2. NCBI lineage: Eukaryota > Metazoa > Arthropoda > Arachnida > Ixodida > Ixodidae > Hyalomma > Hyalomma asiaticum. The sequence goes on along the minus strand of CM023491.1, from coordinate 43,535,399 downwards.
CATAGGCACTACTCTTTGTTTCTGGATGCAAACACTAGTCTTTGTCTCAAAGCCTGCTATGTATAAAGCAGAGCACAGTATTTAAATATTGCTATGATTGCCTAGGTCATTGTGTAAAACTAGCCAAAGCTTGCTATATAAAGTTCAATATGATACAGAAATAGCTAAAGCTATTTCTGTGTGCTATTTCATGAGAAACACCGAGAAAAGTGATGCATTATGCAAAAGCAGCAGAAAACAAAACTAGAATGCTGCCTACCATATCCTCTATATTGTCACTTCAACTCAAGCGGGAAAGAAATGTAGATGACGCATAACTAGGGTGGCGATTGAATGGGCAGTGAGATAGCTAAAGACACTAGTGTGAACTAACAGACGGCACTCGACAGCTTGGCACCGTCTCGAATCACCAGAGGCAACGAAACTACCCGCGTCATCTTTAAAATGAGTACATGGGGTGATGTAAAAAGTTCAAAATAAAAAACACTGCGAAGTCGTATGGCACAACCAGATGTGTGAGAAAGAGGGATGAAGGAACATCTGAAATATCTCCAGTTCCTTCAAACAGTGCAGCGTGTGCAAAGGTTCAACGTTAAAAACACAGGAAAAACACCGGTTTGTTAAAAATTGGGTTAACATAGAAAAAAAATAGAAATGCATATTTGTGCCACAGCACAACTTCAAAGACGGACTTGGAGTATGCAGGACGCTAGGCGAGATATGGCTCCCAGGCATAAGCAAGCCGAGACACATGTTTGAGACCAGCAATGCTGAACAAAGAGATCGACACACAATGCATAGAACACTCTAAAAGGCAACTATGTTGCACAGAAATGCAATTCATTTAAAATCCTGAAGGACTGCCTAATTTACAGACTACTGTAGACTTAGCTATATGTAACAATGAAGAATTGCTGTTGCCTCCATCATTAATCCACCTGGACTACTCAGATGCAAGCACCAAGTTACTTTCAGCATAGTCAGAATATATCAATGAATGATGTCCGCAGACAAAATTAAATGATGTATTGTCAGCATCATGCAGCTGAATTAAAAGGAAATCATCAACTTTTGTTGTTCCAAACCATGGAAGACACGTCAGCAGTCAACGGAGTAAAGTTTTCGGAAAGCGTAATGTCATTCAAAAATAGACTATGCTAGCACGCTCGTGTCCATTACGCAAGGAGGACCACTCCCCTCGCAATATAAAAACCATTTGCATGACTACTCATCTGTTTCCACACACACCAAGATAAAAAAATCCATCTTGTCAACTAGTATGTGAATAAATGCTAACATTCGCACAATACAAGCATGTTTACTCTTCGTTTAAGCGTGACAGTTGCGTAGAAAGGAAAAAGCTATACTTTCCTTTTTTTTTTAAGCAGCCATGCAAGCACCAGTGAAGTGTTTGGTGGTAGATACCCTGTCTAAGATATGTTTTGATCGCCGAGTGGAGTGCACATTGAAGAAAAATTTTAATCATATAGCATGAAAAATTAGGTGATGTCCTCAAGAAAAAGAAACGAAGTTGCCAACTAAAGATACGGTTACACCTTTAACTTGAAAAATGGAGCCGAAATTTCCACGTCAAACAAGGAGACCATTATTGTGCGTATGATGAAACATAGCTCGGACAACTTCCCTGCCACAGAGACTAAAAGACAGTTATCGGGGTCAACGAAAACTTTCGCTACACCAACAATGAGGTCAACGTTACTAAAAACAGGAGAACTACACTATGTACTCATAGTTTAAACAACAACGTAAGCGCAACAACTCAGAAATCCACTTATAACAAAACGGAAGGAGAGATGCTAAAACAAAGGTATGTTAACGAGTTGCACCGGGGACGGTGGCCCCGGCGTCAACTCTCGCGACGGCCGAGTCGTCCCCTGTTCCAGTTAATGCACGACAATCACCTGCAAGTCGTCGTGGCTGGCAGAAACTCCACGTCTGTGATACCCGGGCTCGTGGTGGCATTCTTGTTTTCCTGGATGTTGCAGCATCTTTGTTTTGCTGGTAATCCATGCAATGCAACACTGTCGAAGAGACGCACAGCAGAGCACTGGTGGGAGGCTCTGCATTGTGTGCTCCGTAACGATCAGGAGTCTCCGTCTGCGGCGTGGTTAACAAGAAGAGTATTTCTTAGCAGCAGTCTTCGCGAAGAGAGCGGTTTCAAAGGTGGATGCCTAGGTCTGACTTCCATCCTATGAACATTACAAACAGTTTGAAGAGACAGTGAAGATAAAACGTTGGGCTCCTTTAGTAATTGATGCCTCCACAATAATAAAGAACAATGCAAAAAATTGGCAGAAACTGACTGCGAAAGTCAATACAAGAGCCCAGCGTTTCCAGGCTGGATCAATTTCACTAACGTTATACTTTAGACATAAGTTATCATTATACCCTGTTATAGAAGGTGTGTGGGAAAGGCACGGAAACACAGCATCCTTGGAAAGTGGGAAGAGTTGGTGAGAGGGGGTGGGTGGGGGGAGTAGGCATCAGATGAGGGTGCCTCATTTAGCCTATCTACACGGTCATTGTGCTTCTTTCTACTCAAGCCATGTCTTTCTCCTTGTAAAGTGAGCATGTACAGGCAACGGTGCAGTAATATAAGTTAAGTTCATGGAATGCCCAAGTTCTACGTCCTCGAGGACGATTATACTGGCACAAAATTCTCAACATTTTACACATCCATTAGCTGATCCTAGCAGTAGGGTTTCTAATCCTTATCTTTACACCAATGAGTTTTTCATCACTTGTAGAGCATTCTTCAATATTCACATGACTTAGCAAAGTGGCACAGCGAGTTCATTGGATGTACATCGTGATGCAATAGTAGCGCCATCTATCGCGATAGCAGCACCAAATTGTCGTTCCAAGGCTGATATTTTGTAATGATGCCCTGCGCTTCATTCTACACTGGTCTCACCATCCACCACTTGTGGCTGGCTAGTCCTGTCGATCATGCAAGGGGATCATCCCTCCAACCACTGGCCAAGCACGAAAGGCACATAAAGGCATTAGCGTCATAAAAGGCATCGCTACAAGATACTGGCCTTGAACAGATACACAAAGAGAGAGACACACAAGGCATGCGCTACACATGGCCCACATACGATGTGAACACAAATGGTGCGAGTTTTCACTCGCATTATTTTTCACACCATACCTAATGCATCGCAGCATGCTCCAGCAGCCAAACAGTTGGCTTAATCTAAAAGCCAGCTGCTAGAATAACACCAGAGTAAACTGGTGCCCTACCTAATACTGGTACCAGGGCTGCTTGCGGATCCAGCGAACGCGAAGTCCAGAGTCCGTACGGATCTTGATGGAGGCTGCCTCGCAGGCACGCACGGTCTCCTTGACCGACTGCATCAGGTTTTGGGCATTGCCGACCAACATGTCCGTCGCCTCCTGGTCTTCTTCCGTGCCTGTATGGATGCACGCACCGAACCAGAGTTAATCTCGTTTCATCCCATGGATTCGTGTCAAGCGGCGTTAGTTATGTGCATGCACTCTTATCCCTACCTAAAACAAAGCATGTGTGCTCTTTAATTAAGGTGCTAATCTCTCACACAGTAGACAACAGCCAGTAGGCTTAGATGCCCTAATGTGCCCATGGAATTTTCTTGTTAAGGACATTATCAACTGCGCAGTGCAGATGTGAGCACTGCACATATCCACGATCATGAGGCACACATGTTGTGAATGCTATGCATGTCCAAAACCATGGGATGCACCTGCTGGTATACACTAGGTATGCCTGTGTTGTGAAATGAAAACTACACCTTGTGGTGTCATCTTAACGGTGCTATATACACAACGCCCAGGCCATGAAAAGCATTTAAAATCATGACCAAACAGGATTGAAATAGAATTTCCTTTTTGTGATTGGACTTTCTGTGCAAGCTATGTTAAGGTGCCAAATGTCGCCGGGAAATTCAATTATGACCAGCCTGGACTGTGATAACAAGTGGACACACTTTTGAGTAATTAATACCATCTGCATTGTAAATGTGCACTCACTGCCTGAAAGGGCATGTCTTCGAAGTACGAGCACAAAATCAGGAACAGAATTTAAGAGAACTGTGTCCAGTGGGTTAAACCACTGAACAATTGCTGCTGGTCTTGACTGAAGATCACCTAGGCTCTAGAAGCTTTCAAATTCTTATTCAATAACTGGCTAGAATTTGTTCTAATGCTACCTGTGCTCAAAAAAACATACGGTGTAATGCAGAAAACCAAGAACACAGAAGAAAACATGATAAAAAAAAGCATACAAACAAAAAAGCCACACACAGTGCAAGAAACCATGCCACATAATGAAGAAGCAGCAGTGTTCAAAAAGGAACAAGCAGGCTGAACAGGTACAGGTCGTGCAAAATCATTGCATTCCAGCCAGTGACGTGCATTTGTGAATGCGCAAGTGCAAGTGTAAACGAAGAGCATCAGAATGAAATGAAAGCATTTGTTGACGAGCAACGTGTGCTGCCGAATGGAGAAACGTGCCGAAGCGTGTAATGCCATTTCCTGAAGCGGAGACAAAAACATTACTTACTCCATCTTTTTACTGCATTTTTTTTTAGTGGAAGAAAGAAAAGTGAACATGGAAACAGGTGAGCGAGAAACTTAAAACTTGCATACAGGAAAAAATTATTAGGATAATAAAGAAGAACAAAATCCCAGACTTTAAACATATGTTCAAGACAACACAAAAGAAACAGTATTAAGGAAGACGCAACAGTTAATGTAAAAACAACGCATTACATGGCAGCTATGGTGCTGATTACTGCGTGAACAAAACTTGAAAACAGCTCGAGGACTACCCAAAAAAATGTTCACAATATGGCTGACCTATGACTATAGTACTACAATATCTGACACAAAAATATACTGTATATTATCAATATTCATTATAAGTACATAGGCCACATGCCACTATGAAAAATCTGATTTATTTACTTTGTTATATCTATCTATCTCCAAGTTTAATATACCAGACACAGATTGACGGATATAGACAGTACCTTTACCTATGATCGCATTTATTTTGGTAAGGCTTGGTGTGGAATGGTCATAAGCCTAACAATAAATTTGAAATCTTATAAGCACGAGCAAGGATTTAGGGCAGATCAAATTGCACTGTTTAACCCAAATACTACACCTGGCAGTCATTCCTTGTTTCTACTCGTAAATTTCCAGGTAATCCTTGAATACACATACGTCACATAGTATACAGTACACAAGCTAACCCAAAATAATGAAACGAGGCCACGAATTGGAATAAAGGACACAAATAGTTAATGAGTGCACACACACACACACACAGACATGCACACAAATACAGCAAGACGAAATTATTACTGCTGTTAATAAGATGGCCAAAACATTCAACAACAAATCCGGAATGTACGCTAGTGCCACTGTACTACAGGGAGGGCTGTTATCCAATACGTTTCACTTTATTCACGAGGGACAGGGTATCTAGTGTCACTGAAAACGACTTCTTAAGAGCTCGTCCTTTAAGCACATTCTAGGCAAGGCCAGTGACAGCCTCACACTGCGCTGCGCTATCTCACTTTATACATTTCATGAACTTGAAAACTAAGTATGTCGGCAAAGGTCTTCCGGGGCATGGTCTGGGTACAGGAGATGACTTCCGATGACTGAATGAATGCATTACTAACAATTTGTACTGACAGTCGCGTCACGTGGCCAGATTTAATGTGGCAGTTAAGGACCTTAATCTCTGAATGTCACTTGCTCATGCATTCAACAGCGGTCACGCAAGAAACGCTTCGGGTGTCAACGTTTTGGCAAAAGGATTTGTCTTCAAGCTCACAGTTGTTTTGTACTGTAGGGTGGTTTAACGTCCCAAAAGCCAGCTCTGATTATGAGAGACGCCGTAGTGGAGGTATGCGGAAATTTTGACCACCTGGGGTTCTTTAACGTGCACTGACATCGCACAGCACACGGGCCTCAACATTTCGCCTCCATCGAAATGCAGCCGCCGTGGCCGGGAATCGATCCCGCGACCCTCGGATCAGCACCCGAGTGCCATAACCACTAGACCACCGTGGCAGGGCTTCAAGCTCACAGTTAACCTTGAAAGAAGATGGGCGGCATTGCGTTTCATCCCCATCTTAATTCACTGCCATGGCTACGAAGTGAGCCCATATCCTCAAACATAGCAGAGTAACACCTTCGCTGCTGAACCACCACAGCGAATTAAGGTGAGATTGCCTCCAAGCACATTGTGCACTCTGAATAAACCAGGCACACATCTTCAAAGCGCATGTCTTAAACAAGCCCAATGCAAATCACTCTGTGACATTTCGAAGGTACTTGTGAGTTGCTGGTCAAATGGGGCATCATGGTGTTGAGAAATACCATCTACCTCTGCTGCCATCTTTATTTGCCATCTTTATTTGGTGTTTTGCTTGACGCCAATGATTAGTCTGTCAAGCCAAGTGGCATCTGCATTGCAAAAGTTTAGTTTCACGTTTTCTTAAATGCAGGCACACGCACACACACACACACAATCTGGAAAAATGCACATCACGCCCGTGACAAGGGCCTAACGGGGGGGCCAGCGGCAAAACCGTGCACGAAACGTGAGGACATGCCGAGTTTTTACCGCAGATAATCTCGCTCCCGTCGGGCGTCGGTATGGGCTCTGTGGGGAACAAGCATTGTCCTCAACAAGAGATTGCCGACAAATACTGGAATTCTTGATCAGATGCGACACACTCACAGGTTTCAATGCACAAAAGTCCACACTTTAGCTAAGAAATACGCAATGACAGAGGGCTCTGGGTATATTTTCACTGCCAGAGAAACGCAAGAATTTTGGTGCAATGGGTTTTCTAGACTACACAACCACCAGGATTCAGTGCAAGCAGGAACTTCTGAATGACCGTCAACAGGCCAATTTCGTCTCATTCACAATGCATGCACAGCAGTTCTATCAGATGATAGATGAAATTTATCCTCCGCACACACCCAGCGTACACTTGCCCGCAGACAATATTGAGGACAGTAACAACAATAATGACAAGGACGACGCAACTGGTGGGGTTTTTTTCAGTGAATATTTGGTATTACCTGGATGGGCACCTGCTCGACCTATCGCAGAAGCCTCTTTTTGTTATTGCATCAGTAACCCTCGCTTTCAACGTGCAAACAGGATGTGCTCTAAGCTCTCCAGCCCACTAACAATACTAACTACTACCAGCATGCTTTGGGGGAGTCATGGCCCATACTACAAGTAAAACTCCTTGCAAAATTGCTGCATTGAATGACTGGTGTGTCAAGTCCAAGCCCCTTTAACAGCCAACCACAACTACCAGGAAGGATCACTGCACTCCAGTCATACGCAACATGGCATCAGAGATCACGTACGTGCTGCCAAGCCTCCATATTGGTTGAAGCTGCAGTGCTACCTTGTTTGACACGTTGAAAGGGCATCAACTGACTGCTGATCTCAGAGGACCTACTACATACATGCTCTGTTTACCATCTGGTCCTGCGTGCAGCAGATCTCAGCACTTGTAGCCAACCATAGTAGCTGCCGTTTCTTTGAAGATCTGAGGTGCAGTTTGCAAACTAAGTATTTTAGCAAGCGGTGCTCCAAACTGACAAAGACTGCATAAGGCCCAGACGAGTGCCACTTTAAAGAAGCTTTCGGGATTGGCATAGAACGGACAAACTGAAATGAAGGTTTAGTTATCGATTTCAGCAAGGTTTCAGAATCCAGGCCTGAGTAGCAACAAAGTACAATTAATACTTTCTTCCTGCGTCATTACAGAAATGGTGCAAGAGAAAAATCCATTGAGGCTGACAGAGACTCCTGCTCCGTTAATGAAGTACAAAAGTAAATGCAGTTAAACATCAATATAATAAAGTTAGTAAAACCGGCACTTCACGTCTTCATAGTATCAAAACATTGCTAAATCAAAATTCGGCTTTTCATGCTACATGTTGTCACAAGGGATTCTAGTTTTCATGAAAATACCACAAGGATGTTCCAATAACAGTGGTCAACAAAAGAATTTCAAAAACATTTACAAAAACACTTTATTGCTCTGGGGATCTGCAGACCACAACTTCATAACGCACCGTCAAAGCCCTCATCACGGCAGCTGTACACCATGCATAAAGCCTAAAGAAACACAGATGCAATGCACTGCAGCAAGAAGTGATAAGCAAACTGAAGCGTTTCAAAAGGGTGACGCCGATGTTACGATGTCGCACCGCTAGCCACCAAGTAAAGTTGATAGCTATCAGTTGCAGAAAGAAGCAGTTACGTCTTTCTTCTCACTGATCAGTGTTGCTAGCCAGATAGAAGCCTCATCGGCGACATCGATTTTCTGAATGATCACAATATCTTGCAGCTTAAGAGCCTACTGTGTTTAGTACTACCGCTTCTACGGCCATGCATGGCGACACAAAATACGGAACTATGGCAGTTGTGGTGAGCGTAATACGGTGCACGTCTTTTCTCGTGCACGCTCTCCGCTCTCCCTCCTCTGGTGGCGAGGTGGCGAGCAATCAGGTTCCCCTTACCCCTCAACCGCTAGCGCGAGATGCACTTTTCCACATCGGCTGCTGCTTTGTCGCGCGGTGCACAATTTGAAAAAGTGCGCTCACAAAAACCTCCTGCAACTCGGCCATCTGGCCGCTAGCACCAGCAGGAGCTTCAATTTATTGGCCCAGTCTTCCTCTGTTACGGCACTGAAACTTCACTATATTGAAATTGCGAATAAGAATGTGTCGTTGTGTGGAGGTAAGAAATACATTGTGTTCTATGGAAATCACATTGTAAAAGGTCAAGGACTACCAAACTTCATTATATTGAGGTTTAACTGCACAACATTGTCAACTTACAGTATTATAACAGCGTCAACCAATATATTAAATACTACAATAACAGACAGATACAAGAAGTATATAACCATGCTATGGCAAGTGACACTACATGTACTAATGCACTACATGTGCTTAATATAACCATAACAGTGCACATTAGACACAAAATATAAGATCTTACCCAAAAATAGACCAAATTAAAACATGCAACGAATTTCAGGCCCTTAAGCTATGTGAAGGCCTTACGTCTAGGCGTTTTGCTGTGCTCTCCATCAACCATCAAGCCCTAGCTCAGTTAACAGACCCTGAACTCTGTTACGGATTGTTAACTAGCCCAAACTTGCACAACGCTGAATGGTGAAAGAGCGTGCACCATTTTCCAGGCACATGTAACGAGGGCACTCACCCTGGGCCCCAAGCATGGTGGCCTTGACGGTGGACAGTATTCTCAGCTGGGTGCCGATTGTCGGTATGCGCTCGCACACTTGCAGGATGTTCTGCAGACAGGGCCAGACAAGCAAAGCACTGGTTAAAAAACTAAGTCAGTTCCCAGGCATATGAAGTGCTCCACACGTAAAAGGAATGATGAGGCATTAAGTGACCGGGAACAGGCAAGCAATAGAAGCCTGGAGTCGATGCTTGCATCAAGTGGTGTGTACTGATCGAGGCAGTAAATGAATAACTAATAATAACTGCTAGGGTTTTACATGCCAAAACCATGATTATGAGGCATGCTGCAGTGTAAGGCGGAGGAAATTTCACCTACTCGGGGTTTTTTTTTTTCAACGTGCACCGACCCTCTGTAATACAGAATCCTCTAGCATTTCACCTCCACAGAAACACGGCAGCACTGGCTGGGATGGAATCTGCATCTTTAGGCTGAGCAGCTGAGTACCATGGGTACCAGCATGGGTACCATAACCATGGGTACCAGCATTACGGGCCTGTGCTAAGTCTGCTGGAAGTTGTCGGGACTTGATCAGGCCCTGGCATCAGAGACCGCTTTGCTTGCCTGTGGTTAACGAGTGTGAACAAACTAGGAGTGCCTGGGCCTGAAGCCTACATTCATGGCAAGGGGGTCTCTGTCTGTGCTTGATTGGCCCCAATGTTTTGTGCCTGCCCTGTTTGCCAAATTTCAGTTGTTGTAGGCAGTGAGGTCACACAGAATAAGGTATTCTTCAAATAAGCTCGGCAGAAATCCTCTGGGCAAATGGCATAAGATAAAACTGGCATCCACAAAACTTTGGGGGAACAGTGAAAAGGGAATAAACTTTAGTCTCTTCGGAGAGCAACCTTCACAGCAGACGGGTTCAGCCCTCTGTTGGCAGTGAAAATAAATGTTTTATCTATTTTTTTTACTGACGTGTAATGCATGAGCTGTTTTAGTGCTTAGAAGGTGGCAGTGCGAGAACAAATAGGTTGAAAGCTAAACTGATGCTGGAAGCAGGAAATGCATTACTATAGATCACAGCATAAACGGTTTATAATCTACACATTAGGGCACAAAGGTTTTCAGGTGCTGAGATATTCCTTTCTTGGTTCTATCTGATGAAAAAAACAAGTATCCTTTAGTCTTATGGTAGGTGGATGTTTAATGTTGAATTTTGCAACGTTCAATTTCATGTACATGACCTCTATATATGTTTAGCTTCACATGATGTAGCTTCACATGATGTACATGAGATCGGTGTTTCTAAAAAAATGTTTTTGCAGGAATCTGAAATGTGAAGAAAGTTCATTGATGGTGTCGATAATGCTGAGTGGCAAGATAAATTTGTTTTTTAAGAATGTATATTTCACAGACTTTGCTTTTTTCAACACTTGGATCTTGTATGCAAATGAATTTCTACTTGTGCAATGTCAAAGTCTGTACTGTCCCCCCTAAACAATGCCATGTGCTCTTCTAATACGTCGACTTCCACACAGATACCATCTTCTTCTTCCTTGGCTCTCTAACGCCATAACATCGACCCCCGGCGGCGAAAGCGCCGCCCCGGCGCTGGTCACAATGAGGTGGGCGGGAAGTATGGCTTCAGGTGTGCGACGTGGATGACATCGGAAGATGAGGAAGACGTGATAGGGTCTAGCGGCGTGATTTCGTAAGTCACGTCTGTTACTTGTCGGAGGACGCGGTAAGGACCGGAGTACTGGGATAACAGCTTTGCAGAGAGTCCAACATGTCGAGAAGGAGACCACAGGAGGACAAGGTCACCCGTTTGATAGTGTGCATCCCGGTGGCAATTGTCGTAGCGATGCTTCTGGCGCCGCTGTGACTCGCAAAGGCGGCGATGGGCTATCTGGCGTGCCGCTTCTGCTGTCGACGAAGTGGGTTTCCACACAGATATCATCTTCTTCCTTGGCTCTCTAACACCGTAACAATATAAAGAAACATAAAACTGCACAACTTCAGTAAAATAAGCGCTGAAATTCACAAAGAGGATTTCAATGTTGCTGTTAATACTAGCGCATGCAAATTTTTTCAAATATCTTTTAAATATCGTTTGCTATTCAGCTTGAGTTGCAACAAAATTTTAGTATTCGAACTTATTCGAAGTTTGCAATTGAGGGCAATATATACCATGTCTGGTGACAGGTGGCCCATTCCCGCATGTAGTACGCTTTGCCACATAGCACTCACGTACTGTGGCGAAGCTAACACTAGTAATGCGGCAAAGCTAAATGTGTACTGCAGTGAAGACAACATTTCTGTATTGCGGCAAAGTTAACTCGTGCATACGCACAGCTTGTTGGACTGTTCCTTAGGACTTGACCGCTCTTTTCAAGGAACGACAACGTAGCTGTACACTAGTCATGCAATAAATTTCTTTGCACATGTTTAGCAGTACATTTCTCATAATTTAGCATGGTATTATTAAAAGATATTCGAACATTCTTTAAAAAATATTCAGTTTGATTCACACTCAAAATTTTGCTATTCTCTGCATTCTACAGAAGAACTGTTACTTTCAATTTCCTTTAACCAGAGAAAAGCATTCCGTTCATGTATACACTGTCAGCACTTCACTAACGATCTGCCAATACGTCACTCGTCACTCACCGTCCTCATTCGCTTGTCGGTGCACATGCGAGCGAGTTCCTTGGCAAGGCGAGTGACCTCTTCAGAAGCTTCGGCAATCTGCTTGGCACAGGCAATCAGGTCTTTCTTTGTGCCTCCTTCACCCCTGCCATGCAGATAGGCATAGCGTACAATTAACTACAGATCGCCAAAGAATGAGCGGCCATCAATGTGTTGTGAATAAGGGACAGACCACGGTACAGTGAGTACAATTGCTACCCAGTAAACACAATACAGTTTTTACAAATATGCAGGCCCTGGATGGCTTTAGATTTCAACTCCCACAAGGCGCACTAAACCTGGCGGGCAAAACAGACAAGGGCTTGAGACAGGAGTGTGTTAGAACAAGAGGCCACAGATTTTAACACCTTACACACAATCGTAATTTTATGTGTCAAGTTTGACACATTATAAAAATGCGTCAGATGTACAGTCTTAATATTCCTTAATCTTAAGAATGCAGTATAGTTTGCCTTAAGGCTCCTTAATTAAGGTTTACTTTATTTGAAGACATGAAAAGAGGTTGTTCATGCGCTGAAACAACTCTTAAACACACTTTTCGTTTCAGCATAGCACACTGATAAGACATGAGGCAAGAATTTTTTTGGAGCCATAACTTCACCGCTTGTACGCACATGAAAGAACACCTGTACAAAACTTTTCAATGGCCTGGCTACACTAGCTGTGCTCTAGCAGTTACTTCATGCGTAAGAGCAAACATATATGGTCACACAACTTCGTGTACAGAAAGTGAATTTACAGTAAATGTGAAATCAATCAGAGGAGACCGAGTCGTTCAGGCGTGATAATCAGTGCACTACATTTAGCATTATCAAGTACCGTTATTCAGCTTTTTAATCACACCTTCATGGCATTAAGTTGCAGCAAACAAAAAAGGAATAAGTGCAAAAGTAACCCCCAGTGAAAACTGGGACCAGCGTAAGAATTCATAATCATAAAAAAAATCGGCCCCTGGATGCACAGGCTTGCAATGACTCAGAAGTCTCAGATGTAGAACTAAAGGACATGGTGAAATGACTGTCTCACCTGACCAACTGGCTGAGCCTGGCCATAAGAATGGCCATCCTTTTGGCAGCCGCAATGATCTCATTGTCCTTACTTGACCACTGACGAACCTCCTGGTGCAGGCCGTGCGCCGCTATCTATAAAGACACGCATACACTCCACTGCAGCTTACAGCGAATATTTCTTAAAAAATGCTGAACTCTTTGCATTACCTGATGTTTAAATTGCCCAGTGCTCAAATGCCTCATTAGAAGAGAAGCCCAGGGGAAGATGGTGGCTTGATTCGATGAACAGATAGCTAAAAACGATGTATCACAGAGAATGTCGCTGGAGCCAACGTTCCGACAAGTGGACTTGTCTTCGTCAGGACAAGACCAATTGTCGATTCATCGTGTTCATCGATTCAAATGCCTCATGTCACTTGATGTGCATCCTTCTCACATGATATGGGCACAATGATACAAAATGATTCATCTTACTTAGTGAAACTACGAAAGGGAGGGGGTCAAGGGCTCGTTTTTATTCCTAGAAACACCTTAATGAGCCAACAGACAATGAAGCCTAGGAAAGCATAGGGGAAGTTAATTGTAGTACTGTAATTGTAGAGTAAGTAGAAAGGAATTAAAGTGGATGAAAAGAAAAGCTGCCTTTGGTGGGAACTGAACCCATGACCTTCAAATAACATATAGAATGCTCTAACTATGAAGGCGGTCGTCCCCCTGCCCACTTTATTCGGTACTTATGTACATATTATCCTGGGAGTGTTAGGCAGCGCCACTCGTAGCCATGGTGGCAAGTGTAGAATGCCCTTTTTCGCCATGAGGCATTACGTAGAATGTGATCGTACGGCAAGATAGCTGCTGCCCAATAAACCCTTGCATGCTACCTAAAGGCACCAAGTCTGCCACAATGAGGCCCAAGCTATAAAATAACCTCGTTATAAATAATTCAATATGACAAGAGATGCTTCATTATATTCAATATTTGTTATAAGCATAGATTTATGTACTGCTATAATTGCAGTACTAGTTTATATTTAATCTGTTATAAACAATTGTTCATCATTCGTGATCATCATCATCATCATCATCAGCCTGTTTAGGTCCACTGCAGGACGAAGGCCTCTCCCAACGATTTCCAATCCACCCTATCCTGAGCGAGTTGGTTCCACTTTATGCATGCAAACATTTTAATTTCATCGCTCCATCTAACCTTTTGCCTGCCTCTGTTACGTTTTCCCTCTCTTGGTATCCATTCCGTTGCTCTTACTGTCCATCTGTTATCTTTCCTCTTCATGACATGTCCTGCCCAGGTCCACTTCTTTAGTTTAATTGATATAATAATATCGGCTATTCCTGTCTGTTCTCTGATCCATTCCGCTCGTTTTTTATCTCTTAGCGTTACCCCCAACATTTTTCTTTCCATTGCACGTTGCGTGCTCCTTAGTTTCATCTCTAGTTTTTTCGTTATCCTCCACGTTTCTGCGCCGTACGTTAGTACTGGGAGAATGCAGTGATTGAATACTTTTCGTTTTAGTGAGAGCGGTAATTTTCCAGTCATGATTTCGTAATGCCTTCCGAATGCGCTCCAGCCCAACCTTATTCTACGGAGAATTTCTTTTTCATGGTTAGGAGTTCCTGTTATTAACTGTCCCAGGTATACGTATTCGTTTACACATTGTAAGGGTTCATTGTTGATTTTAAATTCCTGTTCCTTAGCTAAGCTATTGAGCATAACTTTGGTCTTTTGCCTATTCATTTTTAATCCAATTTTAATACTTTCCCTGTTTAGGTCATCAATCATGTTTTGTAGTTCGTCTCCATCGTTGCTAAAGAGCACAATGTCGTCTGCGAATCTTAAATTGCTGAGATATTCACCGTCTATTCGAATTCCCTTGTCTTCCCAGTCTAGACGTTTGAAGATTTCCTCTAAACATGCAGTGAATAGCATCGGGGATATCGTATCTCCCTGTCTCACACCTCTCCCGATCGGGATTTCTCTGCTTCTCTCATGTAGGAGTAGTGTGGCTGTGCAATCTTTGTATATGTTGTTGATGGCTTTCACGTATATGTCAGGTACCCCTTGTCTACGTAGAGCTTCTGGAAATGCTTGTATTTCTATCGAGTCAACTGCTTTTTCGTAGTCAATAAACGCCATATAAAGAGGTTGGTTATATTCCGCGTACTTCTCAATTACTAGGTTGATAGCGTGGCTGTGGTCCATTGTCGAGTAACCTTTCCTAAAACCAGCTTGTTCTCTCGGTTGATTAAAGTCGAGTGTTTCTCTTATCCTCGTAGAAATTACTTTTGTAAATAGCTTGTATATTACTGGGAGTAGGCTAATTGGTCTATAATTCTTTAACTGCCTCATGTCACTGTTACTTTCAATTTCCTTTAACCAGAGAAAAGCATTCCGTTCATGTATACACTGTAAAGAGCACAATGTCGTGATAATGAGGTTTGACTGCATTTGCATGTCATCATTCTGTCAATTTGATTATTGCAAAAAGTTCTTTTCCTTGGCAAGTGCATGATCAAAGAACGATCCTGTGTACCACAATCACGGTGTGCCATAAATGTGATTGATACGAGTGAGCTCGACCTGCAAACAGTCAAAATCTTTTTTGGTTGAATGCAAACATTGTATTCTTCAGTTACTGCAGTGTCATGTGTTTGTTCTCATTCAATATTGTGCGTTATTTCCATTTGTGTTCTTTGTCACAAAAGTGTACCTTTTCAAGAGGCTGAAGCTGTTTGCAGATGCTTCTTAAATATGAATGAATGAATGATGTGCACACCTTCACAAAACAAAAACCAGTCTAAAGTCAGCTACAGTATTTGCTCCATTGTTGTTTTTCTTTCTTGCTCTGTTTGCTTACAGCAACTGAGTCCCACAATAGACCCTTTTCATAAACTGTAAAGCT
This sequence comes from Hyalomma asiaticum, assembly GCA_013339685.2. Taxonomy (NCBI): domain Eukaryota; kingdom Metazoa; phylum Arthropoda; class Arachnida; order Ixodida; family Ixodidae; genus Hyalomma; species Hyalomma asiaticum. The sequence continues at coordinate 43,519,500 of CM023491.1, read as the reverse complement.
AGCTTCCCTGCAATGCAACTTGCCCTACTAATGGCGACAGCTGCCTTTATTTAAATGCTGTCAAAATTCAAGTTGCACATGCTGCGACCCGTTTTTTGGGGATGTTTGTATCAGAAGGGCTGCGTTGACATTTTACATGCCCTATCGCAAGCAAATTGCGCTTGCACACATTTGCCGGATCGCCAATGCCGCCATTAGTAGGGGCAAGCTGCATTGCAGGAAAGCTAGCTTTACAGTTTATGAAAAGGGTCTATTGCACTAGTGTAGCCCAAGCTCTCAGAGCATCGACCAGAGATTGAGCGTACAGAAACAAGGAAAAAACACAAAAAAAGACTGTTACTTCATTAAAGAGCCACAATGCACAACAGCAACACAAGTATACATTGTAACAAACACCAAAGCACAATATGCTGGATAGGTTAATATGTAAAGTTGGCATCACTGCACACCACTCACCATGATTGGCTGGTTTGGCTGAGGAGGCGGGAAGCGCTCTTCAAACTCATCGTCCGTTTCACACGGTGGTGGCGGCCTTGGTGGTGCCCTGTCTCCGGAGCCCGGCAGCGGCGGTCGTGGTGGGGCCTCCTCTGAAATGGGTCGCAGTGACTTAGAACGTCAACACATACTGGGAAACTGTGTTGCTCAGTTCTGCCCTTGAAGATCAGCTTTGGGCTGTCCACCAGGCCGAGGGAGCCAACAGGACTCAAGAACTCCTGGCCGTCACTTAGGCTGGCCCTTCTGCCCATCCCACAAACTCACAGGTCATTTCAATAAATTTCTTTGACTCGTGAACACTTATACCTTTGTTCAAATATACCTTAATGACCTTAGAAGCATTTTCTCTTGTTAACATAGAGAATTTGACAACCTCACTTACAACTCCTCTCAATAAGTTTATTGGCAGTTACTTCCTCACCATTTTGTGGACAAGGAGAAGATGAAAGCGCTGCTGAGTTGCAAGCACTGGGTTGAGGGTTTGGCACTCTTTCTGCTTTCTCTTTTTCTATTCCAAAGAGGTTTTTTTTCTTTTCTGCTTCTTTACACACCCAACTGGTAAAGCTATGCACCAACCTGCCCAAGATAGTACTGCACTCTGCTATCAAAAAAAAAAAAAAAATTATGCACTCGCAGCAATAAAACTGCATCCTTTTGTAGAGTATAACAATGTTCTTCTTGCCCTGTAGGAGCATCCCAGAGTACGACACTGTAACGACACTACCCTAACCACCCTCATGCTTACTCTAAAACTGTGAAAGACTACAATGCTGTTAGCAATATTAACAGTCTTGCAAGTGCTGCTGGAGAAAACTCGCACTGTGGGGGACCTTTAATACACAAACTAGGGCCACAAATTCTAAAAAAATCAAAACCTTCCACATGCAATCAATTAAATTAAGCGAGCAGGCCTGTGATTCCTGTATAGTTTGTTCACCTTCCATTCCATGTGCGCAATCTAAGGCTACACCAATATATCGATTGTGTTCCAATGAACATTTCACATCTGCCATTATCAATAGTAATTTCCTGATGAAGCAATTGACCTCTTTAATTTCTGGGGTTTTATCTGCCAAAACCACCACATGATGATGAGGCATGCCATAAAGGGGGGGGGGATTGATAGATTTTGACCACGTGGGATTCTTTAGTATACACTGAAATCTGAGTATGGGGGCGTTTCTTGCATTTTGCCTCCGCTGACAATGGAATTTACAACAGTATGCATATTCTAATTACAGTAGACTCTCAAAAGTTCAAGCATGAGGGGATCCCAGAATTTTGTTTAAATTATCTGAAGTTTGACTTATCAGATGCAAGCAGAAGCATGCACTTGATGCGACAAACCAGAAATGGCAGAGATGGCCAGTTATCATCTGCACTGTCGCCAGCTCAGTGTCTTTCTTTTCTCATTTTTCCGCTAGTGATTTTGCATGCTCCAATAAATGCTGGTAGGATTCCTGGCCATTAAAAAGTATATGAGCGCGAACATTCTGCTAGGAGGAGCCAAACAAACCAATACTTCTGGTAAGGTTAAGGATGTGATGACCGGTTGATTTCTGGGGTTTTACATCCCAAAACCACGACTTGATTATGAGAGACGCTGTAGTGGAGGGCTCCGGAAATTTTGATCACCTGGGTTTCTTTAATGTCACCATGAATTATCACCATGAATTCTTTAATGTGCACTGATATCGCACAGTGTACATGAGCCTCAACATTTTGCCTCCATCGAAATGCAGCCGCCTCTGCGGGGATTCAATCCTGTGACCCTCGTTTCAGCAGCTGAGTACCATAGCCACTAGACCACCGTGGCAGGGTGGACGGCATAAGGAAGGTACGGTACACTTGGGAGGGCACCCCTCCTTGTGGGAAATTGGTGGCGTGGGACTGCCAGACCTAAAAACATTAAGGTCACTCTTCTTTTTTCTTTATTTTAGCTTTGAATACTATTAATTGCATTCAACATTACATGGAAACAGATCCGTTACATACAATAATTTGTTACAAATGTAGATTTGTGAGAATTTAAAAGCATCTTTTATTTCATTCATTACAATCGATAACCCTTTATATCTGCATTCATCTGAAGTTCAACCTAAGTTCGACCAAAACACCCCTGCAAAGAAAGCCTGAACGATGAGATGATCCATACAACGAAGTATTTTCAGGGTTCTGAGTATTTCGTTCTTTATAACTCTATACAGAGGAACCAGCTGTTTGTGAGAACACTGCAATGTGCATTGTATGGACTATCCAACAGCACATGGAAGCAGAGTTATCTCTACAAAATGTGTTCCTTCATTGAAAAGGGTACCCATTTTTTTTCAAACAGTAACAATGACAAATGTTAAATGGGCTAACACTTTTTTTTTTCTAACATAACATTACAAGAAGAAAGCATACATAATGTAACACAAGACAGCAGATAGAAAAGGCAAACCAAGCACACCAACATGGTCCATGCGCATCACCAGTGAAAAAAAAAAATCTAAGGACTGCACTAGGACACATTCCAATGCTCGCATTCTAGACATTCCAACATTCACATTCTCAAGCGCAGTCATAAGCACAATGTGCAGTGTGCCACGATTCAAAGCTACGGATGCATTCTCTGCATTACGCTAAATGCCAAGCACAAAAGCCGACTTGAGACAAGCCTTCCTTTGCTCGTCGAGAGAACAGCAAGAATGGGCCCGAGCAAGACCCTATACTGACATAGCTTAAACACGTGAAACAGCAGGCATCAATACCTTCCATGCTTGAATACACATGCACACTCACATTCGCAAATGCTATAAAAAAAAAGCTATGCTTATATGAATCGCTTCAGCATCAAATTAAAAAAATGGCATATTCTATAACAATATAGGCACTGCAAAACACGCTGTAATGCGTAGAAATGTTAAAAACCAATCCTGAAATCAAACGCAAGCAAAACCCAGGCCAGAGAGCATCAAAGCCCAATCCAAAGTCAAACTTGAAAACCAAGGCATTCGAGAAGTCAGGGCCTTCAGCTCTGTGGGTAAGGCCGAAACAAAACTAGTGGCACGCATGGAAGAACTCATTCCCAAGGCTGCCGTTTAGGAAAGCAGCCATTCGGCAATCGGTTAGTGCAATTCCCTGAGTGGAATTGCAGGAGTAAAACCATTCCGGCCGGTCCCACCTGGGTAGTTGTGTTCCTGCGACTGCTTGGGAATTGTCGTCTTCTGAATGGGCGGTTCCACCACCACCTCTGTTTGAGCGAGGAACAGACCAAGCCAGCCACAGGTCAAACCATGGACAGGAACCGACTCGCACTTTCACGAACATCAGCACTCAGATGTTGTTCGTGCCACTGACATGTATCTACAGCGCTACAGTACCTCGTGTGCGTTTCCGTAAACCACTTGATTTGTCCTTAGTTATCTCTTACTTAGATAGAGGATCTTGTTTTGAGAACACAGCTATCTGTCCTTGCTTATGTTTCCTAGCAACATAAAATTATTAAATGCCGTGTCAAATTATTTCTCTTATCTTGCTTCAAATTCGTGGAATGCTCGGGAGGCAACTACGAAATGTCATACTATACTAGTAGCAGTTCATTGATTGTACAAACTATGGCTGAGGCATGAGTCGGCAAAATAGAATTCCCTCATGCTCACCCCCCCCCCCTAAAAAAAACTACTTTTTTTGGGGGGGGGGGGGGGGGATCAAGCCAGAATCACTCGGACCTAAAATCACAGCTATTCAGCTCATTCGGCCTCACTTGGACTCGTGAACGTCCTGCTTAACCAGGCTCACTTGGACTCAGGCTTGTAGAAAGTTGGCCCAGTCAAGTTCACTAGGGCCAAAACTCACCAAAATTTTGCTCTGTCAGGCTCAGCCTCACAGGTCGGTGAGTGAGCTGACTCCCGAGTGAGCTTGTGAGCCAATGGGCTGAAGCACAGTGAGGCTTCCGTTAAGCCACTAGTAGGACAACTCTCACCAAAGTGGTTTCACCTACGTCACCTTTTCTCTAAACTCACTGTGGGAGTGAAGTTGCACAGCAAAGTCTAATGAAGCAAGAAGCTGTAAATGACAGTCACACATCCATCAAACACGTGTGCCATGTATGTGACTTGTATACACAGCCGTGTAAGCAGTCCTGTATGCTTGCTTGTCTTGTCCATGGTTTTTCTATGCTGTGTCTGAAATCAGCAAGCGGCTGGTTATCCTAGCTTAGTGCTTCATTAAACCATGCCATGCAGGTTTGCTTCCATGGTAATATAAACTCTCTTTTTTTTCCCCAAAATCAACTTGCCCTAGAAAAATCCAGCAGATCCCACGCGTTCTGGCAATGACAAATGGTCACATTTTGATACTGACATTACAAAAAGCAGCAAAAGGCAGTTTAAACTTGGCTGACATCGTGAAGCATGTAAAAGCGTGGAGTAGAAGGGGCAATAGTGTTATGAGCAGCTGTAAAGCTCTATGAACTTAGCAGTGCCACAATGCCTTTACATCTGCCAATCTATGGACCTAAACAACCATGAGATCCTCAGGGTGCATGTACGTGGCAAAAAAAAAAAAAGTTGCGTGCATCTTTAGCTCTTCTTGTGAGAACTGCACTGAGGTCGCAGACAGCTCTGAATGATTCTCAGTAAAGTTTGTAAACGTAGGTGATCGCACCAATACTACCAGCACTACTAAGTGTATCTGCTTAATTGCACACATGTACAAGGCATATGTGCAATGTCCCATGAAAGCTAGTGGACTGTTCCATCACTTTGTGCGCTTCAGCCGTTCTTCAGCACCATTAAAACAGCCATTACCCACCCAACCAACATTGCGAAAAAAGACTCTCAATGTATGACCCTTCATTTAATTGCACAAAGGTGCTGTTAATGGGCCAAACAGTATAAAATAGCAGTCATACGGTAAGCATGTGCTGCAGTACAATACGAAAAGGAATTCTCTATTTGTCTATAAGTATACGCTTACTGCGAGTTTGACACACCAAACTATAGACCACAGAGACCACACATGAAAGTTCTGGCAGTGCTACTTTGCAAGAAAACAGAACCAGAGGCACCCTTTACATAGGTGATGAACGGAACGGTCATACGGCAAGCTGTTGAACTCAAGGAGTCGGAAAATTTTTAGAACTGCTGTTCGTTATTTTCTTTTCACTGTGTGTGCGTGTGTGTGTGTGGGAGGGGGAGGTGCTGTTTCATGGGAGTTTACCACCTTGCCTATCCAATCGGGAGGACTGGCGAGAAATCGGGAATCTCCCAAGCAAATCGCTAGAGTTCATTGGCCGGTATGTGCTTTGGCCAACACGACGTAACACGATCATCGAGATTTCTAGGCTCAACAATCCTAAGCATTCTTGAGGGGCGCACTTCTACAGGAAACTTTATATCCATGATAATTTGCGGGCATAAGTACTAGGTATGCATTCACGAAGCTTTGCTTGTCGAACCTCCAAAATGTGTGCACACCAATTATTCACTAAAGGGGTTTTGCTAACACCATTTAAAGAAACGCAGGTAGTACCAACGCATGCTTTGCATTTAATAGCGTCAGTTTGCAGAGTTCTTCTCGTTAATCACAAAAGATTAACGCTCAGCTGAAAAGACAGGGGCAGTAAGCGTACTAACTTTACGTGTATTCCCCTTGACCAGCACTTTCTTCCTGACCAGACGAAGACACTCTGAGAAGATAATTAATCTTCAAGCCAGTTCTTAACAACTACTGGTACATTGTTCGCATGAATACTATCTTTGTTTCACTCGAAGGACAATGTTAGATTTCCTGCACACGTAAAGAAAGTAATCATTTCATCCAGTTATGTGCAATAAAGAAAAAAGCATCCTCTTGCTAACAAACAGGGACAGAGCTCTAACACTGCGTGGTAGGTTTTATATATTGATGTTGAATTCTTCTGCCAGTTCGTATAATCCAGAAATTCACCTCATGAGCACTCTCAATGAACACATGTAGCTAAACGACGGTCTAATTCCACCTGATGTTCATTTCAATTAACACTAATGGGATGAACCCACGCTTGAACTACTTCCAAGTAATTCTGTGTTCACCCGACATTGCATCAAAATTTCACATAACCACTCACAATGTAATTTCAAGAAGGAATAAGACTACTATGCAAAACTCAATGAGGTACCGCGAAATTGAAGAGGATATGACACAGCGAGCACAGTGATCTACATTGCCACTGGGTCCATCCAGTTTACAACTACCGATGACTATGTGCAATGCTCACAGCAGTACTATAGAAAGAATTTGTCTAAAAGATCCTTTATGTATTTCTGCAACATGGGTACTGCATGGCACATGGCCTTTTTTGCACTAGCTGACGGAGGCACTTTTGAATGGGGCCATGCCAAGAGAAAGCTAAAAGCTTTACATGTCATGTGGGCAAGAACACTCCACAAATGCGCGAAGCTTCAAGTAGTGCAGACGAAGCCGGTCGCCATTGGTGATTAAACCCAGATCAACATCAGGACTGTTACTGTGGGTGAACGTTACACCTTGCTCTATCCATTTTTTTAAGAACAACCGCAACAATTGCAAAGTGATGAAGGTGTTGATCAGAATTAAAAAAAGAAAAGATGACATCATTCATATATGCCATGACAAATTTGTAACACAACAATACGATACCCATGTTGCAGTGTAGCACAGCCGACAACATCCTTTCGTAAAAGATAGCAACAAGAGAGCAATATTGGGGGAAAAAAAGAAGTCTCACAAAATGGAAGGGGTGTAGTTTCAGGAAGACTTTGGGTTTAAATCTGAACACCCACAGTTACAACTCAATTTCCAAGACTTAAAAACAACAGACAATGCACGCAAGTGTAAAATCACGTGAAGGGCAATCAAAACCAGGCGTTACGGTTGTTGTCACAGTTCTCAGCCAGGATCACACACCAACTGTTAGGGCGCAAACACCTGACACGGTAGTGCCATTCGTTTCAATTGTGTCAAAGATTTTGGAGCAGCAAATAAAGTAGCCATAGGAGCAGCAAATGAAGCCTGGAAAACCAGCCTCACGTTAAGGGCAAAGAAGTTTGCAAACCTGTATGGTTATTATGGATTTCAGCGGAGGTAATTGAGTGTGTACTTGCAAAGGAAATTCCTGTAATGCCACCAACTATAAAGGGTTCAAAAGAGGCCGTTCCTTGGCTGATGGACAAGGGAAGCAATGCCTTTCAGGAAGCAAATCTACGTATGACAACAATCCACAAGGTAACAGCAAGCTTTAGTACTGTGTATGTAGAGTTCATAAAGGTGCTGCCTATGTAAAAAAGAATGCCACATTTCACACAGAGTGCATTCACACTAGTTTGGTCTGTGTACTGTATGGTAAACATGGCTTTACAATGTGTGCAATGCCATTACGGACACTGTGTATGCAGTACTAAAACTTGCTGTTGGCGGGGTAAGGTGACGTGGTGAACAGGTAGGGAGAGAAACACGCTTTTCTTGAAGAAGCGAGTCGTCTTGCACCCGAGTTCAGCCACGAGAACGAATAATCTGCGCATACAGGGGTCGCCCAAGGCTGCCAGGATGCAAACGCCGATTCATGCAAAAGCCGTCCACAAAAACATTTAGGCATTGGGAATGTTAAGCGAGCAACGCCAAACAGGTGGGCGGGAAGCGTCTCGATCCCCAACACGCCTTTTGTTTTCCCCTTCTTTCGTGCTGCAGGTGGAATCAAGCATCGAAAAGGTGTTTCAAGCAGCCCAGGCCAATTTGCGAATGCCTGTACCTCTCTTGGGAGGTGGACGCTTCTCGGCCGGCGGCGGCACTTCGATCTTGACGTCAAACATTTCATTAAAGTTGGGAACCTTGATGTCCTGTGATCGCACGGTCGGCTTGGCTGACGAAGGACCGCCGATACACGAAAGGAAAGAAGACGAGCAGAATGAAAAGAGAGGTTTACGGAAGACGGCCCCAACATCTCATTTCCTTTCAGCGTGGTACATCTTAAACGAAAGACAACGCTGGTCTGTCTAAGTAAAACTTTTTTCAATCTTGTGTTACTGTTAAAACAATATTCGTACAACTTGACGAAGAAATAAATAAAACATGAACGCTTCACTTTGACCATGACATCACTCAAGCAGTGTTACTAAACATCCAAACATCCTATCATCACAGAAACTGAAAATGAAAACCAGCTGTTCCAGCTGTCTGCACAGCCCTTCATTTCACAAGAGGGTTCATTCCACACAAATTGTACAGAGAGTGCACCATTACCATATCACCAAAGTAAGGTCAGATAGACTGATGGCATGCACATATGTAACATCTACTTAAACCTTGAACTGCGGTGCCATGACACATCAGGAGTGTATAGTGTTTAGTATACTTCAAGGTTTTAACAGAAGTAAATAGCACTCCTGCGACTGAGAACTTGGGAAGGATATTGTACACTTGGAGCACGGTCAATGATCCAGTTAGCAACACTAGCAATACTGACATTCACATGATTCTCAAGGGGCGGAAATGCATGAAAGAGTGTTGAACTAGAGGGGCTGTTTTGGCTTTACCGTTCGCTTGCAGTCCCATGAGGTGCGGAAGGAGTTCCTCCTCGGGAGTCACCGTCACGGCCTGCCGCACTTGGCCAACTGCATTGATGAGCTGCAAGGTAATCAATCAATCAATAATTTATTCAGTGTGTCTAGGAATAACCAGAGAGGTTTTAAAGCTGACACATGCAATAAATGCTAATACAGTAAAACCTCGTTATAGCAAAGTTGAAGAGGGAGCCGTAATTGTTTCTTTATAACCATTAGTTCGTTATAGCCAATATTCATGTCATCTATTGGAATTTCAAGGGGATTGAAATTGCTTCATTATATCCAATAGTTCGTTATATCTGGATTCGTTATAACGAAGTTTTACTGTGCAGACAATTTCATTTTTTATTCACGGGCGCAGTCATTTTAGGAATTTACACAAGTGATTTCTCAGTTTTGAATGCCGCGACATCGCATCAACAGTCTTGAAACGCAAATGCATCCATACGCCCATATTCAAATGTACAAGTCTAGTGTAGTACCGTTAAAGACTGGTCACTTATCAGTCTAAGATGGCGACCAAATACGCCTGTACAATTGTCTATAACAAACAATAAAATCGAGGCAATAAACAGGAGAAATACAATCAAAGAAATGGAAAAACAAAAAAGGCAAGGGGGACAGAGCAAAATACATTAATGCAGCATGATAAATATAGATGGACAATGACAAATGGTGATAATAACAAAAACTCCCGTGCTTTTACATTTGGGAACCATGATATCATTATGGGTCACACTGCTAACGAGCGAGCTCCAGACTAGCTTTAGCCAGCTCAGGCAGCTAAATCTAGGTACATGTGTGTTATAGCATTTCACCCACATAAAAATACGGCTGGCGCTGCTGGGAATCGAAGCCGTATTATCGAGCTTAGCAGTGCAACGTCGTAGGCACTGAGCTACCACGCCGGGTGTTGATGAGCTGCGAAAATTATGGAGTTTTTTCCAAGTCAACCAGAATTGACAGTTTAAAAATTCAAGGCAATTTAATATCTACTGCTTCTTTAGAGGATTTGAGGGACAGAACATTTTCACGAAAACACACTTAGTGTATCTGCCTTCTTATCTTGCTCTGTTGTTGCCTTGTTCCCAAGAATGCTGCAAGGCCACTTGAAATTTCAATTCCTTTTAGAGGATAAATTCTTGTATGTATTTTTTCATGTCTACAATACAAGGGAGGCGAAAGCACGTTTCAGAAACTGGCTTTCTGACAGTGTGAGGCAAAACTACAGCTGCAATCAATGTACACGCATCCACATTGTGAATGTATTTCAAGGTAACTGACCGCTTTGTTAGATTCCCTCCAGCGGGACTGGGCCACCGGGTCCGAGATACGGGTAGCCACCTGCTTGGCATTCTGGATCATGGGAGTCACCGCTGAAAGGTAGCCATGGAAACATGAAAACTGAGTCACAAGCGTGACACCAATGACAAATGTGACATCAATCAGTCATCTGGAATCCATTTGCAATGCCAAACCAACTGTTACAGTCTTATGATTACAAGAAAAGCTGGATTACATTACAAGAAAAGCTGGATCAAGGAGGGTTGTTTTTTTGTTAGAAATGCACGTGATGCTAAGAGATACTGAGAAATCTTGTTACGTCAAAGTCCATCTGACAGGGAAACATCTCTGTTATATCCATTAATTGGTCGCAAACATATATTTGCAGCGCAGCTTGAGCGTCAATGCAATACTGTTCTTCATGCATTTCATTATAACCAATTTGTTATGCCCGTATTAAATATGCGAGGTTTGACTGTCGGCAAAGCACTTGTATGTTGTGTTTATCATTAATTTCGTCTCAATATTTGTCGGTTTTTATTTATTTACCATATTAAATTCTACCTATTCTAAATCCTTGGGAGAAGATGCAGACAGAGATCTTCTTTATTTAAAAAATTGTGCCCTTCATAATACAATATTCATTAAGGCGATGGCATTCAGTTACCCACATCATTTTACCACATAATTTTGTACATGACGCATTTTTCAGCAAAGAAACCTATAACAATAATTGTAATTACTGCGGTTCCATTAAGAAAAGTATGCTATTTTCTGCAGCCTTTGTTGGGAGCAAGGCTCAGCAATCTTGGTAGTAGGGGGAAGGGAATGAAAGAGTAGAAAGAAAAAAGAGCGCTGCAGTGGAATGATCCAGAAGCCTCAACCACCTGGGGTTCTTTAACGTGCACTGACAACACACAGTACACGGGCCTCTAGCATTCTCACTTCCATCGAAAATGCAGCCGCCACAGCTGGGTTCAAACATCTGTCTCTTGGGGGGTTCAAACTCGGCCTCAATTAATATAGATGCCAGTTTTGCATTGCATAAATGCAAAAGGCAATAAATTTATTGGCAGCTGGTGTAAAAAAATGGAAATTCACATTAACCATCTCTTTTCATTCTGTGTTGCTCTTTGTCCTTGACCTTGTCTGCACTTTCATTTTTTCTCAATGCATATTCACAAACTCACAGAGATGGCCCGAGTGGTCTTTTGATGCACAAAGAACAAAGGCCAAGAAACAGGAGCCATGGCAGATACGGAAAGCAGGCCGTGGACACCTTGACAAAGAAAGCTACAGTACAATGGCGTAGTCCACTCACTGCCTTGGAGGCGGTCGGCGGCCTCGTTGACGCGGCCGATGAAGATGGGGTCCTCGGAGTTGTCCGACTCCTGCTTGGCCACCATGAGGACGCGGTTGGCCAGCCGGGCAATGCTGGACGTGTTGTCCACCATCTGCTGGGGAAGCTGGCGGGCCATGGCGTCCTCGCACAGCTCAGTGTGCTTCAGGATCATGTCCTCTGCACATTGTAACGAGACAAATGTGTGGCTTGCGACACATGGCAGCTGCGAAGAGTAGTTCGTCAATGCAGCCTCAACTCGTCGTCACCCACACCTCGGTTTGACATTATTTTTCTGACGTTACAGAAATTATTATTTTTCATCGTCAAGCCCTATGACATGAACAGTTTTGCGGCACTGCCCACATTGAAAAAGAACCTGACCACCACTACATTTTGCCCAAATGGTTGAATTTCAACACAAGGAAGATTCGACTTAACAATGTACATAAATTACAAACTTGACTTTTTTTTTATTTAAATGTGAACACATGGGAAGTTTGATTGACTTCATTACATCGAGGTCTAAATGCGTACATTAGGGGTGCGCGAATATTTGAAATTGTGAATAATTTTTAATAGCATTTGCTATTCAATTATATTCACACTTTTACTATTCCAACTATCGGAAGTTGGTAACTACAGGGAAGAAATATGACATGTCTTGTGACAAGTGGCCGATTCCTGCATGTAGTACGCTTCGCCGCATGACACCGGTGTACTGCTGTGAAACACGTGTGCACGGCGGCGAAGTTAACGCTCGTGTATTGCGGCGAAGCTAACACCCGTGTACTGCGGGAAAGTTAACACTCGTGTACTGCAGTGAAGTTAGCTCAGCTTTGTGTTGTACAGTTCTCTGTTGCACCGTTCTTCAGGACTTTTGAATGACAATGTGGCAGTACACTAGTCATGCAAGAAATCATTTTTTCCCATGTTTAACAGCACACTTCTCTATAATTTGGCATGGTATTATTAAAAAAATATTCGATTCGCGCTTGAACATAAACATTCAAATTCACTTCGCACTCAAAATTTCGCTATTCGCACAGCTCTAGTATACATTATTTGACACCTTTTAAGTGGACATCATGGTAAATTAGGAGATTGGAAAACAGCAACCCCTGCACTCTGTCATCGCTGACACAATGACAATGGCAGGTAAGAAGCAAGGAAGGTGGACGTCAATCAAATGGTGACATCAGAGAATCACATGCCGTGGAGGAGCTGAAATGCAACACTATTACAGCATTGCACATTGTTTGAAGGAGATTCAAACATGCTGGCAGTGGCAAAATAATAAACAGAAGCACCACATTTCTGTTTAAGCAGACTCAAAGAAAGGCATTTTTATTTAAAGACAGGAAATCATCTCCCTGACGTTATCTGCCTTGCATGCATGCTTGAGAAGTAGTGCCTCTGTTCCAATAAGCCATCATCATTAACATCCAAAGTAGAAGAGAAGCTCAGGGCAAGATGGATGCTTGAATCGATGAAGAGATCGCAAAATACGATTTAGAACAAGGAATGTCGCAGGAGCCAACGTTTCAGGCAGGCTCAGACATTAGCTGTTGAAACGTTGGCTCCTGTGACATTCCCTGTTCTAAATCGTATTTTGCGATCTTTTCATCATCATTAAGAGTGTGTTTGACCACAAATGTCAATATGCCGATAATGCAAGCAGTCCGACTCACCGGTGACCTTGACAAAGCTTGCAGTGTCCGTGGCCTCGTCAGCCAGGTTCCGCATGTGCATCATGCTCTCAGAGTACTGCTTGTGGAGGTTCTCGAAATGCTCGTCCGCAGCCTGAAAACCACAAATGCACAAACACCGACTTTGTTATAGTGTAAACTACACTCCAGGCAGCTAACTACGCAACGTAAGTAGCTAAATTGAAGCAGCACTTGGAAACATGGCCAGCAATACCCATGGTAACAGCATGTTAAATGTTTTGACTGTCGACGCTGAATCAACACCAAGGAACCTATAAGGAGTGGTGCTGGGGAATGGGAAAGCCTCATAATAGAGCAAATATTCAGTAACTTTAAAATACGATGGAGTAAAAAAGTATTCTTTTTTTCGGACAGACTCACTCTGGCAAACCCAAGAAAATGCTCAGAAAGGTCTTTATCTATTTATACCGCTAAAATACTCTTACCTAAAGTTTTGAATAATTAAATTACTCTGATGTTGAGACCACAGAGCATAAGTTGATCAGCGCTCCAGGCAGACCCCTCTGAGGGATGGCCTGTCAGAGATTAACACCGCTTTTGAAATATCTGGCCCCACAAAGCACTAGGGGAAAATATACAATGGCATTCGATAAAGCCTTCTGCTGCAGTGTGCAAGAAAAACTTTCAGACAAAAAGTACCATGCCCAGTCCCTGTTGTGTTTAAATGCAATAGGCTGGTGGGCACATATGTTGAAGTCGGTGCTGGCCTCAAACAGCCACCTAATGTGCGGGAGCATTCCCGAGTTTTAGATGCGAAGCAGCTTATGGCGGAGTTCAATCCGGTGGTGGTGGTGTGTGGCGTGACCACCCTTACTTCACATGTGCAAACCCTCTCCACACACCTCCTCTCCGCTCCCCCTCTCCGACAAATCGTCGGTAAACTCGCACCAGAGCACTTGCATGGTCGCATTCCGTCGGCGTTCGTTGAGCATGCTACCGACCTTGGTAATATTGTTATCGAACCAAAGTCTCTCTTTACAAGCCTCTCCTCCTCCAGCTAATATTAACGGAAACACCTAGTCAAATCTATGTAAACGCGGTGTGCACCCCTCGTGCTGCCTCGCATCGCCTCATGGTCCCCTTTAGCGGGAGATGGTGTTTTTTCTTTTTTTTTTTAGCAGCAGCAGAGGCAATACCTCAGCTAGTGGAGAGCCAATGTCACTGGAGATAAGAACAAGAAATTATCAAAGCTTCACTGCAAAGGCAAACCAATGAATGTGAGAGCAATGCCTTGAAACAAGCATGGTGTCGTGCGCACAAAGACGCAATGTTGTGTTTGACTCTTGCATGTTCTGCGTTCTGTGTTGCAGCCTTTCTGTGGCCTTGCCCGAAATCCCATTGTCACTATGGCATCTTTTGTTTTACATTGGAGCTGTATAATATTACAAAGTAAGCTGCCTGCCCTATGCAAGCCGGCATTGCCAGAAGCAAGCTGCTCGCTATGGGCACTATTTGCTGGAGAGAGGACCATGCATGGGTTGGCCATCATTAAAGAAGGCTTTTGGTCTTCTTATTCGACCTGTTGGTACCTTCATGACGATATGCACACCTCTTGTGATTTCTGTCTCTCCATATGCAGAAGAAACACCTATTGCCCTCTAGGGAGCAGTGCATGGACTAATGTTTAAAAATGTGTATATCAAATAAACCCAGCGCCCTCTAGAGGAGTGTGCATGTGTGTGAGTGTGTGCGCGCATGCATGTGCGTGCAAGCAAGCAAAAGTGAAAGTGTATAAGTGTGCACGCGTGCGTGTCTTGTGTTGCTCGTAAGCAAAAACTGTCCCGACTCCAGAGGTTGTGCACAACCATGCGAGACGCAGAAAGCTTCAAGCATTCCACCGCTACCGCTTCTCTGGCTGTGCAC
The DNA here is from genome assembly GCA_013339685.2 of Hyalomma asiaticum. NCBI lineage: Eukaryota > Metazoa > Arthropoda > Arachnida > Ixodida > Ixodidae > Hyalomma > Hyalomma asiaticum. The sequence continues at coordinate 43,504,222 of CM023491.1, read as the reverse complement.
CTTCACAGAGCTCATCAGCATTTTACTCAAGCTCGCTACAGAACACAGCTGAGAGTCGTTTAAACACAGCATCTTCTTCTTTCTTACACTCGTCAGCACGACCTTTATGTAGCTCCACCAGCACAACACATCCATTGGCTCACATAGGCTCTCATTCTGCAAGCCCTACGGCTCAGCCCTTAGGCACTTGACTCTGGAGTGTGGGGGGCCTACATTTGAAAATGACTACCACCAACAACCTTACTTTCCTTTCAAATTTATCTAATTTCATATTAGACATCAACTTCTTTATGGTGGTTCATCCTGTGTGATATCATACAGAACATCACAGCAGCAGCAATGGCAGAAATGCAGCTGAAGTGTCCATATAATTGCCATTGCGGTGAGACCAACACACATCATGCAATAAAACAGCCCCTTTCGAGCTAAAGCAAAGCAAAGCTTAGTGAGAAGTTTTCATGGCACCCACATTTAGTATCCAAGATCATTAGTCAAGGGCAAGCATGACAAGTTGACAATAATATAACTGTCAGTACTGTAACTGGTGCTGACCTCTTCAACCTAGTTACGCAAACGTAGTAATGCATGCTGTACCTTGTTGTCTGGGTAAGTCATCCGGATGCGCCCAGCATTCACCAACTGTGGAGTCAGACTCTCCACCTGAAATAGAAAACAAAAGTAATTTTACACAAGCATCTGCACCACTGCGAATGCTATTGCAATAGGTATGAAATGCAATCACAAGAACACTCGAAGTTAAGATACTAGTAATCACATAATGCTAATGTTCTCTACTTTTTATGTTCTGTTTCTTGTATTAAACTGCGACATTAAATAAGCAACTTGCCCAACAATGTACCCTTTTTGCAATGGCATGTAACAGTAAAACCTCGTTATAACGAAGTTGACGGGGGAGCAGTAATTACTTCGTTATAGCCATTAGTTCGTTATAACCAATATCAATTTCATCTATAGGAATTTCAAAGGTAATTGCGATTGCTTCGTTATATCCGATATTTTGTTATATCCGGTTTCGTTATAACGAGGTTCTACTGTACTACCAAAATTTATCACCACATGACAACCTTGACAAACAACCTCCACACTGTCCCATGACTAAGATATGGCCCTGTCAATGCAAGGAGTCGACAGTGACTCAACAGTGAAAAACAAAAACAGCGATCGATAAGGCAATGAGTGTGAGTGAGTGCAATAGAGGCTCACCTGAGCAGCTGAAGACAAGAGCGCCTCGGCAAGCTTCTTGTTTGATGCGCCACCAAGAGCGACATTCCGTGCTGTGCGGGCCGCTTTCTGCGAGAATTCAGTCAGGTTGCGAGCCTTGTCTTGGAAGTTGGCTTCTCTGTTGGGTGTGCCTGCGAAAGGTGAAAGAGCATGTCAACAGGTCAATCGGGAATATAGTACATTGTAAGAAGAGAAACTGAATTTTTGAGCATTTTTTAGTTTTTAGGACAAAATTACCTGGTTGATAGTTCTAGTCAAGACTCAAAGGAAGAAAGGGAAGGTTGAGCAGATTTTTTTAGTACATGGAGAACTAGTGCTGAGGGAGTAAAAATGCAGTAGACAACAGATATTTAGCTTACATGATGAGATTTGAAACTCAGAGCACAAACCTTTTGCACATGGGCCTGTAACAACCTGAATTTTGAGCAAGTCTAGGAAGAGCAAACGGAAATAGATTACTTGGGCACATGTTGTGTTAGCATGCCATCTGTTCGTTAAGCTGGAAACGAACTTGTGCTTCTTCGGGCCAATGTTAAATAGTATGCAGTCTTGCTTGTACGACATGTATGCTCACTTCATTCGCACATACACATAAGTCTGTCTTTTTGACACTTCAAATAAACATTTGTTGGGCTTGTGTCATATTTTGTCCCTATCAAAATTCTATTCTGCTGATGGAGGAAACGGCACACATTTCGAGAGCTTTGCCCTTTGCACGCACCTTTCTTTGGAGACATGTGGTTTTTACTAACGATCGTTTTACTTTAGACAGAGTACACGACAAAACCAGTGGCATGCTTGATACAGCACAGATTGACAAGAAATGGATTGTTTTTTAAGATCACACTGACTTTTTCATTGGCACTGCTATAGGCGACTTAGTTTTCTTTCAGGAACCACACAGAATAACCTTGCCTGATGCAATTACTTCTCTAGCATATCGCGCCTTATGCCGCCCCCCATCTCTGATATAACTTCCAAACATTCCCTACAAATCAAATTTTTCTAAAAGACTTTTAATATTAGAGAACGAGCACTAGTTTGTAAACTTTATGAAAAACTTCACAGACCTGGTGGGTGAGTAGAACATGTCTTTGGGCAAGTTGGTTCATACTTGAAATGGAAAAACGGAGCGAAACAACAGACACAGATGCAAGAGCCTTGTCCTGTGTGCCTCTTGTTTATGTGTCTGTCGTTTTTATAGTGCTCTATTTTTCCATTTCATATACATGATGGGCATGTAAAAGTCACAGCTGTAAGCAAACGTCTGTTCTGTCTTCCAGCCTCCTCCATAAGTTACACTTTCTTCCACTCAGTGCAACGTTCAGTGTGTTGCCATTACGAGCAAGCACACCATTTACACAGCCAAGGTCACGATAATCACGCGACAAAGAGGCAGCCTTACCCTCAGGAGCATGCACAGCTTCGGTGAACAGCTTCAAAGGAGTGGTGATGTCGATGAAATCCTCGACCACCTGCAAGCAACATCGTCAGCATCACTGAAACGCTCGACTGCAAGCCTGTAGCTTCACCTTGGAACTGCCCATGAGGCTTGCGACATTTGTGCATAGTCACATGCAATCATTATTAAAGCCAGCTTCTTGACAACAACTTCATCGTGGTAGTTCAGAATATGGCAAATTCCTCATTACAGTACATAACCTTACTAAAACAGATCCTGATAGTGAATAAGCTTTTGGTTTGTTGTAAAAGAAGTTCACGGTATAGTAATAATATTTGGACACTATCCACACATACATCATTACAAGGCTGTTCCCTTGATCTGCTGCTGTGTTGATCCCGCCGGTGCTGTACCTGTCCGAAAAGTATGCCAAGCGATGTTTGAAGTTGGAAGCTACTGAATTTGGGTTGTTCGCGGTATGCAATTCCGCTGTAAGAGAGTGCTGACCAGTTTGCTAGCCTTATGATTTAGTCCATTATATTCGAAGGTGTGTTGTATCAGAGTCCATTGTAAAAGAAGTTCAGTCAATTGAACAGACGGGAAGAACAGCACACCACAATGTGGTATGTTGTATCCAAACGTCTGCTGTAAGCTGATCCATGGTAATAAGGTGTAACCAATGCTGTTGGAGTACAGTAAAACCTCGTTATAACGAAGTTGATGGGGGAGCAGTAATTACTTCGTTATAACCATTAGTTTGTTATAACCAATATCAATTTCATGTATAGGTATTTCAAGGGGAACTGCGATTGCTTCGTTATATCTGATAGTTCGTTATATCCGGGTTCATTATAACGAGGTTTTACTGTAGTAGCAGGAAGAAAAAATATGTGATAGTAATTTCACAAGACTAATGCGCAGACAAAGCATTCTTCACATCACATGTGTCAGGAACTTCAACAAACCATATTTCCTACAAACAGCAAAGACAAACAAGCGGCAAGATTCCATACAACAAGTAACTTCTACTGACCCTGTTGACGAGGGCCTTCTGGATCTTGTGCTTCAGTTCGAGCAGCTTGGACGAGATGAGTCGGGCAGTCTGCTGCGCCTCGGGACTGTTGCCCTGTTCATCACAAAATGAGACAAAGTGGAAAGTCAATAGAGGTAAACAAGTTTATTCGTTTCAAGTGCCCTCAAGCCCTAGGCTGGTTCACTATTCCATTAGACCCCCTACTCCCATTAGACCCCCTAATGGAACACCCCCATTAGCAGGGGGTCTTCCATTAGACCCCCTACTAGCCAATGGCTATGAGTCTAATCAGTGTTGTGAATTGACTTGAACTGTATTGAAATCAACTTCAATAAACTTCAAACTATGGCAGAGAAAACTCAATCACGAAGTACAGTCATCAAAGTTTGCCAATGCATCAAGCATATTCATTTTACAAGTCCCGGACAGCTCCAGACAGCCGCAGATGCCCGTGGCGCATTCGTTTTCGCAGGGACCTCCCAGAAGCCCCGCCCACTCGTCTGGGAGCGGTAGGATGTGTGTATGTTTTTTGTGCCTCGAGTCACTCGCGGGCGGCCCGAGACTGCCTTGGCAGCTGACAGCACAACACAACACGCATGCAGCTATTTTAAGCCGGACAAAGGAAATTTTTCGGTACACTTTTCTCACACTGTTTTGAAGTTTTCCCGCATCTCGCTTTCTCAGATCTCGCACACATTTTGCAATCGATTTCGTCAAATCATCTGCCGGATAACACTTCACCTAAAAGTTCAAACTTCATATTTACCTTGGCAATTAATACCAAATTCACCCATATCTTCACTGCAATCACTCCCCAATGTCCCCCTTGCATTCACATTACTACATCTCCCCGATACGCCCCACAAGCATTTATGAGCATGTCTGCTACTGGCCAATCACATGCCTAATTTCTCAGTAACGTAATACCCAAGAGATGAGCCGTACTTTAGGGACAAAATGAAACCAAAAACAAAGATGAGAAGGACAACTTTCCAAACGCCTGTACATTCGAATTAAACTAAATTCTGGGGTTTCACATCTCCAAACAAAGATGTGATTATGATGCACGCCACATTGGTGAGCTACCAAGTTCATTCGGAACACTTGGGAATTATTCAATGTGCACATATATCTAAATTCACGGTTCCTGTTGCACTTTACTTCCTTCAAAATGTGGCTGCCATGGCCAACATTTGAACTCTAGCCCTCATGCTTTGCACTGTCATAGTTGCCAATCGACCAAAGTGAGTATCGTCCAGTTGCAGGTCACACCTTAGTTTCCATTTTGTACTCCCATTGCCAAACATGAATACCTTCCAACACACCCAACTCCTTGCTTGGCTTAGGCAACTTAAACTGCACATGAACACACACCTGGCCTCGCCTACACAGGTCCTTGAGCTTGCGCGTGAGCGAGTCGATCTCGTTGCACAGCTGGACGATCTCGGCCCGCTGAGGCATCGGGCAGCTCTCCGCGGTACGCCGGCCTTCTTCCACCGTCAGTTGGATGGCATGCTCGCCTGACGGACAGAACGGAACAACATGGTAAGGTGAGAACTGGGCTTCGTTGAATCCTTGTAAGCAGGTGGTGGGGAAGGTAATAAAGAGTGCTGAATGGTGGATTCGAGTGCATGTGTCCACAGGGACACCTTGTGGACTGATGCACTTGATATATCAAACCTTGCCCCACACCGAAGCCCTCAATTGCATTCCCCCTTACAAATGTTGATCACCTTTCAACTGCATTCTAATGTGTTGAGAACCAGTTTTCTGAACACGCAGATATGAAAATGCAGCATCACTGCATTGCTTGCCACAATTGCCACATAGTCAACATCTCCAACGTTTTCATTCCATTACCACTGCCACTGTCTGTGTCACAGTGTCATTATTTTGCCAGCATCATGCTATCTTCATTGTGCCATCATCATCAAACCATTATTACCATTCCATTGCTGCTGCAGTCATCCTGCTGTTATCATTACATGCACGCACGTATCGTGCACAACTGGGGTCTTCACCTTGTGCCACGTAGGTGTGATATTGACCTGTACAATTACGCTCAAACTGACATTACCACTAGTGGCCAGATTTTTTAGTGGCATGGTACCAGTTTTCATGTCATGTTCTATTCCATGAGCATTGTACATCTGCTATAAAGCAACATCTCTGCAATGATGCCTGTATTGTACATTACTTTATACATCTACAGTTGTCTAGAGGCTGCATAATTATTTCAATTTCCTGCATATGTTAGGTTTCCTTCTGGCCATCCACGTACTTTGCTGTAACAGGAGCCTATTCTATCGAAAATAGGCCTCCAGGAACAGTCAAGTTGTTTACAAGGACTTCTTGTCCAGTTGACTCTCCATACATATTATTGGAAATGGAACAAATAAAACAAAAGAGTATGGTAATAGCTTCTGAAACTGAAAATATTTGTCGCCAAGACAAGAAGAGGGTCATTACATCTCTCATTTCTTATACTAAACTCATTCAATCAGACCTCGTTCTAACAGAATGTATCGATATAAAAGAACTTTTGCTATATCCAATAATCTATTACAAAGGTATATTTCTAACACTGTTTTAATGACAGCACTAGCCCTCATCTCTTTCATTATAACCTACAATTTGTTATACCCGTATTCACCATGTTGAGGTTCGGCTGTGTCTGCAGTGAGGCAATTTTTTATACTTCAATCATTATCCAATTATTTACTACACCCGATTATCTTTCATATCCAGTACCTAGTTATATCCATGCTTGCTACACTGCAATTTTACTACACTCTCTTAATAGGGTTCATCAAATGGTCATGACAGTCAATGGAGCGAGGGACCGCCATCGCCTACCAAGACTACAATTTCTTCGCAGCGCAAAAGACACAAGGAGATAAAAGAGAGGACACGGAGCTTTGTGTTGTTCCATGTCCTCTCTTGTGTCCCCTCACGTCTTTAGAGCTGTTAAAGGAGTACTGACACGATTTTGCGGCGGCTCAAAATGTACATTTTTCGTTTTGTAGCCATGTATTGTTAATGCCCTCCACACACGGAAGCCAGGAAACACGTACAAAATATTTCAGTTTGGTTTTAAAGTTTTTGTCGCCCAGCACTGCATCACAGCCCCAGCGCAATCAACACTACGATGACGTACGAGCACAGTCTATTAAAAATCACCGAAATCGCTGTCAGAGTCACTGGACAACCGTGAAATTGTCGTTTGCATGCCCCACATGCAATTGACCACAGACGACAGAGTTGCAGCGACGCTGTCACGAATTGCTGTCCTTACGTCACTCAGACGTACGTCCGACTATGTTGACACGCCACTGGGAAACCGCCCCCTCGAAATCGAAACCGAAACCGGGCTTTTAAGGGAGCCGTATTAAAAATATATTCATTGCTTTGCGAGGCACCATAATACTCTTTTTGGGGTTCTCCACGCCAGTGCTTTCATTTACAGCAATAATACGAGAATGTAAAAAAGTTGTGTCGGTACTCTTAAGAAAACGTAATCACGTTGTACCGACACAGCCCGTCGTAGACCGTTCACATACCAAGACCACGGTCTGAGACGCCAGGGTTGACCAGCCACTTGAGCGCCTGTTCCACACGGCCGCCCACAGTGTGTGCCAGCTGCTGAATGCCGCTGCGCTCCACGTTGGTGATGGCCTGGCCAATGAGGTTGTTCAGCTCGCGCAGCTTCAGACCGACCCCACGGGCCAGCGACTGTGCTTGGGGTGACGTACCCTGTAAAATTTCGAAGAACAGCATGACAGGATTAGCAAATGGCAGCATGGTAAAATAAGTGCACAGATATAATGCACAGAAATATGACGTCAAGCGGACGCTCCGATTAAGCAACTGCTATAGAATCATTCACCTTCCGAGAAAGTACAGCGGTACAGTGAAACCTCAATTTAACAAAGTCGATCTAACATAAAAATAGCTTTGTTAGATCTGATCTATAAGGGCATATTCATACCATGTTTTGATGGCGATACTATAATTAATTTACTTTGTTATAACAGATCATTCATTATATCCATATTCATTATGCTGAGGTTTGCCTATGGCAATTATGTACCTGCTCAGCAAATGAGCAAGGTGTTATGTCGCCGTAACGAGCGTCCTAGCCCAAAGGGGGCCGACGGGAGTCACAGCAGCGGGCGTATGCGCGGAGAGAGGGAGCCGAGACATTCCTTCCGGACAACTCACAGTCTGGCGAGGCGTCTATTGCATCATCTTTTTAAGGAGGCGGAACGAGGGGTGAGTATCCGATACAGAGAGGCGTGATACGAACGCCATTGGTCACAACAAGAAAGTGGTCACACCTGATTGGCTACAGATTCAAAATACATACAATGGTGGCCACGCCCTCTATAATACATGGCACAACGTTGGGCACATAAATGCAGTAGCAGAGTACAGAAAAATGGCAGTGACACCAACCTTGCCTTCCTGGCGCAATTCACACAGGGCATTGGTCATAGACTCGAGGTCACCACACAGCTTGCGGATGGCGTCGCCGTCGGGAGGCAAGGATCGGTCGGCGACCCGCTTGGCATAGTCGAGGATGTGGCGCAGCGACTTCTCGCCCACTCCACCGGTGACGGCTGTTGGGTCCTCCAACCAGTCGTGCGCAGACTGGATCTTGCCTGCAATGGCATTCTGAGGAGACAACAGACGAGATGTGGAAGCAGTTTTGCACTTGTCTGAACAAACACACACAGTTGCCGAATGGGAAAAAAGAAACAGGTTAATTTGTCACCTCATAGCGACCAATTTTGCAATAAGTAATGCCAAATGCAATGACGTCTGTCAGCTAAACTTGCAGCAACTCAAGACGTTGGGTGCCTACCTTTTAGGTGAGACTACTAATTTGTCACATCACAGTGACAAATTTAGCAATAACTAATGCCAAATGCAATGATATCTGTCAGCTAAACTTGCAGCAACTCAAGAGATTACTAATTTGATTGCAAGGTTATTTACCATCAAGTGCCCCCAGTGACTGACTTAACAACAGGATGACTGCTCCAAAATTTCATTCGAATTACAACGGCTTGAAGTTACTACAGTTAAACCTGCTTATAACGAACCTCCATATAACGAATTCCTCGATATAACGAAGTTTTTCTATTCCCCGCCATTACTCCATAGAAGCACATGTGTTTGAGACCTCTATGTAACGAAGTGCCAGTGAGAGACTCCCTCGAAATAACAAACTTTCTCCGCCGACGACCTAGACATTTTGCCCCAAATTTTGTCACTTTTGCGCGAGCAACAACCGGAAGCACCTTCTCCGCCGCGACGGAATGCGAAGAATGCGAAGCAACGGCGTCGCGCTTGGCGCACTCGAAGGCACGGCGACTGCGAAGCGAGAGCGAGCGCACGTGTGCGTGCGTGCACAGATATGTAGATCCATTGTGTGGCGCGGGGGTCGATCTACGATGGATTAGTTGGCGACGATGGAGCCATTTGAATGTAATTATTTCATTTAATTGTATTTTGAGTGCAGCTATTCTGTATATCCCGGAGGTAGAAGTACCGCGACGTAGTAGTATCAGTGGCTAGAGTGTCGGCACGATGGAACATTTTATTGTAAACAAGGCTTCTCGTGTTGTGCTGGTAAACTTAAGCAAATACTCGTACTTATCTGTTGCTCTTAATTCAAATGTGTTAGAGGTGCGACCGGGGGTATTTACCCATAGGAAACCAGGTTATGTGTGGTATAGTTACACATCCTAGCATGTTGTCTGTGGCAGAGCTGCTGTGGAACTGCCAAAATTGTAGCCTTGTTTACCTGTACAAGCGCAAATTTTCTTAGTTTTCACAAAGATGTTTCCTGTACCTTGCTGTTTTGTATGTAACAGCCAATACATGTGCTTGTGCTTCTGATAAACAAATCTGCTCTCTCTTCAGCAATAAAACCACAGCATGTTTAGCTGCATTTCACATGTTTGTTCCCAGAATATCGAATTCTATACTCTGTTTACACATCTAAAATGACATGTGCCTATTTTCGGGTTTGTTTACCTGCACAAAGCTATATCTATATATATTTCATTGGACCGTGTTGTTCTGTTAAACTTTACAGCCACAGTCTACCACAGGGTAATGAAGGGGAGCAACGTGTCATCCACCATCACCAACGTCATGAAGCTGCTTTCTGAAAAAGAAATCGCCACGTATGATGGCCCAACGAACGGTTTGCTACACCCACTGAGGCAACGAAGACATAGTCTGATAGCGCATATAAAGAATAAACTTGTTGACTGGCCGCACTGTTGTTGTTTAGCATAGCTGTGCATGCGTGGTTGCTCATTGGCACCTTTTGTGCTGGTGCCCAAGCGCTGCTACTTTTTTCCAGCCGGAACGGGTACCAGCTGGTCCCAGATTGGACTGGGACCAACTGGTCCCAGCTGCTCCCAGTAGGACTGGGACCAACTGGTTCCAACTGGAACCAGTTCGAGCTGGGACCAACTGGGACCAACTGGGAATTTCACCATAAACCAGTTCAACGGGGACCAGTTGGGACCAAATGGGGCCAGTTTGGATATTTTCACCTGGGTAGCGCGCCAAGCCTGCACCCTCCATTTCACATTGATGTTGCCGAGCCGCGCCGGCTTAAGAGAGAAAGGGAAAAAACGAGTCTTTCTTTTTTTTTTCAACGTGCTGGCAGCGCCGCTCTTTGGTTACTGCCACTTCGCTAACCTGACACTCCGTGACAGCGCTTGTTAGGCCTAGCTCGCGCGGTCGCGGGCGGCGCGCCTTACGGGAAGCTTGCCCTTGACAACACAGGGATGGGGTGCACAGGAAATCGCGCCCACGGGGTGATTCAAAGACAGCGCTCGTGAAATGATTAAAAAAAGAACTGGAGACAAACAGCGGTAAATTGGAGGTCACAGGCGCGCGTTCCGTGCAGAGTGTTCGCAGCTGACAAACGGCCGTAGCAGCATTCTCCGTCGCCTTGGAAATCCTATCCTCAGAGGGAGCGCGCGCGACCCGCAGCTGCCGCAGCCTTTTTTTTTCTTCCCTCCGCTGATTGTTCATTCGTTCCGCGCTCCTTCCTCCTCCACGGCGATTCGCTGCGCTCTTTTCGAGCAGCGCACTTCCTTCCTGAAGCCTGCTCCCTACCTCGTTGGTCCGCGGGATTTCCTGGCAGCCGCATTATAACAGGGGGGGGGGGGGTCTGCACAATGAGCGGGATGCACACACATTTTTCATGGGAGGGCAAACGGGGGTCAGAAAAAAACCGCATTATAGCCGGTCCTTCACTATAAGCTGTCACCTACCGTATTTACCCGTATAATTTGCGCACCCCTAATAATTAGCCAGGTTCGCAAAAAAAAAAAAGAAAAAGAAAGAAACCTCGCATATTTTGCGCTCCCCGTTCCCAGCTCGCCGGTGCGCACGCACGGACCAACAGCCGCGCGGCCGCGCCCCGCGCTGCGCAGGCGAGCGCAGTCATACGCAAAAGGGCCTGCATGTGCGATGCCCCTTTTTCCGATTCTTTTCTCCGGAGGCCCCCGAAGCCCAGAGTACGGTCCCTAGAATAAAAGCATGCGAGTGGGGGCGAAGAAAACGGCTGAAGCGGAGATCAAACGAGCCCGGCCTATCTCCGTCGCTTCCAGGGCCGATGTGATAACATCACCCCGATCGAGACACCTGCCGTCGATGCGGGGAGGAAAGGGCCCGCCCGTCTTTAACGAGCATGAAAAGACGTGAGGCGGGGGGGGGGGGGGGGGGTAGTGTCGCTCGGCTGTCGCTGCCGAGATAGCGCTATCTTGGCAGCCATCAGCGGCTCGTAAACACTTCTACGCGCTGCGCCTTCCCTGGAGCAGCCGTACGTTTTGCAGTGTTACGTTAGATCGTATCCAAAAGAGTTACCGCGCTAGTTGCATTATATTACACGTTATTTCAAACGTGTCTGAGAATTATCCGAGTAATTTGCGCACCCCCTTTTCGGAGCTCTAAGATCGTGAAAAAAAGTGCGCAAATTACGCGAGTAAATACGGTAAGTGGTCTCAACTGTAAATGTTTTCTCACCCAAATTAAATGTTTTCGGTGAGCTCTGCAGTCGATGTTACCTTTCTGCTTACTCAAGCTTTTATTTTTGGAATTTTTGTGCCGAACCTGCATATAACGAAATCCTCTTTATAATGAAGTTTTGCGGGAATTTGTCAATTTTGTTATATCCAGGTTTAACTGTAGTCGTACATACAGTGTATGCCTGCCACGGTGCATTTGCATGCAGCATATATTGTACAATACAGTAAATCATTATATTTCTGCTTAACTTCGTCTGCAATATTATTCATGAAAGAGTTCCCTCTTAAGAGACTTGGCTGTGACAGTCTATTTTGAGGGCAACATTTTTTTTTTTTTAGCAGTTGATGCAAATGCAATGTAAATGCTGCTTTGCAGCTGTGCCTACAGACCTGTGCCTTCTTCATGACTGTGAGATTGTCAGCATCCCATTCTTCCTCGTCGTAAGTGGTGAGCTGGAGCACGCGGATGATCTCGTTGATCTCCTCCGTCATGCGCTGTGCCAAGTAGTTGCGATTTTCTGCCGCCTCCTCGACACCCTTGCCAGCTGCGCCGGATTCCGTGCCAACACATTAGAGCCACCCAAGCTCACCTTTCTGTCCTCTTAACATAGAAATATCATGCCATTTCAACATAGCAATGTCCTCTTAACAGACATCTGTCAAGTCATACCATGTCAGCATAGCAATGACGACATGGTATGGCTTGCATCTGGCCTAGTTTGTAATACATTACATGCTGAACGGTTGCAGCAACCTTTTAGACACATGCACGAGGAAGGAAATATAAGGAAACTGCCGCGTAACAACTTATTGAAAACCCTCAGCCGAATATGTAAGTATGACATCCTACAGTTTCAAACTGGTGGTAAATAAAGAACAAATAAGATTACACATCTTTTTAGACACTTATCATGAAGGTAGTTGATTTCTTTTTGGGATAGGGCCCCTGAAGGTGCGCCAATGCATGGTGCCTGTGTGTATCAAGCCACTCACAAATTGAAGTTACTTCTAGTGCATAGATTGTTCAACTAATTCTTTGGTTTCTCGTGCTTAAACCGTGGTCCAATTAGGAGGTGCACTGTAGCGGTATTAAGTTTGACGATCTGAGATTTTTCAATGTACATTCACTGCGTGCTGCATGACTGTCTCTGCATTCTACCCCAGTCAGAATGTGGCTGCTCTCCATGGGTGGAATGAACTCGCACTTTACGCTTGGCAATGTGAAGCTATAGATACCTAGCTACCCTTACGAGTCTGTAGTTCTTTCACTGCTGGAATATGGACCAGAAGTTAAAGACAATGAAGGCAGGGACAAACATAAGCTGTTTTTAAGCTCTTTTGGCAATTTTGATCCTAATGTTGGACACAAACAGAGGCACTGAATTTGCATCTAGCTGCTAGAGAAGCATATCATTCTAAATATGGAGGCAGGAAAATGGCACAGAAGCCGAGATCAGTAACAAAGTGGCATTGTTTGGGTCATTTTGTCACCCCCCCCCCCCCCCCCTAGAAATAGCCAACTTACCAAACTTAGAGTTCTAATGCAATTTAATAAACCCTTATCTTTTAGCACTGCCTAAACAAAGAAAAAAAGAAGACAACTGTGAAGGATGCTGTGAGACATAACAGGAGAGCCATTCAAACATATGCTTCTATAGTTATTTTATCATGCATTCCTACCACATATGTGTTGTGTTTTTTTCCTCTTGGTAGACACATATGTTACACACCTTTCCTGTAAGAGTTACTGATATTATTCTCTATGGTGTATTTTGTTTCCTGTCTTCATCTGTTGCAGTGTTTGATTCTGTGCCTTTGCATTCTACACATTTGTACACTGCGAGCCAAATCATTGGCTTGCAGTATATTTCAAAATAACTAACTGAACTTTGCTGTCGTGTCTTCGGATGGTCCCACAGTCATAACTCATTGTAATAAATGCAATATGACACGGAGGTAACTCGGGTGTATCTGATAATTCATTAAAAGAGTACATTTGTAAGGCTGCTTTTATTGGAATGCTGTCTTTCGTTTAATTCGTTATAACCGATAATTCGTTATATAGAGGCTTGTATGCAACATACACTGTGCCAGGATCTGGACGAAGATCTTCATGCTGCAGATGAGGATGGGCGCCAGGACCTTGACCGAGTCGAGGCAGCGAATCAGGATCTCCCGGTGCACCTGGTGGGTCAGCTCCTTCTCCCGGGCATCCACGTCGCGCGACACTTTTGTCAGGCACGGGCTCATGTCCTGCGCAGGTGCAATATGAGTGACTGTCACAAGCATTGCTACCATCACAAATACCTACTGTCACAGACACAACCGTCACAAGCAGCTGCTACAGCCGCACGTCAATGCTTTATAAGCTGTTTGTTATGGAGACACGGTGGTTTCTAAGCCAAGCGTACAGTTAAATGTGTCCCTGTGCTGTTATGGCTTTTTATATAGGAAACGGCAGTTGAGGTAGGAACTAAAAGATAGAAAAACCACAAGCTGCTCACGTGCTACCTTTTATTTTACGCGGCGAGGCAAGGTGGTTTGTGTTTCCCGCCAGCAAGCCATAAGGAGGAGGCGAATCACGGAGCAATAGAAGGACAGTGATGGGACTCAACTTCAAAAATTTTTTTCTCGAAGAAGACAAAAATTACCTCAATGAAACTTGCTCTTTCGAAAGCGCTTACATTGTTCAACTACACGCCCTGTTCCGATTATTTTTTCAAGGACCACCTTAGGGTGCAATTGACGCCTAAACATAGGAGAAAATGGCGTTTTTGTCAAGTTTACACATTTATTTCAGAGTCCTTGCACATCAAAATGACAAAAATGATTTTTTATACCATTGTACCTCTTATGTGCAGTTGCACAAAAATATTTGCAGGTTTTCTTGCAAAATCGTTTTTCAGGAAAGAATTCCCAAATACGCTGCAATTTTACCATTTTCACCTCGGTCTTAAGCAGTGAGGAACACGAATATAATTTGTAAAACATTTTTATAAGTGAAGATAAATGCTATGAGAATGGAAAAATGCATATTTTTAAACGATTGGCCCATTGGTTGATCTTCAGGAATTTTTTTTCTGGAGCCTTGTTTTCTGCCGTTTTGCGAAATTCAAATGACCCTCACGAGCCTAAAAAATTTTTCCTGCTCGAAATATTTCCTGAAAGTGCTGTGAAGGTTAGGCTCACTTCCCTGTAATTTTTTGGAAATTTTCGGAAGAAGTTCATTTTTGTCGAGCGCCACAGCTGGGGCAGTTGGCGTGGAATGACCCTGCTACAATTACAAGTTCTGCGAACACTTGAATTTTTACTGAAACTTTACTGAAATACCTTGATTGCAATTCACTTTAACTATGTGTGCATAATGAGACATAGTAAACAACACGCACCTTGACGAACTGAACAAGGTCCTCCATGGACTCGATCACCTCGGACACTGCCAGGTAGTCCAACACTTTCTTGCACTCGCGGATGATCTTGCGCACCTCAGACTCATCAAAGCATAGCAGCAAGGCAGACGTCCCTTGCAGAATGCCTAAGAATGGCATCAAAAGCAGAGACACTTTTGTGAGACAACTACGATGGAAACAGCTGAGGTCAATTTAAACATGCATTTTATGGGAACTGTGCAAAACAGCAATAGACAGAGTATGCCTGGTATTGCCTGAACTGTTGCTTCTTGTCCATCAATAGTGTTGTGCTGTTGGCATGACAGGAAGTGTGGCTCCAACATCTGAGCAATGCCTAAAGTTGGAGCCCCAGCAGATTATAACCAGCCAAGCAGGACTTTGTAATATAAACAGGGCCTACATTGCAAATGCCCTTAATAACTGTACATGATCATCAAGTGGTTGTTCTGTGGCGCGTTAAGTGCAGTTTGTGTAATGCTACATTACATCGCTTTTTGTCTTCCTGATGCTCATGCTCATGCCAGCCACGCTTGTGTTCCTAGTAGAAATTCTTCAGTTTTTCACAGTTCCCCAGCTATTGCAATTGTAACAATGATAACTATAGTGAGCGACAAGCAAAAGACAAGCGAAATGTTGACGCTGATGATGTCTATTGATGCAAAGGTGAAATGTGGCCAAAGAGTGTGAACTATAATTGGGAATGACAGTTGGAACTTCACAAGCTGCTCCCGCCACATCATAATGCACGGCACTCACCCCGAGCACCCTCGATCAGCTTTTTTCGGGCGGGCTGCGAGTACGGGTCGGCCTTGAGCATGGCTGAGGCCTCCTCGAGAAGCTTGGAGGACTGCTCAACCCGCTGCAGTGCTGCAGGCATGTCCTGCCGCAGGATCTGGTCATCGCTGCTGTTGATTGTCTCGCGCCCCACCTAAGACATGACAAACAGGTTGACAAGTACACTTCAGTGTGAGCAAGCACTGTGAGAAAGCTAGTTAGTACATACTTGCAGCTGCACTTTCACAAAGCTGATACGATAATTAAATGCTTCAATAATAAAGCAGCAAAAAATTCAGAAAATCTGAAACGCCTGAAACAGGTCACCAATATACTGCTTCCTGTTCACTGAACCCTTAAGTTTCCTATCGAGCTCATGCACATTTGCAGTCACCAACACATCTATTAAAAAAAAATTAATGTATTTATTTTGCAAGCTTACATACTTGCAGCCTATGAAAATACTGACATTTGCATTATGCAGTACTATACTCTGGTTTTTCTTTCTTTACAGCAAGGGCCAAAGGGACTGTAGCTGCCTAATAGTCATTCGTTTGGATCATTTTTCATTGTATTTTTGTCCTCCATGTACCAGTACAAACCCTTTCATCGCTGGTTTTTCTTGGCACTGCTCCACACTCCCTGCCAGGTTTTCCTCCTTTTTTTTTTGCACATTACATGGAAATTTCGTGCTCACAATGCCGTGGGATGCTCTTCATGACATGTAAACATTTTATCGATGATTATGTCTTCAAATAAAAAGCTTCACTCATTACAAACAGATTAAGAATTAACTAATTATCAGTTATTAGCCCATAACTACAGTGCCAAAGTGTTTAAAGAGCATTTCTTCAGAGTACGAATTCATCAAGTGCTCCTTAATTTTTTTTTTTCCTTCGTCAAATAGCGCATGCACCTGGCATGCTGACTCGCCATGGCCGCGCTGCCGAGATGCTAGCAGAGAGGCGTAAACCAATGCACATGTAAAGACATGTGCTCCACACACTCTTCCGAAAATTTGCTAGTGTGCTTCCCTGCACTGCATCTTTGCCCAAGTAACAGTGGTACCTGTCCTGTTGAAATGTACGGTGTGCTGTTGCTGCACTGACCAGGACTTGTATTTTGTGCAGGTTTATATCATGAGGGCTGAACCTACCTCTTTCATGTCAAAGCATACACAATCCATACTTGAACACACTATGTGAAGAACTGACTACGATGCCATTAGTTGGGCAAACTGCATAGCAGGAAGATTAGCTTCACGATTTTCTAAAGGGTCTATTAAATGTCAGAATCTCACTATAAGTTCGGTATATTTGTCTGTGTCCCCTCCATCGATGGCGAGGCAGAACTGCATCATTTTTTTACCGTAGTTGCCTCGCGAGTGGAAAGGGGTGAAAGAAGCAAAACAAGTATACTCAGGATTGGCTGGACTTGTGCATGTGCGGCTGGCCCAGTAATCTCGGGATCGGTAGTAAAATTGTTAATGGTTAAGTGTTAAGCCTTCGGTATGTTTTGAGGCGCCCCTCTAGCTCGGTCCCAATGGCCTGCGGCGAAAAATAAACAATTCACAGAACATAATGGCGGCATACCTTGATGAGGTTGGAGACTGCCATGCTGACAGCCTTGACGGGGCGCTCCAGATCGGGCATGGCGTTTCCATCTTCAGCTTCTTCATGGAGGATCACCAGGCGGGATACCTTGCAGAGAACAAGAGAGCGATTGTCATTGAAAATAAAAATAAAATATTTGTGTCTCTTTGTTATATGCCCCCTGAACCCAGCCAACTACTCAACCTACACAACCTCACTACAGTAAAACCTCACTATAGCGAAGTTGAAGGGGGAGCAGTAATTACTTCGTCATAACCATTAGTTCGTTATACCCACATCAATTTCATCTATAGGAATTTCAAGGGGAATTGCGATTACTTCGTTATATCCGATAGTTCGTTATATCCGAGTTCGTTATAACGAGGTTCTACTGTACTTCACAGCAATAGCACCAGAGCACCTCTCACTCCTTCAGCTGGCACGCACAGTTCCGCACTGCACGGAAACAGCGTGCTTGATGAATTACTAACACGTTGTTCCTGTGACTGACTTACATGCTGCTAATGAAACTTGCTCCTAGACGCCATTGAGTGTGATTAGCCTGGGCAATCCAAGCCTGACAATTGAACAAATTAACTGTGTCAGAAGGCCAAAGTTAAGCTTCCATTCGATCATTCTGGCACTGCGGTTTTGTTAACATCTGTAAGATAAACATTAGCCCTGAAGAATTAATAAATTCCCATTTAGCAACCACGGTACAAAAACCCAATATAAGAACTTCACAATAGCACCTGATTTCCATCAAGCACCTGATTTACATCCCTGTCTAGAAGAATAATTGTCGGTGAATCTATGATACCAGTGTTTTGTTGTCTGATAGGTTGGTTGCTGTATTGGCTTTTACATTTGAGTACTGCTTGCAAACTTACCTCTGATCCATTATTGTTGCGCTGCTTATACATGCAATTGTTAGTTTGTGCACTAAACCTTTTTATGAACGTGTACATTTTAGATACGCTTGTTCATGTTAATGTTCTTATAAATGTATGCCCCTCCTGCTTTGGGCCGGCAACCTCGGCCCGCAGTATGATGAAATAAATAAAATAAACTTCATTATCAGCTTGCTTACAATTACTGTTTGGTGAAGGCTCTCTCCCCGAGAACTGGAATTTACCTACGTCTTGAAAAGACAAACTGCGCCTCATGTCTGCACATTTTGTAGGGTGTCCCGCCACCCAAAGCCAATTCTCTCCTTTTGACTTCTTTATTTTCTTACTCCAAAGTGTGCCAGTTATCCAACATACACAATACATAGCCTGCTAAACCTCATTTTTTCCTTTCTCTCAACTAGAATATTGGCTAATCAGCCTGCTAGCATTTCCTAGCAGCACAAGTTTGTATCACTAGATCCCGATGACACAGCATACTTTCCATATTTAAGCATTTGTTAACATGACTTTGGTTTTAAATTGACCTTACCAAAGACTGCTAAAGAAATGCTAAACTTGGCACTTATTTTTCAAGAATGGCTATTTTAAATACTGGACAGTTCTGACAAATTTGGTTTACTGTCACATTAAATTAGCTGAAGCAAAATCAGATAAACTTGATCTTACATATTTCTGCACTTATATGCATGCATTTAAGACATTACGCACGCTCCTCCAATCAGACATGCACAGCACTAACGTACAATCATGGGTAAACAAAATGCAATGTTAGGGTTACCTACAATGCCTTATTTTGTTTTGACTTTAGCCACTTCATGCAACATTGTCACGATTTTCATTAGTAACTTTCCTTTCAAGGCCTGCATCATTGTAGGTGACCAGACACCTTGCAGTGCAGTATTCTTTTCAACACACAGTGTGTCGCTTAAGAACCACAAGGGCCCAAGTTTCACATTTTTGTGAACTGCCTGCAATTCCTGATAGGTTAGTGCTAAGAACATTTTGTAGAACCGATTTCACTAGCAGCAAGCCCCTCTAGGGCCCCAATTATCTTGCAGTATGTAGTGTAGAGGAAGTACCCGTTACATTCTTGAATTAAAAGAAATAATAAAATTTAATTTGGGGGAGTAAAGTAATTGAAAGGAATTCCTCATACAAGGTGTTGTATCTTGCATTTTATTCCTGCTTCAATTTAGCTTTTCATTTGCGTACACTTTAAAGGCACAGTTCAGTCCACTGTTTACAGGAAGAGGCAAGTAAGGAACAAAGAGGAATTCAGTTAGACCAGCACAGAAGGCACACAGTTTTCAACCAGTAGGCAGGACCACTGACTGCCCTGTACATGCTTACACGATGCTCTTAAACACTTCCGCTCCCGTGCACATTTCAATAAAACACCCAAAGAATAAAGAGCCATGCACAATTTTGCTGCTTCATCCCAACAGCAGACCACACTGCACAGCAGCAGGCAGAAAGTACACACAGGAACAAATTAGTGAAAATATGTGTAATAAAATATGTGTTATCAGCAGTGCCAAACAAAGCATGATATTTCTTATACTTGTGTACAAAGAACTCTTTAAATGCAAGTAACAATTTCAAGCGTGATTGCAAATGGTTTCTAAAGTGGTCCCACCTGTTGCCTAATGGTTTCCAATGTGGTCAAGCTTGCTTTTAAGTGCCATTAAAATGACACCACTTGAACCACAACAGGTCTCACTTGCCACGAGGTGACTTCTAAATTGGTCTTACTTGTTCGCAAGTAACCAATTAAGGATACCAATGGGGAAATAGTAGGTTCCACTTGCTGGTATGTGGTTTTTAAGTCTGCAGCTACTTTTACATGACCGTCAAGATGGTACCGCTACCACAACTTGTTTCACTTACCCTGGAGGGGCTGTTAAGATAGCTTAAGCCACTGGACAACCACAGCCTACACCAAGGGTTTTAGAGAGAATTGTAGCATGGAAAGTTAGTTTTGCTGAAGCCCCACAAAGCAGCGGAACATTCACGGAAGCATATACATATTCCCATCCACCTGGCTGTAACCCAGAGTCACAAGGGAAACCAATATGAATTTCTCAAAAATAAAGTAATCATAGTTAAAAATTATTTATTCAGACCCGGGGACCAAAGTTAAGGCTAATGCCCTTCTGAGATAACCAAGAGGCTAGCAGATTCCAAAGCAAGGCTGAATTAACAACTCAGTGTGCAGGGACACAGGATATAAAAAATAAGTTATATAGAAGTTTGCAAGGTAGGACAGATGATATGGAAAGTACAATAGGTGCAGTCTCATTCCACAGTGGGGTGGATGGCTGTTCTTGTTAAAGCATTTTAACATACGGGCCATTTTAAAATCTCCAGCCCAAGCATATTAATAGCGAATGGTGAGCAGCACTGCAAATACTCAAAGCCTACCAGGACTTCCTATACATGCCAACAAGGAGGCTTCATGCATACATGCATAAAGTTTTCTATAAAGCCAGCACACAAAACCGGTAGGTCCCAAGCATAATGATAATCCAGTGAAGGAAAAAAAAAGTTGTTCAACATGCTGTCATATGATGCATGAAAACCCTCCATCCAGTCCAACCTTTGCACTTCATGCTTTGCTCCAGTGACAACCAACACACTGCACCACCCAGCCCCACCCACCAACCAAAAAGCTGAGCAATGTCTTACAGTTCGGTATCCCACATAAGCGACACCGAGTAGGCGTGCTGCCCTCCCAGGTTGTTGTGCAATCGTCTCTTTACGGAGACCCCCACGTTTTTCAACCGGCACTTTCCGTAATTTCTTGCGCTGGAAGCCAGGTTGACAGACGTCCCCGTCACAAAAGTTATACAGTGTCTAGATTCCCAAATAGGGTTCATTGAAAACCTGCAGCAGTGTGTTACTGCCATGCCTCACTGCTGCTGCAGAAACACCTTAGCCATCAATGTGAAACCAGCTCAGCTGTCCTTCAAACAATAACGAATTTTTCTTCATATTTATATGTACATAAATATGTCGATAGATCATCTCTCCCTTCAAACAAGAAATCTGCCATAGTCATCATTGTCATCGTCACCATATTCTAAGTCCACTGCAGAACGAAGGCCTCTCCCAACGATTTCCAATTTGCCTGATCCTGAGCGAGTTGGTTCCACTTTATGCCAGTGAACCTCTTCATTTCATCGCTCCATCTAACCTTTTCCCTGCCTCTGTTCCGTATTCCCTCGCTCTTATTGTCCATCTGTTGTCTGTCCTCCACATGATATGCCCTGCCCAGTTCCGCTTTTATCTTTTAATTGATGTAACAGTGACAGCTACTCCTGTCTGTTCTGCAATCACTGGCCTGGCCCTGGATCCCTGACCCTGGCCATCAATCAGGAGTATATGGCACCAAGTCACGTGACAACATATAATGTCAATGATGGTGCCCTGTGGTAATGACACAACATGGACACAGAAACAGTATGAGCATCGATATAATCATCACTATAGGGTTTCAGAGATAAGTAACTGTGTAAGCTTTAGCAGAAGTCAAAATCTATGACATGTGTTCAAGGACCTCGGAACAGCACCGTCCACCAGCACTTTCTTTTTACAAGTTTCTTAGCTTAGCAAGCTTCTTTTCCTCGCAAGAGCAGTGCTTTTAGTACTGTGAATTGCTAATTTACTCATTCAAAAATCTTGTTTTTGATATCAGTGTTGCTTCAAGCAGCTAAATGGTTTAATAATCATAAAATAAATATCTAAACTTTTTGACACTGATATTTCCATGCAATGTACACACGCTCATAATAATTAAACATGCAGTTATTTGAATGAAGGTATTTTCATGCTGAATAAAATTTTCTAGAACAAAGTTCAGCTGCACATTAAACATCTTCACACTGCTGGGTGAACCCCTGCAAGATCAGTTTGCTACCTGACACCAAAGTTACACAAATATAAAACAAAGATTAATATTAATGTCATTACCTGGATTCACAGTAACGATCATATGACCATAATAAGGAGCACCAAAACAACAATGTGGCAATGATTTTATTTCAGGAGAAGGGGGATTTTGAACCCTACTGTATATGTGCATACATGCAAGTGTTCACATGTATTTGTTTACAGAAGGTGTGCATAACAAAATTAAAAATTCCAGATGCGGGAGGGGGGGGGGGGTTAAGACTCATCCCGCCACCCCTTGCTAATAGCAAATAATGTTAAAGATGAAACTCTTCCGAAGGTTAAACAAAAAGCAGAGTCACAAAACATGACATCTCTTTTGTGGTGTATTATCCCACATCTCAAAGAGCAGTCAAATCCACAGCAACAAACAGATGCGAAATTGAGCTCCCACTGCCTCACTGTCTACCATGAAATAATCGCTTACATGTCAGCCAACAGAGAGGTCAATGTGGCTTTAGTAAAACAGGATAGTTGAACTCCAAATTTCAAAAGCTACGTTACATTGCCAGATGCATGGATCAATTTTCATATGAAATTACATGGGCATGTTCCAACTTAAAAATGAAAAATTAACCCTTCAATTTAACTCTCACCAAAAAGTGCAAGTCATTTTGTTTAACTTTGTTTTCAAAGTTTCAATAGAACAAAACAGTTAGGGTGCCCACTGCTTGTTACAGGAACTACAGAGGAACTGAATAAGCAAAACCACATGCTTGTATATCTTGTACCCACTGCCTGTTGCAAGACCTACAGAAGAACTGAATAAGCGAAACCACACGCCTGTATACCTTGTACCCACTGCCTGCTGCGAGAACTACAGAAGAACTGAGTAAGTGAAGCCACACGCCAGTATACCTTGCACCCACTGCTTGTTACAAGAACTACAGAGTAACTGAATAAGCAAAACCACAAGCCTGTATACCTTGCACCCACTGCGTGTTGCAAGTACTACAGAAGAACTGAATAAGCGAAACCACACGCCTGTATACCTTGTACCCACTGCCTGTTGTGAGAACTACAGAAGAATTGAATAAGCGAAACTGCATGCCTGTATACCTTGTACCCACTGCCTGTTGCGACAACTGCAGAAGAACTGAATAAGCGAAACCGCATGCCTGTATAACTTGTACCCGCTGCCCTGTTGCGAGAACTACAGAACTGAATAAGCGAAACCACACGCCTGTATACCTTGTACTCACTACCTGTTGTGAGAACTATAGAAGAACTGAATAAGCGAAACCACACGCCTGTATACCTTGCACCCACTGCTTGTTACAAGGACTACAGAGGAACTGAATAAGCAAAGCCACAAGCCTGTATACCTAGTACCCACTGCTTGTTGCGAGAACTACAGAACTGAATAAGCGAAACCACATGCCTGTATTCCTTGTACGCACTGCTTGTTACAAGAACTCCAGAGGAACTGAATAAACAAAATCACAAGCCTGTATTCCTTGTACCCACTGCCTGCTGCAAGTACTACAGAAGAACCGAATAACCGAAACCACATGCCTGTATACCTTGTACCTACTGCCTGTTGCAAGAACTACAGAAGAACTGAATAAGCGAAACCACAAGCCTGTATTCCTTGTACCCACTGCCTGCTGCGAGAACTACAGAAGAACCGAATAACCGAAACCACATGCCTGTATACCTTGTACCTACTGCCTGTTGCAAGACCTACAGAAGAACTGAATAAGCGAAACCACACGCCTGTATACCTTGTACCCACTGCCTGCTGCAAGTACTACAGAAGAACCGAATAACCGAAACCACATGCCTGTATACCTTGTACCTACTGCCTGTGCAGACCTACAGAACTGAATAAGCGAAACCACACGCCTGTATACCTTGTACTCACTACCTGTTGTGAGAACTATAGAAGAACTGAATAAGCGAAACCACATGCCTGTATACCTTGCACCCACTGCTTGTTACAAGAACTACAGAGGAACTGAATAAGCAAAGCCACAAGCCTGTATACCTAGTACCCACTGCTTGTTGCGAGAACTACAGAACTGAATAAGCGAAACCACATGCCTGTATTCCTTGTACGCACTGCTTGTTACAAGAACTCCAGAGGAACTGAATAAACAAAATCACAAGCCTGTATTCCTTGTACCCACTGCCTGCTGCAAGTACTACAGAAGAACCGAATAACCGAAACCACATGCCTGTATACCTTGTACCTACTGCCTGTTGCAAGAACTACAGAAGAACTGAATAAGCGAAACCACAAGCCTGTATACCTTGTACCCACTGCCTGCTGCGAGAACTACAGAAGAACCGAATAACCGAAACCACATGCCTGTATACCATGTGCCCACTGCCTGTTGTGAGAACTACAGAAGAACTGAATAAGCGAGACCACCTGCCTGTATTCCTTGCACCCACTGCTTGCTACAAGAACTACAGAGGAACTGAATAAGCAAAGCCACAAGCCTGTATTCCTTGTACCCACTGCCTGTTGTGAGAACTATAGAAGAAGTGAATAAGCGAAACCACATGCCTGTATACCTTGCACCCACTGCTTCTTACAAGAACTATAGAGGAACTGAATAAGCAAAGCCACAAGCCTGTATACCTTGTACCCACTGCTTGTTGCAAGTACTACAGAAGAACTGAATAAGCAAAGCTGCATGCCTGTATACCTTGTACCCACTGCCTGTTGCGAGAACTACAGAAGAACTGAATAAGCGAAACCACATGCCTGTATACCTTGTACCCACTGCCTGCTGCGAGAACTACAGAAGAACTGAGTAAGTGAAGCCACACGCCAGTATACCTTGTACCTATTCCATGTTGCAAGAACTACAGAGGAACTGAATACGTAAAACCACATGCCCGTATTCCCTGTACCTACTGCTTGTTACAAGAACTCCAAAGAACTGAATAAGCAGCACCATAAGCCTGTATACCTTGCACCCACTGCGTGTTGCAAGTACTACAGAAGAACTGAATAAGCGAAACCACACGCCTGTATACCTTGTACCCACTGCCTGTTGCGAGAACTGCAGAAGAACTGAATAAGCGAAACCGCATGCCTGTATAACTTGCACCCGCTGCCCAGTTGCGAGAACTACAGAACTGAATAAGCGAAACCACACGCCTGTATACCTTGTACCCACTGCCTGTTGTGAGAACTACAGACTGAATAAGCAAGACCACCTGCCTGTATTCCTTGCACCCACTGCTTGTTACAAGAACTACAGAGGAACTGAATAAGCAAAACCACAAGACTGTATTCCTTGTACCCACTGCCTGTTGTTAGAACTATAGAAGAACTCAATAAGCGAAACCACACACCTGTATACCTTGCACCCACTGCTTGTTACAAGAACTACAGAGGAACTGAATAAGCAAAGCCACAAGCCCGTATACCTTGTATCCACTGCTTGTTGCAAGTACTACAGAAGAACTGAATAAGCAAAACTGCACGCCTGTATACCTAGTACCCACTGCCTGTTGCAAGAACTACAGAACTGAATAAGCAAAACCACATGCCTGTATTCCTTGTACCCACTGCTTGTTACAAGAACTTCAGAGGAACTGAATAAGCAAAACCACAAGACTGTATTCCTTGTACCCACTGGCTGTTGCAAGTACTACAGAAGAACCGAATAACTGAAACCACACGCCTGTATACCTTGTACCTGCTGCCTGTTGCGAGAACTACAGAAGAACTGAATAAGCGAAACCGAACGCCTGTATACCTTGTATCCACTGCCTGTTGCAAGAACTACAGAAGAACTGAATAAGCGAAACCACACGCCTGTATACCCTATACCCACTGCCTGCTGCGAGACCTACAGAAAATCTGAATAAGCAAATCTGCATGCCTGTATACCTATTACCCACTGCCTGTTGCAAGAACTACAGAACTGAATAAGCGAAACCACATGCCTGTATTCCTTGTACCCACTGCTTGTTACAAGAACTCCAGAGGAACTGAATAAGCAAAACCACAAGCCTGTATTCCTTGTACCCACTGCCTGTTGCAAGTACTACAGAAGAACCGAATAACCGAAACCACACGCCTGTATACCTTGTACCTACTGCCTGTTGCAAGAACTACAGAAGAACTGAATAAGCGAAACCACACGCCTGTATATCTTGTACCCACTGCCTGTTGCAAGAACTACAGAACTGAATAAGCGAAACCACACGCCTGTATACCCTATACCCACCGCCTGCTGCGAGACCTACAGAAGAACTGAATAAGCAAAACCGCATGCCTGTATAACTTGCACCCACTGCCTGTTGCGAGAACTACAGAACTGAATAAGCAAAACCACATGCCTGTATAGCTTGTACCCACTGCCTGTTGCGAGAACTACAGAACTGAATAAGCGAAACTACATGCCTGTATACCTTGTACCCACCGCCTGTTGCGAGAACTACAGAAAAACTGAATAAGTGGAACCACAAGCCTGTATTCCTTGTACCCACTGCCTGTTGCGAGAACTACAGAAGAACTGAATAAGCGAACCGAACGCCTGTATACCTTGTGCCCACTGCCTGTTGCGAGAACTACAGAAGAACTGAATAAGCAAGACCACACACCTGTATTCCTTGTGCCCACTGCCTGTTACAAGAACTACAGAACTGAACAAGCGAAACCACACGCCTGTATTCATTGTAACCGTTGCTTGTTATACGAACTACAAAAGAAACTGAATAAGCGAAACCACACGTCCAGGCATGTCACTCAACGAACTAGTCGAGCACCTTGAACATGGTCGTAAACCATTCATCAACCCACTGGATAAGTCAACAGTCGCATCCCTCCCCAACGGAAAGGGAGAGAGCGAAGAATGAGGGAGGGAACCAAACAAACTTTCGCGCCTGCCCGGTGACACGATATAAAGAAGAAAATATAAGGCCAGCCCCCCAAGCGCACGGGCCGTAATCCGAGACGCGCCATTCTAATATTAGCGCGCCCAGCGCGGAAAAACCGTGACCCAGCTTAGGCAGATGGCGCCACCGACGCGGCCATCCTTTTTTTTTTTTAATCCAAGATGGCGGAGAGTTGCGCTTCGTGTGCTCCGCAAGGAGCGTCTGCTAGTGCAGCCGCTCATTTTTGTCCAGTTTATTTTTCTAGAATCCGGGTCTTTTGCTTGTTATCGGCCGCACCTATTCCGAGGCAGTGCACCTTCCGCCTCCGCCAGGAATGCATGAGTCGATAGGCGAGACGTGACTGCCGCGTATATCCTTTTTTCTAAGTTTCACAACACGAGAGACGGCCGTGTTGATCAACTCGAAAGCTGCGCACGCGGGAGCCGGTCTGTTATGTAATTCGACGCTACCTCACTTTCTCGTTTAATGCCAGTTTGTTTCTTTAGTATAGGGGTAAATGCCGTCTTTGCAGCAACCGTCGCAGAACTGACGTCACGGACCGGTACTTTAAAACTACGTGCGTTCGTACAAGAACTACAGAAGAACTGAATAAGCAAAACCACCTGCCTGTATTCCTTGCACCCACTGCTTGTTACAAGAACTACAGAGGAACTGAATAAGCAAAACCACAAGCCTGTATTCCTTGTACCCGCTGCCTGTTGTGAGAACTATAGAAGAACTGAATAAGCGAAACCACACACCTGTATACCTTGCACCCACTGCTTGTTACAAGAACTACAGAGGAACTGAATAAGCAAAGTCACAAGCCTGTATACCTTGTATCCACTGCTTGTTGCAAGTACTACAGAAATGAATAAGCAAAACTGCACGCCTGTATACCTAGTACCCACTGCCTGTTGCAAGAACTATGGAACTGAATAAGCGAAACCACATGCCTGTATTGCTTGTACCCACTGCTTGTTACAAGAACTCCAGAGGAACTGAATAAGCAAAACCACAAGCCTGTATTCCTTGTACCCACTGCCTGTTGCAAGTACTACAGAAGAACCGAATAACCGAAACCACACGCCTGTATACCTTGTACCTACTGCCTGTTGCAAGAACTACAGAAGAACTGAATAAGCAAAACCACAAGCCTGTATTCCTTGTACCCACTGCCTGTTGCAAGAACTACAGAACTGAATAAGCGAAACCACACGCCTGTATACCCTATACCCACCGCCTGCTGCGAGACCTGCAGAAGAACTGAATAAGCAAAACCGCATGCCTGTATAACTTGCACCCACTGCCTGTTGCGAGAACTACAGAACTGAATAAGCAAAACCACATGCCTGTATAGCTTGTACCGACTGCCTGTTGCGAGAACTACAGAACTGAATAAGCGAAACTACATGCCTGTATACCTTGTACCCACCGCCTGTTGCGAGAACTACAGAAAAACTGAATAAGTGGAACCACAAGCCTGTATTCCTTGTACCCACTGCCTGTTGCGAGAACTACAGAAGAACTGAATAAGCGGAACCGAACGCCTGTATACCTTGTGCCCACTGCCTGTTGCGAGAACTACAGAAGAACTGAATAAGCAAGACCACACACCTGTATTCCTTGTGCCCACTGCCTGTTACAAGAACTACAGAACTGAACAAGCGAAACCCACACGCCTGTATTCATTGTAACCGTTGCTTGTTATACGAACTACAAAAGAAACTGAATAAGCGAAACCACACGTCCAGGCATGTCACTCAACGAACTAGTCGAGCACCTTGAACATGGTCGTAAACCATTCATCAACCCACTGGATAAGTCAACAGTCGCATCCCTCCCCAACGGAAAGGGAGAGAGCGAAGAATGAGGGAGGGAACCAAACAAACTTTCGCGCCTGCCCGGTGACACGATATAAAGAAGAAAATATAAGGCCAGCCCCCCAAGCGCACGGGCCGTAATCCGAGACGCGCCATTCTAATATTAGCGCGCCCAGCGCGGAAAAACCGTGACCCAGCTTAGGCAGATGGCGCCACCGACGCGGCCATCCTTTTTTTTTTTTTAATCCAAGATGGCGGAGAGTTGCGCTTCGTGTGCTCCGCAAGGAGCGTCTGCTAGTGCAGCCGCTCATTTTTGTCCAGTTTATTTTTCTAGAATCCGGGTCTTTTGCTTGTTATCGGCCGCACCTATTCCGAGGCAGTGCACCTTCCGCCTCCGCCAGGAATGCATGAGTCGATAGGCGAGACGTGACTGCCGCGTATATCCTTTTTTCTAAGTTTCACAACACGAGAGACGGCCGTGTTGATCAACTCGAAAGCTGCGCACGCGGGAGCCGGTCTGTTATGTAATTCGACGCTACCTCACTTTCTCGTTTAATGCCAGTTTGTTTCTTTAGTATAGGGGTAAATGCCGTCTTTGCAGCAACCGTCGCAGAACTGACGTCACGGACCGGTACTTTAAAACTACGTGCGTTCGTGTTAAACTAACATATCTGCTAACCACCCATGTCGATGGAGGCTATTCAGGGTACATCACTAGCTGTTCCAATTCAAAACAATATCAAATAAA
Organism: Hyalomma asiaticum; assembly: GCA_013339685.2. NCBI lineage: Eukaryota > Metazoa > Arthropoda > Arachnida > Ixodida > Ixodidae > Hyalomma > Hyalomma asiaticum. The sequence goes on along the minus strand of CM023491.1, from coordinate 43,474,443 downwards.
CAATAAGACGGGTCAGGCGGATAGAACTCTTTATTTAAACAAGGTACTGGCGTATCATTCTGCAGGGGGATAACAGTAATTATCACAACGAAAACTGCGACGAACACGCTTCCACCGGCCGTGTCGTTTATGCGGTTTTGCGTTTGTTTGAGTGACATCTTTATTTTTTTTAACGATAACCGTGGTGTGACGCCGCAGAGGGAAGAGTGGCACAGGTATCCCAATTTCAAACAGGCGTGATTTGACGGTAGGCGAAGCAAAACAACACGCGCCAAATAAGTATACGGAGCTCAGTACGCAAACGTCTTTAAAAGGGCTACGTCAAGCGCTTTCCTAATCCTAAACACCTACGGTCGCTGTCGCCTACTGCGTGACCGTGTCGCGCGATTTTTTATGTTATCGACTGCTCACATGTCGTCACGGCGTTGAATTGGCTGTTGCCGACGCTTTTTTCGAGTCGCCCGTGTGGGCGGGAAAATGATTAAGCGTCGTATTCCGTACGCAATGCGTGGGCACCTACGCTTGTACACTTGCAATACCTCGTCGTAACCCGAACGATCAATTAACAACGTTCCCCCAAGACACGCGACTCTCCGTTTACATCGTAAATGGCGTCGCGTTCTCAATCGGTCATTACCATCTAAACGTATGAGACAACAGATGGGTTCTTTTGGAGCGCGGAGTCAGACAGAACACGCGATGTCTACGCCCCACAAATCTAGTAGACGCCGTCGGTTTAAAAAACAAAACGACAAAGTTAGAGAGGACGGCGACTTAAATATAGTAACAAAAGAGAGGGGCAGGGGGAACGAAGACTGGGAAGAAATGTCAAAAGCAATAAAAGCAACAATTTTGCGCTCAGCTCTCGTCACACGCACACCTGTCACAGAAGCGTCACCCAAGCGTGAAGGTAGACCCTGTTACCTCGGAGGAGAGATTCATCAACACACAACTGCTTGTTAGCACGATCGCGTGAGTGATATCTGTGTCACGTCGGCTGAGTTCCTCCACGGCGTTCAGATCGGGATCGAACAAATTCGGTTTCGCGTTTACACGTGTTCTTTGACGTCAGCTGCATCATGTTCCTTCACAGTGCTCCCGAGAGTGCTTGGCACTGTCATTTCCCGGCAACGCATCGCGATGATATCATCGAACAGAGAGAGAGTGGAGTAACTTCACTCCTTTTATGATTCGACGAAGCAGCCTGCGCAAGACGACAGAAGCGCTGTTATCGCTTTCTTCCAGCTGACTCAGCTCGGATGTAGATATTTTTCTGCGGCGCTCTGCGTTAGCATTGCAGCGACACTACCGTTGACACGATTTCCTTTGGAGTGGCTCTCAAATGACAAACGGCTGAGTCGAGCTGCCGACAGCTACGGCGAGCGTGGCTGACAAGGCCACGGGATATCAGTGCAGCACATAACGAAATGGAAAGAGCGCGACAGATTTCAAGAACCCCGATCTCGGCATGCTGCGAACGAGTTGCAGAGAACCCAGTGAACGTAGATACGTTACAGCCGCGCAAAGGAAAAATAAGAACGTACTTGCACCGCGTGCGATACCTGACACCGCGCCCCACTTATGTAATAAATCGTCTTGACAGCCTCCTCGGCAGCATGTACGTACATACATACATGTACTATCAACCGGGGAGTCGAAACGTCGTTGGAAAACAAGGGCGTTTCCGTCCGCGCTTGGTCGGCGGGATGATCTGTACTACCACAAATGTCATTCACACAGCAAAAGGGCCGAGAACACTTTCGCTCGAACAATGGTGCACTTATGTGTCGGGAGTGGCACCTCCGACACACGGACCGCCTGCCTTTCTTCAACAGTCCCCTTCCCCTCGCACGGTTCCTCCGGCGTAGCATGCCCCGTCCGTACGCCGGTTTAGGAACCGCGCCGAACGCGAAGCTGGCAGCAGTGTCGAAGATCAACTCGACACACCTGAGCAGCTGCACCACCGCGAAGGTATCGCGTGGGTTGACAGCAACGCCGAGCAGTCACCGTACGTCCCCGCGCACCCTCACAGCCATCCGCGGGCAAACACGGCACCCCCCCACCTCCGGTGCTTACCTGCTGCGCGACGGGCTCTAGGATGCTCTCGATGGTCTTGGTGTGAAACACCGGCATGTTCGGTTGCGTTCACCGTGGGCGCTGCCGACGTCGAAGGTGTGTGTGCCTGGTTTTGCCTCTCACTGCCGACGACGTGCACGAAGCCGACGTCGGACGATGTAAAAGACGAGTTTCGAGAAGAAAAACAAAATCCTTAGCTCGTTATAGGGCCCGAAATTCCACCGAGCATAAACACAACACGCCCCAACCGCTCCGTCGCCGCTCCCCGCAAAATAAGCAAGCCCAGAGAGCGCCTATTTCGGCAAGGCCGACCGGGGCGTCCTCTGGAGGCCGCCAGCCGCGTACCCGAAGACTTTCGACGCGCGCGGGTGTTCCCCGCCTTCGAAATGATCGTGGAAACGACGTTGCTGAGATCGAACCCCGAAGGTTTTTTTCGAGCTCACTTTGGCAGTGTGCAACAAGCTTCGGCACGTTGTCTCGTTGCATTTGTAGGCTACGTTTTGCTCGTAAAACGCCCTTGTAAAGCGGTACGTGCCGAGCTCCCATGAGTGAAACTGAAACTGCTGAAACGTCCTCGGAACGAGAAAGCGAAAGTGACCCATTTCTCCTTTCGCGGGAGGACCGTGGGTGGTGCAGCGAATGGAAAAGCGCGCGCCCTTGTGCTACGTCGATGTCGTTTACGGCGTTATAAGCTTGGAAGGGAGCACGATATGCTGTTGATCCGAAGAGCCGTAGCATATATAGTCTACGTAAGCGTGACGTCACAGCTGTGTTCACGTGGTTCACAGTAACAGGCACAGTGTCGCTGGTGTCGCCTGCCACAAGCACATGCTGTGCATTTCGTGGAACGACGAGCCAACGAGATAACAGTGACTGACTGGTCGTATGGAGCGGCGATATTTTTGTGTGCAGCTGGGCTGCATAATTTACGCACCCAAGTATAATTAAATTATGCATCCACAATTAATTACGCACCCGAGTCAGATAAGGACGTCAGTTGGAAGTGTCCTGACAATACCTTTTACTAGCACTTCAATGAAAATTTTATGCGACAACGCATTAATTTGTAACATTAATACCAGCAGCCTATTTCCACAACATCAGCTGTTCTAGCATAGTGTAAATGTTCTTCTTGGATAAAATGGAAACAGAGGTATTGATGTAGATGGTTTGTCAAAGCTACTCATTAATAATATAGATCGCATATTCTTTTTTATATATAAAATTCCTTTGTGAGGTAAGCAAACAGATGGCAACAAATGCAAATTCATGTAACAAATGCAGTGTATGTGTCATATGATCTATGATACTGAGAAAACCAAGTAGTTTTTATTTTACATTTTCCATTCTCTATTTGACATAGCTTTGCACTAACCAACATTTATATGCTTGTAGCTAATGAAAATTTCCAAACATTAAAAAGTACGGCATCTAAAATTATGCATATCCCAGTCAAAAATGTCAACTGGTCCAAGTGGACTTGACAGTTCCAACTGCCATGCCAATTGGCATGGAATTACTCATTGAGCCTCAGGACTGGAATACCTGTAGCCCAGTTTGTTGTAGACAGTCCAATTGGAAACCCATTGGGATAGCGGTTTCCCTATTGAAGTATTTGACATGTCCAATTGGCTGCATGATTCCAGTTGATTAAACCTTTACGATCACCGAAATGCTTGAGGATTGCAGAGTCTGGTTATTTAAGTTATTCCAGTTTGACATTAAGGAGTTGGTGCTGGGGCAGTTCTGATCTGGCTTTTTCCTCATTTTGTATGTCTAGTCAGGAATTGGTTCAACCAGTTGGTTTCAATGGGTTTTCACTGACAACCCAATTGGTTTCATTTGGAAGACACAGAAGTTAGCAGCACTTTGAAACAGAAAAATAGCCCACAAAGATATTTTTGCAGTAGTAATGACACTGATTGAATAAAAGATGTTTGTAATTTAGTCGGGTCAGTGAAGCACAGCATATTTTTTTTTTTATCTTTGCATTTAGTTATTGCAAAAAAATTGCCTGTCTTTTATGAAAACGTGGCACTGCCGGGCAGGTTAAAAATATGCCTGGCGGACGAGATTATGTCCATGTGTGTAAAATTAGTGGAGCTTTTTTTTTTTTTTCGTTTTGCACTTCTCCACTGGAACTTTTTGCTCTTAAAACAGCCTTATAAAGCGGTACGCCCCGCCGAGCCCCCGGGAATGAAACTGAAACTGTTGAACCTTTTCGATCACCGGAATGCTTGAGTATTGCAGAGTCCAGTTGTTTAAGCTATTTGAGTTTGACATTAAGGATTTGGTGCTAGGGCAGTTCCAATTGGGCATCACTTTTTCCACTCACACACACACACAGTCAGTGTGTTTTGCTCACACAGTCAGACTGTGTGACATCTGTGGTGCGACAGACACTATCTGTGTTAATGACCCAAATTCACAAAAAGAAGATTTCTCTAATTGCTCACAGATATCCGGTTTGGAGACCAGTTGGATCGAATTGGTCTGCAAAAGCAATCCAATTGGGCAGCCCAACAGATCTACATGGCTTACCAATTGGCCACCATTTATTCGAATACAGATGGTATGCCAGTTGGATTCGGTTCGTGCTCCCAATTGGTTATGAATGGTATGTCGCTCAAAGGGTGGCAAAAATCCAGCCGGTCAAAGTCCAATTGGTGGCATTTGGAAATTGTCCCAGTTGGACACATCAGGTTTTTTTGACTGGGATGGGCCCAAGCTCTTGATTGGTGCATAGAGCTAGTGTAGTACTGAGTGAATATAACTGCAGTGCAATTTTATATCAACGCATGCAGTCCATATGGTGCATAATGCTTTGCGCAGTCTTATCACTCCATAAAGAACAAGCATATCCAGCATACGCAGTAGCATTTCTGTAATGCAAAGTCTAATATTAGACTCAAGTAGCAGCATCTTGAGATGCTCCATCTAATCACTGATGCCCTTATAACCTTTGTTTTCCATGGTTGCTCTTGTACAAGAAACACATTTAAAGAGCAATGGCATTTGCAACTATATCACTGCTGAACATTTACGCAAACTATGAACTACAGCACACATTGTTACTTAAGTAATTGAAGTATTACTGTACTTCAATAATACTTCAGTTATTAAAGTACTGAAATATTACTGAAGCAGCACTTCCATGTTTACCTAATCCATCTCTGCATTCGCCAATCTGGTCACTCACATTTATGGCTCTGGTAGCTACACAAATACGGAGGAACTTACAGACAAACTAAAAGCTTTCAATATCATTCAGACACTCGGAACCGCAAGTCTCTAATGGGTCGAAAGGGCAGCTTTGCCTCTGAGGAAAGAATACCACACGACAGATGTTTCGAGACATTTTTATTCCGAAGGTCATAGTCACTCAATGCTCACACACCACCACACATTTTGCCCTTCAATTGTTTCAATGCGAACACTTTAAATAGCCATTCGAATAAATAGTGATAACACAGGTGGACTGGTTACATTCCATCAGCTGATGAGTGTTGACCGACAAAAAAGAATATGCGAAAAAAAAATGCAAACGAAGGAATAACAACGGTTCAACAAACACAGCCGATCAGGTAGGCAGGATGGATATGGTTTTGCGATGAGGTATGAGGTAAGGGTACAAAGCAAATGCAAACAAAACAATCGCTCAACAACGCTTTTTCACACATGGGTGTGTAGCATGCTACAATGGTTGCACATAGGACAAACTGTTTGCTACAGGACAAGTTGCAGGTTACGCAGGAGCTTGAAGGCCAGAACTGGTGTATGTGCGAAGTGGCTCAGGGTATAGCAAAGGTCACCTTGTCTGTGCAGTCGTGTATTCGAGAAAAGATTGCATGCTTGCAAAAAAATTTCCTTAGCGTTAAAAAATGACCAAAAAAAACAGAAGTGCAGCCATTAGGACAGGCACGAGAGGAAGCCGCTGAGATCAAAAATTTACTTTTTTTTTAAGGATCTAATTTGAAGCGTAATTGTTAACTGGCTTATGATGAGTTAGGTCATTTTGCCTTTCCCATGTCTATTTTCACTTCTCTATGGTCATGATAGCACTGCCTTCATTTCATACAACATATCTAAATATTGTAATCCAAAAAGGGGAAAACATTAAATTATTGGGGTTTGTATACCAGAACCACATCCTGATTACGTGGTATGCCCTAGAGAGGAACACTTGACTAATTATATCGCCCGTACATTGGACACACCCAATACACTGTAAATAGGTGTTCTTAAGTTTTGTATAATTTTGCAAAATCAATTATATTTACACAATGTTACAAATGGCACTTTGTAATCCCACTCACTCCCGGGAACACAAGATTGGATCAAGCTTTCCTACCGTTTGCGGTTTAACAGCGTGCTGACTGCAACGATTTCGCCCAGGCTAGTGATACGCCAGCTAAAACTATATCAGTATGTAATCTCATAAGCAGAGAGCACCACCACCCAAAGTTCTTCACTAAGGGGCAGTGTAATGGCAGGTTCCCAGGGGCATTGTAAAAACAAATATGAACTGCAGTAAACGCACATTTTGAATACACAAGTTCTTGGCGTTCAAGCTCCTTCACAACCAGCAAACTAGCAGCATTTTGTCATAATCTGTTCTTCAGGGGGGGGTATGTTTCTGATCAAACAGATGTCAAACAGGGGCATAGAAAGAACAAAGCAATGAATACGCACAAGGGCACGAATTAACGCCAAAAAGTAACACGGCCACATGTTTTCGGGAAACGCGAGCGCAAATTCATGCACTAGCGACAGAGAGGGGAGAGGCGGCAGATACATCAGCAAGAAACACCACACACAACAGTTCACGGGCAAGCAGGCACGAGCACTAGTGTCTTTTTTTTTTTTGCCGTAGTCTTGCAGCGGCAGCTTCCGTCGTTGCCTGTCGTATTGCTCCAGACACGTTGCGGAACCCGCGCGTGCACACGACACACGACGGATGCGAGTCAAAATGAAACCGCGAGTCCAAAGCCGACAAAACGTTCCCGAGACAGGCACGGCTCACCCCAGTGCCACACAACCGCACGGACACATCACTGCACCAGTTCCGAGGCGAATGCGTCGTGCGAGTCCCTCGAAGCAAGTCGTTGGTCGTTCCTTCCACCGCCTGGTGTGTTCTTTGTCATCTTTGTTTCTCATGTTGCATAGCGTTCGTAGATAGATAAGCGCGTTACTTGGAAGATATTATAGAAGAAAAAAAAAACAAAGGGGGCAGGGGAAAGAGTTTTCAAAAAGGGGGCGATTGCAAATATGTCCATCGGCAACGAGAAACTCGCGTCACCAACCTGCCACACACGTCGATGGTTATCAGCGGAATATAACCTGTACATGATATTTCTTCGGAGTACAGTGTCAAATAGACAGAATTGCCACAAGCAAGTGAACACATGCAGACCGATGCGCGTACTCGAGTTTTCACACACACGCACACGTGGGCACACGCACTTGTCTAAGATGATGATGACGATGATCGCGACAGCAATGTCACCGAGAGACATGAAATGCACATGCACGCGCACTCTGTTCTTGCACAAACACTTGTGTATATATATATATATATATATCTATATATAGCGTACGCTCAACAAAACATGAAAGATGACACGAAACAGTACAAAAAATGGAGACACAAAACAAAACATGCATTGCTTGGTCCTCACTGGCATTGCAAATGAAGAATTCAGGAAAATGACACCCACGAAAAGATCAAATCCCAAACCGTGCGGACCCATGCGTACATGCCCAACTACGTTTTGCAACATCACCATGCCAGTCTCGAGGTCTTTATGCATCAGACGAATTAGTGCACGAACACGGCAATGTGCACGCATGTACCGCAACTAAGGCATGGACAGTGACATCTTGTCACAATCATTACAGTGCACATCTGTTGTGCGCAACTCACGTAACATGCCCTATCCATTTATGAGACGTGGATGGTGACATGTAGTCGAGCATGTGCAATGGTCCACACAGTTTGGGCCTCAAAGGCAAATCTAGTTCACTAACCCGCAAGTAGAGACTGGTCTCTCAAAACGTTCTCAAACAAGCCTTGCAATATCTGTGCGCCCTGTGCCGCCTTGCCTAAAACGTTTCTGAAACGGACATCGTGATGACCGAAAACTTCTTCCGTTACACAATTAAGCAAAGTAAATCAGGTTGTGTTCTGGAGCTCAACTTGCAAATGTGCACTAATGCTGTTCGATCGTTTTCTGTGGCACGTCACAGCTCAGGGACAGAACTGACAGTTCTTGTGAGTTTGTACAGAACCTTGAAGCAGAATGCAACCATGCTTCTAGGGTGTGATCAAAGAATTTTAACGCTTAGATGACTTGCAAGCTTGAGCATTGCAGAACTGAATTTCATCGCTTACAAAGCTTTAAAAAAAAATGTTAGCATCGAAAGCTTGCAGTCTACCAATACAAAACAACAAAGTAGGTTAAGAGAAGGATTCTAATTGTGAAGAAATGTTTCTTGCAAGTGGACGATCCACATTGGAATAAAGGTAACCAGCAAATATTTTAGTCACAATGATTGCTGCGCGTCATTCGGAGTGCATAAGTCCGGCCACTGTCTGTGAGGCCTGAGCTAGCAAATATAAAACCCTGGCATTGCAAACATAATTATACTTGCGGCTTACATGTCCTTTGTGCAAATTATAGCTTCATTGCTCCCTGTCTATCATTGTCGGATGTACGGAGCTCAGCTGTTTAACAGGGCACACTGTTCTTCTAGACAACACCACTCAACACCCCACTGAAGCTAAAGTGGAGAAAAGCCTCACTGGTGCTTGCGCATCTTACAACTACATCTGTCCTCTTGGTTTGTCTTTTTCCTTGTCTGATAGAGGTAGATCGTTGACTAATATCGTTGGAGGCCTGCCTCGCTTTTTTGTTGCAATTATGGAATGACGCTGATGCGAGTTTCCAAAGTCGGCACACAAGGTTTTGCTCACGTAAGCAAACAAAAACAGAAACCTCACTCACAAAAGACAGCAACGAACTTCAGCGCAGACACCAGATGAATAAAGCAAGGGTGAGTGCAAAAGAACACCAAATAAGTCGCTACACAGCAGAATAAACTGCCTCATAACTTCCATTTCTAATAATGGATCAAATGCGAAGACCAACGTGAGCAACTGGTAAAAAAAAGCAAAACGTTACTTTTCTAGAAGGGTAAGAGCCGAAGGCCTCCCAACAATGGCACTGCCATGTGCACATACAGTCTTTGGCAAAAGAAACAAAGCCACTTTGCACTACACCGCTGCATTCATTGGCTATGTGATGGACGTGTTCCACTGCACCACTGTTTCTCAAACCCTGCACTGTCATGTCCCTAAGTCAGTTTAGCCTCGTAGACTATTACTTGAGAACTGAATTGTCATTGATGTCGCCATATAGGTTTAGTGCTAGAAGAGAAAATCGAGGTCAAAGTTGTGGGGACCAGGGCGCTGCGCGTCCCGCGCGACGCCATGTTTCACGCGAAATGCCCTTGCATCCCCCTCTCCCAGCTGGACGGGGCGGCGGCCCATCACCGTGGAGGGCCGCCCGCTTCGGCCCATGTGGTTTTCACTAGCCTGCCATTGGACAGCTAGTAGTTTCTGACGTTCGCGCGTTTGGGTTTTCGGAGATGCTCGAGAGAACTCGCTGGGACTCGAGGCAGTGCGTATGTGCTTTTGCGACCTTCCTGCCGACGGCCCCGTCGGCCGGTCTGCGCGCGCCGTCCCGGGCCCCAACGACCCACGGCAGTGGCCTGCGATCTGCACCCATCTCTGTATGTTCTTTTCCTTCTTTTTTTCCTTTTGTGGGAGCGCGCAGTCGCAAGTGCGCTGGCCGGGGGTTAGGTGGCTCTACGCCTGCATGGTCTTTGTGTGTTATTGTGTGTTCGCGTTGTACCGATTATTGTCCTTTTGTGTTCGCGTGTTGTTAATAGTTATTGTCCTTTCTTTGTATTTAATTTGACTGATTCAGCCTTGTTTTGTTTGTTTCATATAATGTGTTTATTAAATTACCATGCATGGAGAGTGACGCCTAATGTTCTTCTCCTTCACCATGTGCGACGGTTCGTGCTGTCCTGTCCCGAGACAGGCCGCGGGCCAACGCGCGCGGCAGCGTGGCGATGCATGGCTGAGATGAGCAAGCGTGCGGACGCGATGGCCCCATTCTCTGCTCGTCGAGTGCTCGAACCCACGGCACAGGGTTGCTATCGGCGATTCCGCTGCTAGTAGTAGTAGAACACCCCATAAAGTTTCATTTTTGAATTTCACGCTGATAACTCGAATATCAATCTTTTTTTTTTATTTTGGCTCCATTAGCTCAATGAATTTCAATGTAACTCGCTATGTTGAGTCCCTGGCCACCCTACAACAAGGTATTTTTTTCTTTTTTTGGCAGAAAATAATTCTGTGTGCCACACCAGTGCTTTCAAAATTTATGACGTCAGAGCAAGTTGGTGCAAAAATGTCAAGGTAGTGTCACCACCTACATTTTCTTCTTGTGAATTCTTTTCTTGCTTAATAAGCGTTCTTTTGTGGCAAGAAAAGTGCTGTTGGGATTGTGAAGGTAATTCACCAATACACGAGAAATCGTTTCGCTCTTTCGTGTTCCTATGAGGTGTTGCAGAAAGCCTCCGATTTCTTCACTTTTGGTACACTCAGTCAAGCCAGACCACATCTTTTATTTTTTTTTTTTACAGCGTAAACTGTCTTTGCCTAACATGTGCCATCGGCACTGTCGTAGGCACCCATTGAAATGACATTGGCTGAGCTGGCAGGTCACGTGATCTTGCTTTGACCAATCAGGTGTAAGTGTGCACGTTTCAAATCTAGCAGCAGATTCACCTCAGCATCGCTGCAAAACTAAGACAACGTTGCTGTCTGATGATCATCACGGAGTTGCTGGGCTAGTTCTTTTTCATCAAATTATAACTTATAATTATTTCATTGCTAATAAATAATTGCAATTGCAATTGCAATAACTGCAGAGCTGATCTTGTGGTGTTTTAGCTATGCAATCAAACTGTAGGTACAGTGTGAAGTTGTTTTCTGCAACAGCGATGTTGTCCTTCAAAAATAAAGCTGTGGATAACCCACATCTACAGACAGTTTGCAGTTCTGCAAAGCCTCGGCACAATGGTCTAGTGGCTACGGCACTCGGCTGATGATCTCAAGGTCGCAGGATCAAATCCCGGCTGTAGCAGCTGCATTTCGATGGAGGTGAAATGTTCCGGTGGTGTAATGTGCGATGTGTAATGCACGCTAAAGAACCCTCAGGTGGTCGAAATTTCCGGAGCCCTCCAATAAAGCTACACTAAGGCACTACAGAGAACATATTGCCTCAAAAGTGAAGTGCATGAAAATGTGTACAAAGACACCGAAAATGCAACTCAGGCACTTCAGCGATGGTTCTATTTGTTTCAAAGACACACATGAAATCATAAACATGTCTTGTGTTATTGAAGTGCCCAGTTTATGAGTGTCGTTCCTTGTATATTAGCATGTGTTTAGTTTGATTAAGTGAGCTAGATGTCACTTGATGGTCATGTGGGTCTTTTCCCACTTGGCTCATTCTTGAGGAGCTCCTTGCTCGTGGCTGTTGCTTGTTTCACTCTATAACGCTATTGCTCGTTTCACTCTGTAACGACTCTCAGTGCAGCAACTTTGCCCGACTGGTGTAATCTTCCAAGACTGAACCGTAGCTAATAGAAGTGCCATATCTAACATGGGCCAAAGTTCAAACACCAAGTGATTTTGTATTCTGCGCCTCTTGGAATGCTGCAGTCACTACCAAGGATCTAAAACCGCGAGTATATGCTCAGCCATAGCCATAGCCATAGCCACTCGGTCACTGCAGCGGCTAGTGCCGGGAAGATTAGCAGGTGCAGTTCAGAACAACCAAAACCCCGTAAAGCCAGTGCTCTAAGTGACTTTGCTTCTTTCAGCAAAGACTGCACAATCAGTTTTGGAGGTCTCCAAAAAACCTTACGAAGCTGCTTGGGTAGACACACCACTTTCAAGTAAATGCAAATGTAAAGCAATTTACTAATAACTGAACATTTCTCTGAGCTTTATAATGTGTCTTCCGAAGCAAGGAGGCTAACAAAAAGATCTAAGACTGGTGATGATGCCAATCTGACCAGAAGCACATTAAAATGTTCAAAGCTAAATAGCATGTAAGGTGTGCGCACTCAAGCTCTTTTCCATCTCAGTCATCTGGGGGCTCTTTTTAACCGTCCCAACTTGTCCAATGGTGCCCCACACATCAGCCACGGCGCAGTTTCATATCTACTGATTGCGCAGGTACTTTTCTACGGTTCTTTTCTTCTATTACAGCATTTGTTCTGCAGTCACAATGCGCGATTCGTACAAGCAGACCAGGTTCCTCAGAGCAAACCTATTCTCTGTGCACTTTCTCTCTCTCTCTCTTTTACACTATACAACCAAAACGCCATTCGTGCATGCTGCGTCACACACTTGCATCAGTGTCGAAACAAGGAAAACAACAAATGCACAAACGAAAAGGGGCTTAAAAGTCACAGCAAAAGGCTTTTGAAATGCAACAAGATACACAATATGTAGTATCTACAAGAGCCGGTGGCCGCACGACACCACAATTTTTGTAACGAGCCACTCCGGCTTGTCCCGCCGACATACAAGCCAATCTAACCACTCTTGCTCTTGACGAGAACGGAACGGCTGATGCTTTTTTTTCTCAGGAGGAGCGTGAGATCCTTCGAAAAAAAAAATATATGTGTGATGCGCGAAAATTGAGAAGGCATCGTCGTCACATGGAAGCTCCAGTCCGTCTTTGGCATAGCTCATTGTGAGGTAGGCAACAGCGGCAGCTCCGTTAAAAGAAAGGCATCGCCGTTCCGTTTGGTAAAGAGCCGTGCTGGGCTGCTCACGTGTGAAGGTTTTTAAATTAGACTGAGACAGTTGGCGCACTGAGCCGTGTGGGAGATACATTACTATGGCTGTCGAGTAGCTAGGTGGTTGCTAATGAACAAAACACTGAGAGCTTTGAGGAGATGATACGGCTGCAGAATTATATCATTGATCTGTTGCTATGTCACAGTGGGGCTGGTGAAGCAATACCGCTAATTAGGCATACTGCTAGAGAGCTGCAGTCAAGTCTTTATGTACCAAGGACGAGTCTTAATCAAATTACTCATTCAAATTAATTTTGCGAAAATCCTCAAGAAGTTTCATGACATTTCTATCAGACCACAAGACAGTGGTGCAGTAATCCTAGTCACAATCGACCCCAATCGGGCACCGCCGAAAGAAGCAAACTTCGAATGTTGGGGGAAAAAAATTTGTCTTGATCTACGAACGGGAAACAACTTTCCAGATTATTGTGGAATATGTTTGAATGATTCGATTCCAACACTTGCTAGATTGCCACCAATGGGATCGGAATCCTGTGCCAACACACACTAATGTTGCAGCTAGCTGACATCTCGGAGCAAATGCATTAGAAAGGCAATGATCCCGAGTTCAGTGTCCAGACCAAGCTGACTTTTTCGGTTACAAACACAGAATCTCGAGAAAAATGAAATAGTGCACTGTGGCACAATGCTACGGTCAGAGTGATTCATTTTTCCTGAAAATCCTTGAGCAGCAAATGTCTTGCATGAAACCGCTCAGGACGAGTTGCCCATATACATGAAACTCACAGCTACTGTGGAATGCTGTCACCAAGACATGCTCATCTAAATTTTTTGTCGTTTTTTGTACATGGTACCGAGTTCTCAGCTATTAGATGCATGGTCTGAGTTATTTTTAAACATTTTTCACTAAGTTGCAGTTATCGTGCCACATAGCATGTATACTAGTCATAGCCTATCACAATTATTAAACACAATTTTCGTGACTTTCCCATATTTTTTTTCATACCTTTTATGGGTGCGTGCTACACTGAAGGGTCACTGACCACAGCTAATCAATAAGCGGGGTCAAAAAAATACAGCAGTACTTAATTCGCAGTCAATCAGAACACTGCCAACCTGCAGCAGTTGGTCACGGTTGTAAAACAAGCGACTCCTCACCAAATAAACTTAGACCCAAAGGGATAAAAAACTTTCAGCTAAAGGCACATGGCGTGCTACGAGATATACTAGAAATGCCGACCCATAGGTTCCTAGCTGGTCGCCCCGGTCTACTAGTTGTCTTCCGAGAAGAAGAAAAAGAAAGAAAAGTAGCCGCTTTCACAGTTCAACAAAAGGCACTTAAATACATGGCAAGAGACACACGAGAACCTAGTGCCATTAACAAAGTGTTCTAAGACTCGGGGTACCACAACACATTTCGACAACAGCACACAAAAAGATACAACGGCAAATACCTGAAGCATATCTACGAAACATAAGAGATATCAACAAATGCATAATAAGAGGCAGACAGCACACACAGGTAAACGCTGCATGACGTGGTTGTTACAACGTAATGTCTGAACGAGAAAGAGGAGGCTGGTGAACAAAGAGCAGTCATTCTGGAAAGGGCTACCACTCAAAAGGAATGCTAGCACACATTGTCTCGAGCATTCTGTTCTGGCGTCACTGAATAACTGCACGGAACTCTGAGCACTAAGGAAAAAAAGAACGGGAGCTGAACAAGCACCTCAGCCAATCATCGCCTCTGTGCACTTTTGTTTCTTGTCGTTCACCAAGACCATTCCAGTTACCATATCTGACCTTCGTTCGACGTCTTCCCTTTATGGATCAAACAGTCCACTTCGAATCTCTTGAAGGAATTCCACAGAACTGTGTACAGACTACAAAGCGAGATAAATGCACACCTGAAAAGGTCTTTGTTCCGGTACACATTCCTCGTTTTTGCGTGTGTGTTCTTCGAGTAGTTCTGTTCACTTAGTTCCTTCAAGCCATGACCAGTCATTCTTACAGCTCCGTTTAAAACACCTCTGAAGCAGTGTCGGTAACTTAACAAGAAAGTTGTTAAATTAAGCAACTTCTCAGTCACTTTTGTAACTTGGCAACTTGGCGACACAGTCAAACCTTGTTATAATGTGTGCTATATGACACCGAAATAGCTTTGTTATGTCGAAAAACTCATTTCAGATGTATATTTTAGCACTGTTCTTATGGCAATACCGTTTCATTTTATTCGTTATAACCGACAATTCGTTATATCCAAACTCTTCACATCGAGGTTTGACTAACTGATAATGATCGGAGCCCACACCTGACAATTTCGGGACTTTGCCATTCTCAGAAATCACCCGCACTGCTGCAAAAATTTGATAAATCTCTTTCATCTTCAGCCGAAATGTGGATCGCATATGTAGCTTGCATATGTAACCGGGGACTTTTACGAGCTATCACAAAGCAAGAGGCTTAGCAACAGCGCAAGGTTGCACGATATGTCGATTGAGTGCTATATAGATAACCTGACAACAGATTCCGAAATACAGGAACCTCTTGACGGTACGGCGCATGCAGGAAGGATGAAGGGGGAAAACACATCGAAAGCATTCACCGGAAAATTCACCCTTCATTTCTCACGGGGAAAGTTGAACGTGGCAGTAATGTTGCTTTGTAGTCATCTGCGAAAGGGCCGCTTCAAAAGTGGCAAGTGCCAAACCAATCGTGTTTCGTGGATCCAGGTCTAACTATAATCAAGGATTGACACGGTGTTATGTCATTTCAAGGATCCCAGACAGACTAACGTTCAAGGAACGAAGCAGCATTATGTCGGACAGCTCAAAAGCAAAATGCTGCTTTTGAACAGGACATACAAGGCTTTCTTCAATGAGACACGAATAAATAAAAGAAGGAAGCAATTGCAAATAAGCCTAGTGATTGAGGATGTATTAGATCAATAGTTTTTGCATAGCCCCAAAAAGTTCCCTTATTTTCATGGGACGAGTACTACACTTAAATACTAGGGTCTTAGGTTCCAGAGCTGTCATATCGAGGAGCATGCCATACTAGAAAACACCGGTTACGTTACAGGTGCCACTTGGATTATTAACAGTCACTACCAAAGAATACTGACCATCCAAGGACATTCACTACGAAAAAACAGTAAACCTCCAGCAAGTGAGTGGTCCTCCTCAAACCAAAGTGAGAGGCTGGTTGGCTGATGACAGCGTTTTACGTTAAATGATAAGAAGAGCAGCGACCCTGCCATCACACTGAGGTGCAACAAGAATGCCTAACTGCCGACAAGCGAGTAGGAGTTGTTATGTTGGTGATGCCAGACACAGCAAAGCGTCAAACGAAACGCAATGCAAACTATTTCCACGTAACTGTGTAAGCCATCCCGAACGAATAGTGCTGACTAGTGTTTCAGCTTCAAACGTCAACTCCACTGTGTGTATTTCCATAACAGCGCCCTTTTTTTCTTCCCCCAGTTAAGTAGATACGCAATATTCTAATGATTGGCGTGCCGCATTGACATTAACTAGAGCTGTGCGAATAGCAAAATTTTGAGTGTGGAGCGAACTCGAATATTTTTTAAATAATACTATGCATAAATGGACTGTTAAACATGGGCAAAGAATTTACTGCGCGACTAGCACATTCCCACAGTGTCATTCCAAAGTCCTGAAGAACAGTCCAACGGAACTGTGCAACAGAAAGCTGAGCTAACTTCGCTGCAGTACACGGGTGTTACGTGGCGAAGCGCACTTGCGGGAATGGACCACTTGTCACGAGACATAGCGTATTTTTTCCCTTAATTACCAACTTCGAATAGTTCGAATAGTAAAAGTTCAGTGCGAATCGAATCGAACAGCAAACGCTATTCGAAAATGATTCGTAATTTCAAATATTCGCACAACCTTACATTAACTGAAAAACTTCTCTTTTTTGTTGGAAATTTCATTCAGCTGAACCTTTCCACGCTATATCTTTTTTTAAAAGAAACGAGGAATTCATTCCTCATTCCGAAAGAATCAACAGAGGGGAAAGAGAGCAAGGCAGAAGAGACAGCACAAATAAACTGAAACATACAAACAATGAACAAAACCGTAACAACCGCAAGGCACAAAGATTTCTCGTCTAGGGTTGAGAACAAGAACGGCAAAACCATGGGGACGCTCGGGGAGTGAACCGAAGTGCGTCTCCTTATCTGGCGACAATACACGGGATCGAAAAAGGAGGACGATCGTCACCAAGACACTTCAGGAGACGGACTGCTTCATCCGTTTACTACAAAGTACTGCTACAGATCCAAACGAAAGAAACAAAAAAAGCGGGGAAAAAGAGAGCGCTTGCCGCATTTGGAATATTGCGGAGACGTGACACGAGACTATGTACAAGCGGCTGCGAACCCTTCTTCTTCGATTTTGACAATGCCGAAAAAAACAACGAAAAGGAACGGCTTGTCGTGTAGACAAAAAAGACATAGATCTATGAAACACAGCTAGACAAAGCAAAAAAAAAAGGGGGGGGGGGGATAGAGGGACTTGTCGCTACACGCGATTTCAAACGACGCGCGATCGTCGTCCCTCAACATGCACCCGTCACCGGCAGTTTCTGGCGAGAGACAAGGTCTGGTACGAGGCGACAGGAAAGAAATACAGGACAACCGGGAGTTAAAATCTGAAATAACTAAAACTGGTGGCGGATGACCGGGTTGGACTACTTTGACCGTCTCAACGTCACGGAAACTGGCTTCGCACCACTAACAGTGACCACTGGTGCGGTGCGGTCACTGCCGACTGCAGAACGTCAGCGTACAGTCGAGCGGAGACCGTAAGCCTGGCTGGGGTGCCTGTTGGTCAGCCTGCATCACTCACCACAGGTGAGAACAGCTTAAAGAAGCTGACAAAACTTCCCGCTGTTGGAGTTTGCGGTACGTAACGCAAAACTCTGCCGTTGCCACCTTCAATTTTCCAAGGACTCCGTTCTGGCAGGACCATCTCTCACCAAAGTAAAACAGAAACGATACCACAGAATAAAATGAAACGAACTGAACACGGCTCCAACGGTTCCGCATCCACCCGCCCTGCCGGCCACCAACTTGACACAATGCCACTGTGGAACATGGAGTTCGATGTCGCGCGCATAATAAAATGAGCAATGTAGGAATAAACAAGCATTCAGGCTCCCCACAGGCTCCCCTGCTGGGTGCCCATTCATGCGAGTGTAAAACAAAAACAAACTCATCACGGGTGTATTACGTTTGATCTAGGCTTAGGGGTAACACGCATGCACTCTGCGGCAAAGGTGCCTTCTTCATTCGGACTCACTCGGGACAGAGGAGCTTTCGCCGCAGTTTCGCATTCACAAACGAGCAGGACAGCCGCACTGGCGAGTCGGCCATCTTGCGGCTGACACATGGGGTAAATTGGCGTGGCTAGCGACTAAACGCGGTGGGTTCATAAAAAACATCTGCGGTAGTGCGAGTAGCCTACAGCAACGTCGGTGGCATGTCGTCCTCTGCGCGTAAACGAACCAACACAGAAAGAATATGGGGGACATGACAAATGTACATATCTGAAGCGCGACGCAGTGTAAATACAACTCTCACGGGGTGTATAGAACCTATGTACAACAACATGCAGTACTACGAACAACAAACGCAGCAAAGAAGAGACGCACACAACAGGCACGAAACAGCTAAGAGAGAGGGGACGTCCCTCTACAATACTGCTGTTGTGTCGCTCAATTAAACCACTAAAATGTTAAGAAATCTATAAACATAGACCAGTGTCTCTCGCCAGGCCTGCCATATTTCGTCTTTTTTTTTTGTTTGCTTTTCTTTCCAGCCTCGATAAGCAACAGTTCGAGCGAGGCCCCCGGTTGGGAACGACAGTGGTTTGGCATCACTTTCTTCTTTTCGCTAAGTTCACAAGCAGTAAAACCAACCTGCAGACCCTCGTGCCCGCTCTGGGATGACGTAAAAAAGCATACCCACAATAAAGGTTGACACGAGAGAAGGCAGATCTTCGCCGGGATGCCCAACGGAAAAAAAAGAAAGGCGTCTGCACACGAGATAAACCGAGGCTTCCTCCGATTCCAGGAGGAGATCTGCGCACGTCGCAGGCAAGGGAAGGGGGGCGAGAAGCCGAAGCAAAACGAGGAGAGCAACTCCTTTAAGCTATGGACGAGGAGTGCTTCCTGACGTTGCCACTGCTCCAGAAAAAAAAAAAGAAAAATTAGGGATGCCTACGTTGGCAGATGCAGCCTGGACACACTGAGAACCACCAGACAAGGGCCTGTCTGGTGGCACTCTACCGAGAAGCCATGCCAGAGACCTTCGGCCAACGTGCCCAGCTGAGGCACCCACCACACCTCGTTGCCTCAAGCGGTGTGTCCTCCTCAGCCGAACCGCTCCTTGACTAGATACATGAGCTTCTTCTTGCCCTTGTAGGCCGCCTTCATGTTGTCGACGAGCTGCGCAAACTGCACGTGCCCGTCCTGGGCCAGCAGGAACGTCTCGCGCGCCTTGCCCAGAAACTCGATGAAGTCACCGTAGTGGCGCGGAGAGATGTGCGCCAGGCGCGAGTGGGTCGTGTTGACGTACGCCGCGATGGCCGCGTCCAGCAGCGGGCGCAGCGGGGGCTTGTCCAGGGAGAGGGCGCGCACGCAGCGCCGCTTGGCGTCCAGCGGCGCCGTCCCCATGCTGCCCGGCGCTGCCATCGAGCACCGGCGCAAGATGTCCGACAACACCGTGGCGCACTGGACGTGCTTGACCAGCAGCGGCACGAGCCCCGCGAGCTCGGAGCGGCCGAGCGAGTGGGCGAGCGCGCATGCCCAATGGATGTCGTTGATGGCCGGGTGGGCGTCCTGGTTGTACGCCAGCTGCACGCCGCGCGTTGCCAGCACGGCCAACTTGTAGGCGCGGTGGGCGTAGCCGCGGTGCTCCATGTACCGGGCCACCGTGAACAGCTGCGAGGACGTCATGACTCCGGAGCCCGCGGCGTCGACGACGATCTGGTGCGCCGTCTCGAAGGCGTACGCGTCGCCCTCGCACAGGGTGAGGGCATTGAGGGCGCAGTTTGGCGGGTCCTTGGAGGCGCACTGTAGTGCCAGGGTGCGGGCGCACGACGACAGCTCCTCCTGCTGGCTGAAGTCGAGTCCGAGCCGAAGGATGGTGGCGTGGGACATTATGGTTGTGGCCACTGGACCTGGGCAAAAGGGGGAAAAGAAGGCAGCCCAACATCTTCACAACCTTTCCTTTGTTGAAGAGGTGAAATTTCAAATCAAAGAACTGTCAAAGAACTGAACAGAAATCGATTTTGATACATTCAACATGAACAAGAATGTAAAAAGAGGTTGAAATGATGGTACCTATTGTGTTATGGATGCCACCCATTATCATGCAACACATGCACCTTTTGGATGCAAACAAATGCACAGCATTGCATGTGTATATACACTACCTTTATATGTCTGCTTTTGAGTCCAAAACAATGTTTAGCAGACCTCCCCTAACTTGATCAATTCCTACTGAACTATGTTGCTCCTGAATTTGACAGTGGTTCCAGGCACGAGCTTCTTGAGCTAGCCTGGCAAGTTGGCCATGACAACCAGCAGGTTCCCCTCTTCTTTTTAATTTCCCAGGGAAATTAACCAAACAGACCTGCAAACAAGGCCTACCATCACCGCCCACCAGCACAACCAACCAGAACCAGCCAGGGAAATCTGCCAGTAAAGCAGCAAGGACTGCCAGCAAGGCCCATCAGTATGGCCAACCAGAAAAACCAGCCAGGGAAGCCTGCCAGTAAAACCTGTGAGCAAGGACTGCCAGCAAGGCCCACCAGGAAAAGCAGCCAGAGAATTCTGCGAGCAAGGCATAGCAATAAAACCTGCCAAGAATTACCACTGGTGGGTCCGGTGGATGGTTGGCCTTGCTGATGGAGTGAGTGCTTTGCTGTTGCATGCGAGTCTGTCGTGAAACACCCATGAGATAAATCAACAAGCTTTAACTCCAGCAGCTTTTCGTTGTCTACTCAAAACTGATGAGGAGCTGAGGGTGGCAAACCTTACACTCAAGTCCACTCACTTGCACATACCGTGACAGATCCACTCATAAAGTAAGATTTGAAGCAGTCTTTGGAGCAGTAAAATCTGCATTTCGGAGCAGTGTGGACCACCTTTACATACATTTTGGAGGCCTTTGGAAAGTGTTAATGCACTGTACTCAAAACACTTTAAGATATTTATTAAAGACTTAATGTTGACAATCATGACAGAATTTCTTGCCGATCAGCAAAGCAACACTGCACTGCCTCTAAAGAATAGAAAAGCTAAATAGAAGCATCTTTTTATTTGAACGAGAGACAGCAAACCTGTTCACGTAATTAATTTATTAAAAACCATTCCAGTCAAACAAGCACTCTGTTAATGCACAATCGCCATATACATCATGCATCTTCTGAGTCCAAACACACCGTGCTGCCAACCGCAATGGCCTCACACAATTTACAAAGCCACTAATTTTGACGTGCTTAAGCGCGGAAACCGTGTCTTCGTTATCATGATGGTACACAAAATGTCATTCATAAAAATTTTGCACATTAATTCATTTCTTTTGGTGCAACAGTGGAGGCAGCCGTGAACACGCCAAATGAGAAAACAAGATTGCATTCAGGATTTCAGAATGAACTAAAAGATGGCATTCCTCAGCTTCATCAAACCTCAATAAGCATGAATACAAGCACAAGGAGATGGGCACATACCGGTAGCCTCGGTGGGAGTGAAAAACTGGTACCACTTCTGCATGATGGACACCAGGGCCTCCAGGCCAATCTCTGTGGCGCAAGTCACCAGCCAGCGCACCATCTCCCGACGTCGCCAGTTCAGCGAGGACAGGGTCACCCGCATCACCTGCGTGCCGACCGACACATCACTGTCATGCGACTTCACTCGAAAAGACAGTGGCCACTGGTCTTGTTGAATAGTTGCAAGTAGTTTAGCTATTGTTAGTGCAGGTGATCTTAATTCATAATGACACCACATTAGTGACATCTAATATTAACTGTCAGTTATTAAATGGGCCCTCCAAAACTTTTCCAGGTAATCTTTAATGACATCACCGAAGGAGTTCATCACCTCGTGAATCGGCTGCTGCAAGAACTTCTCAAACTTGTGAAGCATCAGCGCAGTTTGAGGGTAGTTCCTCAAACTTGCTGATACTCCAGCATAAATTTTGAGGGAAGTTCCATCGACCGAGCACATTCACCCTCTTTTCATCCAGACGACTACAGTGGAAGCTACAAAGAGGTGGGTGAAACCAGGCAAGGAGGTATGCCAGTGCCCACCATGACTTTGAGCATTTTGTCTTTTTTTTTTTTCTCTGAATGTATTCACTGCTTCGTAAATGATGACATGCATGTCACCAGGGTCACCACGGGAACGTGGTGGCACACCACTGAGCGCAGTGAATCAGCCGATGGTAGTCATTCCACTGCCCACGTGGTCCGCACCCACCCAGTGACGCGAATTCGCTCAAAGAAGAGCAGGTGCTTTCTCGCTGTATCTCTAAACCAAATTGCAAATTCCACGACTGATTGGCACTGTTTTCTGGCTACGTTCACAAAATTTGCAGGGCCCATTTAATCAAATATATTACAGGAATCTTGCGAGCGTACCACACGAAATGTTCGAGGCATTTAGCCACACTGGAACCATGGATGGCTCCACGACATAGGAGTAGTGCTAGCACACCACAAAGAGAGCGAGTTGCCCACTGTTACGATTATTAAACTGAACAAAACTGTGTGCGGCCTTGCATCACATGTGCGGAGTCAAAAATGCAGTACACAATGCGCACTACACTTAACATGTCGTGGTCAATGGTCCTTTACCCATATTGCAGTTGTTCCAGTCAGAAGCCATTGAGCACATTCCAGGTGCCATAGTAGTGTGCCTACAACTATACAAACTCATGACGTAACTTCTATTTGTTAAGCCTGGGGAGACTGCAAACGACGCTCACCTGCAGGCCCAGCTCAAAGGCCACGTTGAGCAGGGCGAGGTGCCTGGGACCACCGTCCTGGGGCACGGCAATGCGGAATGCGTCCTGTGCCAGCTTGAACAACTGCGACGAGCTGTGGATGTTGCGCTGCGACGACTTCATCACCGTCCGCAGGCGCATCACGTCGTCTGCACAACAGGATGACAGACGCGCACCATTTATGCAAGGGAAAACTGAAAAATGCGTGGCAGAAGTCATGCAAAATATTACGGGCCGAGCACATGGGCATCACAACATGATATCGTCCTATAGGGAAAAAAAAAAATGTTTGCACAGCGGCAGGGGGGGGGTGGGGGTAGTTGTGGCTTAGGGGAGAGGGTAGGTTGGCTGGTGGGGCGTGAGGGGGGACAAGAGCCATCTTTGGAACCACCCTGCCAGCAACCGTGGCCAAACAATTTATGAGGGCGAACAAAACAGGGGGCAGTCTGCAGGACACAGTTCACATAGAAGTTTGCCACTAGGTCCGCAGATTTTCAATCCCTGAAAGAAACTTGGCGCGAGTTGTGTGCTTTATATTGCCAAGCCTTACGTGCTTGCACAGAGAAAGACTATAAAATCTCTGCAGCTTTTGCATTAAACAAGTCTGCGCTTACAAAGCTTGCAGTGGAAGCAGCAGACAACCTCAGACATTTACACACAACAGCGGAAACACGCCAAACCTCAAACGGCATGTGGAAAATTGTCTGTTTGGCTGTTTTTATGACAGGGAACGTCACAGATGTTAGAGATGCGGAGGCCTTGCAAATGTGATATCAGGGACCCTTTGTTTACACAGCATGCGATTCGTGGAGCACATGCTCCAACTACCCCCGCCTTGAGACAATGAAGTCAAATCCTGTTGACTGAAGTGAATGCTAATGATGTACCATCCATTTCACATGCTGCTCACAGCACTGTGGACACTACATGGCCTTTATTTTGATATTTGTAAACTTAACCCACAACAACCCAAATTTGGGTTCCAAAAAGAACCCAGATTAGTCCACGATTATCCTCTTGAAAAATATTGCGCACAATTTTTGCCCCTCAGAATTCTTCAAAATATAAACCCAAAAATGAACAACCCTACCTGTAATGAGGTGCAAATGCGCATGGGTCATTTTTGTGTTTTGCACTGTACTGACAACGCTCTCATCTTCTCTGTCAGGTACCTTGGCTGCCAATTATATGTACCTCAAGTAAATAATATGCAGGAAGGACCGGGAAAGCGGCGGCCGCACTCACCCTTGGCGGCAGAGAGCATGGTGGAGGCCAGGGCACACTGCTGAACTTCTACGTGGCCCAGGGTGAACCACCGCGGGTACCGGCTGGCGGCCGGGGCATTGACACCCGTGCCGGGGTCGTCCGGTTCCTCCTGGTTCTCCAGTATGGGTAGCCTGCAACGGCAACCGTGAGAGAGAGTGTCAGAGAAATATAAATGGATTTCCACGTCACCATCTGCACTTGGCAGCGAGTTCTCTATGCTCCCGAGCAACTAATGCCTCTGGGCATAAGAAGCGAAAGTACAGTAATATACTGCCCACTGTCACTTCACACTTGCGGCAGGCTCAAGTGCTGGACACGGGGAGTGACGGGATAACACTCAGGAGCGCCAACTGTCCTTAGTTTTCTTTTCCGACAAAGTTTGGGCCAGCTTAATGGGTGACTAAAGTGTTTTTTCGTCTCAGTAAGTTAGCTTTTCACAGTACCAAAAACACCAATCTTGTGAAGAGAAGACCCTCAGTGAGCTACAAAATGCATAAAAAGAAAGTACAGGCGACGACCCTGCTTTGAAGTTCCAGCACTAATGCGTGTGACACCAAAGATCAGTGATGGCATCTTCTGAGGTCTATATAACTACTTATCGGTAAGAAAGGCATAAATTATGTTGTAAGGAAGCCAGACACTTAACACAGGAACCTTCAGAACATTTGATTGAGCGAGTTTAGCAATAATATGAAGAAAATGGCCTTCTGATGTCATGAGGTTCCAAAGTTTTGGTGCAAATTTTGTACCTAAAACTTCGACATTCACTTTCAGTTTTAACATTGAACATAAACTGGTGAAACTAACGACAATCAATCTATTGAAATATAAGTTATCAGTCTAAACCACTTCACCTTCTCACTTCAATGTCCCTGTAATACGGTATTTCTGCTTTGGTAAAGGTCCTAGAGCATACAAAGCTTATGAGATAGGCTGTGACTGTATGGCGGGAATCACAATGTATATTCCAATTCACGCTACGATGAACATATTGCTATGTAAATGACGCACGGGGCAATTACTTGCAAGTATATTTACTCTGAAGTGTACAGTGTGAACCAAGATGGCGGATAGCCCGCACATCAAGGTCCCGTCGTCTTCCGTCTTTACTACACGCTATGTGCCTCACTCTATGGTTGTGCCACCCTCGCTATGTTTCAATTATTTTCTTAGGCAATGCCACGAGATTTTCTCTTAAAGGTCATCAGTGTAACTTGGCACTAACTCTGTTTTCACTGCTGCACTTTCTTACACCCCAGTTACCTTTCTTTACTTTCTCTACCGATAACAAAAGAACTACGGCAAAACGGAAGATACGTCTTATATGTATTAACGGAAGATACTACTATTTACGGAAGATACTACGTCTTTTATGTATCTCTGATGTTCACGTTAAATGCTGGCAGCACATCCGCAATTCACGACAAGGGTTACAAACAAACAAATAAGTGGCACTGACCGCATGGCACGCAGCCCGACGCTGTAGGCCAGGTCGGCGTCATACGGCAGCAGCGCCCCGAACAGGTACCGGGCGAAGGTGTGCATGGGCACGCTCTCGGGGTGGGCACCCACGCCGAGGCCCGAGTAGGGGCCCCCCTCAAGCAGCAGCATGGCCTGCTTGCGCAGCACCCCGACCAGCAGGCCGTCGGCGTCCACGTCCCGCAGGCGCGCTATCAGCCGCTCCTCCTGCCGGCACGCCTTCTCCTGTGTCGGGGACGCGACCAATACAAGTCTATTCCCACTGCTACGGCTCAAATAAAGCAGTGCCTAGAGCTACACTTCTTGGACTGAAGCTTAACCTTTCCAACCTGGACATCAAGAGCTTGAGGTAGGATACAAAGTATGATGGCAAAACCTTTTCGCGGGAACAGAAACTGAGAAGAGGAAGCAAAGACAGTGAATACTCCTGCCCACTCATATCCTGCAACAAGTGAAAAAGAACTTAGAGCGGGCCCGTATTTACAGACCAGCCGCACTCATACTTTTTCTTTCTAATTGTTATTGTTTCTGTACCCTTAATCTACGTTACGTGCACGAAAGTAGTAAGGAAAAAGGTTGGCTCATAAATACAGGCCCTGCTCATAGCATGCTTGTCGTGTCGTGTGTCAAACTTTTACACGCCTGAATACCCCAAACACAGTAACAAGCCACGTTAACCCGGCAACACTGCGTGCATCTACAGCAGAGCCTGCAAATAAACTAAACCATCAGCTTAGCGCCTAAGTCAGTGAATGAGGTGAACACAGCCCATTCACTCACCAACAATGAATAGAGCCCAGCAGTGCCCTCGCTTACCTGTGCATACAGGCCCACCGGCATGGACCGCTGTTGTCCCAGTCCCACCAAAGCCGCCTCCACAGCCAGCGAAAGGAGCGACTCGCTGCGATCCCGACTCCCTGGCACAGCAACGTGGCGATACCTGCATCATCAAGGGCAGTTGAATTATGCCCTGTTGTGTGTGCCACTGTCAGTAATCAGCAAACTTAAATCCAGTATGACGGAAGCAGCTGCCGACTACGACTGCTCACAGTCTTCAAGGCATCAGCAGGTACGCTACAGCGTTTCTTGTCCCATGTGTCCGTGCCCTTCTCAATTATGAGGTATGCTACATTGTCAGCGTCGTGTAGTGGCCTCGTTCTCTCGTCGTTGGCATGCTTGTCAGCGCGAACCACGAGGCCACCGTTCGTACCCCTAAACGTGGCTTGTTGCCTAACGTCATGAGAAAGGTGTCTTGGAATGCAAAATATATAAACAAGCACTGAAGACAAACGCTCAAACGCTAACAGCGATCACGGACACAACACGACTAACCGTACTCGTAATCGCGAACCACACGTGGAGTGCCAGAAAGGATTCAATGGTCACAATGACAGTGCCACTTGCCTCCGAAATTGTCACGTCACGACCGAAACTAAGGCTCAGAGACCACAGTATTGTGTTCGATATCTGAGAGGAGAGATGGTTTCCTGAACACCGATGTGCAATATTGAGTTCCACTTTCATCGTCCATGCGGAAAAAATTTCTTTCTGGACCTCCTTTATCTTTTTTTTTCGCATTTTTCATAATCTCGTTTCCGTGTCCTGTCTATAAATGCATGTAGTGTGAGTGATGAAACTGCTGCACAATTCCGTACATTCCAGACGAAGCTTATCTGAAAGACGAGATCAGAAGAGTGCAAACAATCGGGCACTATAGATCTCTCGCAGGGAAGTTGAGCCTAATGAGGTCTACGCTCACTGTTCATATGCAAGTTGCCTCGCTTCAAATTTCAGGATTACCTGAATATTTCACGTCCACCTGAGGAATTTGTAACACTGAGACTCTACTCCAACACATCATTAATCCAACAACTCCGGTTGCCACGTCACCAGCGCGACCAAGTCATCAACTGTGGCAATTCACTGTCCCCGCTGTTAGTTCCAGTGGGAGCTAGCGAGAGTAAACTCCCTCCCAAAAACTTCAACAATGCCACGGCAACTTGCCTGGGTCTTTCTCGGGGCTGCGACGATGACGACTGCGACGAAGACGGTGACGACGACGAAGAGCCGCCAGCCCCGCCGCCGCCGTTGCCGTGAGGAGCATGAGACGGATGAGGAACGTGCGGCGAGTTGGCCGCCGCATTGTTGTTGTTGTTGTTGTTGCCTCCACCACCACCACCACCTCCACCACCGCCTCCGTTGTTGTTGCCTCCTCCCCCTCCATTGTTCCCGCCACCGCCGCCACCATTTCCACCGCTGCCCTCCACTGTTCCCGCTACTGGTAGCCGCTGCTTCTTCGGCACTGGGACCCGGCAGAGATTCTGCAAGAAGTGACGCAGGAAGTCAAATGGCCACAAAAACCTGAATATGCAGCGAAACCTCACTGATACAGGCCACTTTAATACAGTAAATCCTCGTTATAACGAAGTCGAAGGGGGAGCGGTAGTTACTTTGTTTTAACCAACAGCCGTTATAGCCAATATCCATGTCATCTATGGGAATTTCAAGGAGAATTGCGATTTCTTCGTTATATCCAATATTATTTATTTATTTATTTATTTATTTATTTATTTATTTATTTATTTATTTATTTATTTATTCAATACTGTGGGCCTTTTCAGGCCTATACAGGACAGGGCTTACAAAATACAGAGGGCTTCATTTAAAGAAAAAGAAGAAAGAGCGAAAATGTGGAGTACACAGCAACCATATCGGTGACAACAAAAATCAGTGAATGATCTGTGCAATAGTTCGTTATAACGAGGTTGTACTGTGTGCCCTCTGCTATACCACCTTTAAAGCGAAAGCTCTACTATGCCATGCCTCGTAAGGTCAATCATCAGCATCAAATGGCCTTGCACCACCGGAGCATGAATCACGTGGTGTCATGCCACCTGATACCCCGTGGAGAGGCATCGCAACTGCACTAGCTTGGAGCCTCCATGCTGAGGTGTCACATGACTAGGCAATCATTTATCTGCTTCAATGGCGCTTAGCTGCTTAGTGCTGCTATCAATGCCATGTCAGCCGGGCCGTCCATGTGCGTGCTTCAGCGAAAACAGCTTAGCTAAATGCAATCATCCAGTAGATTTAGCTAGATGGCAAGCTGCGAAATCTCAAGCAAAGGCATCAAAGCAAAGGCAAAGTTGCCTGCTGAAACACTAGAGCAAAGGGAGGTCAGATCAGCGTGTCACAGAGAAGCTAAACACATCTTTCACTAGTGATGCCTAAGTTTAGAAGAGTTAAACCTCAGCCAACTATTTTTTCTTATTGGCCAATGCCAAATAGGTGCAACATACTTTCATACGGTTGACACGATATCCGGATGGCACATTTCACTTTCCAGTTCCCATGAAGATCAGATCGACGAGACTCCATTGGAACATAAAGTCATCATAAAGTCATTGACCTATACGAAGCACAAAGCTACAAAGGGAACAAAGAGAACTAAACGTGGATTCCTAAAAAGCAAGACATTGTGAGTGATAAAATGCACCTGTTCGTAGCGCACATTAGAAATGAAGTCTGGCATTAATTTCCTAAACACAAAGCTTTCCAGATGATGGAAGATGCTTCCTTGGAAGCTTTGCAACTTTTTCTCAACTGGGGAGCCTTATTTTTGAGAAATTTGTACTACATTTGCAGCTTCCTGCTATGAACAGGTTGATGAACATATCTTCTCTTCAGGAGCCATACGCTTCTTAGCGGAGATCTTGAATTCCATTGTCCTTAAGGCCAACGTCATTACTGCCATACCGCAACTACTTGTTGAGTTAGCTGCTTCATACTTCACCACGCAACACAAAGGCATATAAACAATGTGTACAGAAATGAACAACAACTGTAAACATGATACACAAGACAAGAATGCATTATAACAATATGGAATTATTGACATGTGGTCCATTAACAGTGAGAAAATGTGTGAGTGCACCACAGGCACTACAACCCTTTTTAGCACGCATTGTAATCTACTGCCGATAAACGTGTCAAGTTTTCATATTGTGAAGTCAAAGATCCTATAACTCAACTTAAAAGCAAGTGGACGTGAGGATCTGCAAGTATAATTATCTGTGTACTTTAAAACCAAATATTTTAATTCCCATACAGTCAACTAATAATTTTGCTCTCAATCCTGCCGCATTTCTTCATTAAACAAGTTCAATCAACTGCGCAAATAGTGGACACCAGTTGTCTGTTCTCTGCAAGAATTACTGGCAAGAAAAAAAGAGGAAGTATTCAAATAACATTTATACATTCCTTCCGAAATGCCCGACATGGCTCGTCCTGTCAAACACTGTACTGCCTTCACTAAAGCAACCTTGCTTGGCAATACATTTCATCGACAACCTATGCAAACCAACATTAAATAAGGCAAAACAGGAAAAGTACTGCATTTACTCACATAATTTGCCCTCTGACATAATTTGCACACGCACAACATGTAGCAAGGTTTATGAAAAAAATTTACTAGCACATTTCGCGGCCCCGTGCTATCCAAGCCAGTGAACACGACTGAGGCAGACTTCGGAGTGCCAAGCCTCGTAGAGGGGCGCAGTCCTTGCTCGTGTATTCAGTAGTCTAGGCTTCACCATAGTACTGGTTGCTTTTAGGTTAGGCTAGGCTCGGTTAGGTTAGGCTAGGTTAGGCTGCGAGGCACTCTATGCACTAATGAGAATTGCACTTGATACCGGCATTTGGGGAGGCTGCTGACAGTGGCAGTGATAACACTTCCAAGTAAAGCTTTTTGTTCATGGCTGATGATTAATTTCTAGGGTTTTACGTCCCAAAACCACGACGTGATTATGAGAGATGGCGTAGTAGAGGGCTCCGGAAATTTCAACCACCTGGGGTTCTTTAATGTGCACTGACATCCCACGGTCAACGAGCCTAGACATTTTGTCTCCATTGAAATGCAGCTACAGTGGCGGGGATTCAACCCTGTGACCTTCGGATCAGCATTATTATTATTATTATTATTATTATTATTATTATTATTATTATTGTTGTTGTTATTATTTAATGGCGCAAAGGCTGCGACGGCCATAGGGCGCCAATACACAGTAGCCTACAACTGGTTTTGGCTAGTTGAAGTATACGTTCTGATAAATAAAAAAAGTACCTTCATTTTACTATTTACACGTTATTTTGGAAGTGCTTGCGAAATTCTCGCATACTTAATGCACCCTCTCTTCTTGAAGGCCTAGATTCATAAGAAAACGTGTGCAAGTTACGCAAGTAAATACGACAAGTCACATGCACAGACGAGGATGCCGTGTAGCAAAGGGATAAAAATCTATCTGTCCTTAAGCTAAATTTATTTACAAGTGACGCTGGTTGCTATTCGTGGTCCTTATTATTTAGTATTCCACATCCAAGTTCCTGAAGAGCCTTTCATTGGCAATTACAGTCACCTGCAACACAGCAGAAGGAGATGTGGGACACCACGAAGCAAATGTCCCTTGTACTCACCGTAGAAGTATTCTAGGTGCTTGCTATCCGGAACTAGAGACGCTTCGGCCAGTGTGTCGAATAAGGAACCAATGGGATTGAGCGGGTGGCCCACCCAGCCCTCCGTGTTGTTGTGTGTTGATAGACTGGAGAAACCTGCACACAGGTGTCGCAAGGAAAAGAATGAGAAACCATCTTCCCAAAGGGAACCCTGATGGGATGCGAAGCAGCAGCGTTGCATATGGGTGGCGTCACGGGTTGAACGGCGCTAACACGGGTGCTTCGCATCCCATCAGGCTTCCCTTTGGGAAGATGGTGTTAATTTTTTGCGCGTGAACCGACGAGTCGGCGGTGTAGCGAGCGGCGGTCGCGGTAGCGGAGCGAGCGGCGGTAGCGGCAGGTGTTGCGGGCGAACGGACGAGGCGGCAGCTGCGGGCGCTGCGGCGAGCGCGCGGCAGGCGAGGGAGAGAGTGACGTCAGCGCGCACTGCGAGGGGAGCGTGACGTCAACGCGCAGCTGCGGCGTGACCTACTTGGCACCGCTCCAACACCTGCGGCGAGGGGAGCGCGTTGCGACGCGTTCGTACGGACGGAGGGACAGCGTTACACAGGCTAGTCAAAGAGCTGCTTCGCATCTAAAACGGTGGGGCCATGGGGCACAGTGGAATCAGCTTGGAACATGGCATGTTTGCTTGAACGTAACATACGCCTTTCACGGTGTAAGCCGTTATGGGCTCAATGCAATGGCCGCTTTTGATGGTAATGGCGGCATAAACCCTATTGCTCGCAATAAAAAAAAAAACTGTGCCCGTGTGGATTTGGACCCAGATCAACAATAGCAGTGCAGTGCTGCCTACCCTCGGCCCTCACCACTTGGTTGGGCATGTTATAAATCTCAACACTTGAACACAGCACCACATAAACTGTAGCGCTGTGGTTCAAGCCTTCACCTCTAGCACCGCGTATGCTGTTGTCCAGCAATGAAATGCTTCTGCTTGCTGCATGCTTGCATGCAATGCTTGGTCATGACATGATCCTTCTGCGTCCACCAGTAGTGAATGCTTTTCTCATACTGGTGTCACACAGGCACATTTAATTACGGTCAACGCCGATCCGTATTAAGTACTGCAACACGGTCATTCAATAGACCTCCCCTGGGGTACGTCACGAAAGGGCCGTGACGTCAGCCACGTGACCCTAGCGCGCACGTGCGAACGGACTGGTTGGCAAAACACTGCAGCGTTCAGCGTGGTTGCATGCTGCCGTACGGGTGAACCGAGTTCGTACTCGTTTGTTTTGTGCGCGTGCACATGGCCGCTTTGACATGGTGGTTAGCTTTTGCGATGGAGGATATGCCAAACGCGCGATAAAAAGCAGTGGCATCGGGTCCTTGTTTTTTTTCCTCGATTTCCGAAGTCCAAACTACACAGTGAGTGAAAGCCTGGGTGCGAGCTGTGCGCAGTGTAAAACAGCAGCCGTCGGACAGCAAGAGGATTTTTGGATTACATTTCATCGCTGGTAGGTGCTAGCCTGTTACCTAGAGCTCCTAGGCGTTTTGTTATTTGTGCTTCCGCAGCATTTGTGAGCATGGATATTTTATCAACTCGGGTGCCCCGTCTCGATTTTCTGAGCTCCCGGAGTGGGTAGATAACGTGTTTGCTAAGAGGACTAGCGTTGAAACACAAAGCAAAAAGTGTGAGCATTTTGAACGCGCTTTGAAACGGAAGCATTCCTTCAGTAAGCGGTAGTTCCGAATGCTGTGCAGATTTCCTCATTTCGCGCTCACTTCGCTGTAACTTGCGTCGGGCTGGCACTCCAAAGGAAAATTTTGTTTGTGTTCTCGGACGCGATAGCAGTAACAGTCTCACCTGTTTTCGACCGTATAAAAGTTTAGTTCCTGAGCAGAAAGAACGGAAGGAAATGCACATGAGCGCTGCAACTCAAACGGCCATGCAAGTACAGTGCGCAGTGTGGACGCTGCCTGCAGCTCGTAAGGCATGGTGGTGGTTCTCCGCGATGGTGTTCGCTTTGAAAAACATGCATTCCATGCCTGGTTGGCAAAAGTCGCAGGGTTCGGCGTGGTTCCATGCTGCCGTACGGATGGACCATGTGCGTACTGGTTTTTGTGCGCGTTACCTGGCCTCTTTGACACGGTGGTTAGCTTTTGCGCTGTAGGATGTGCCAAATGCGCAACAAAATTAAGGCAGCGCATCGTAATATTTTTTTTCTGGATTTCCGAATGACAGCAGTCGACGGAAAGCGTTGGTGCCCTAGTTCGAGACAAGCACTAGGTGCACGTGGCCTTTCACTAAGCCGTACGCTTTGAGCGATCAGTAACGCTCCATGGCCTCTGCATTGTACGGGCTAAGGCATGCTCGCGAGGTACACACACAGCTGAACGTTTGGTCAAGGTTTTA
This sequence comes from Hyalomma asiaticum, assembly GCA_013339685.2. NCBI lineage: Eukaryota > Metazoa > Arthropoda > Arachnida > Ixodida > Ixodidae > Hyalomma > Hyalomma asiaticum. The sequence goes on along the minus strand of CM023491.1, from coordinate 43,440,814 downwards.
AGGTCGTTCTTCCATTCCGAAATGGTGCAGGGATATAGATACTGCATTCCACGAACTTGCAGCTTCTCTTCGACAAACCGCCACCGCGCAACCTCGGGAAGGGACAGTACCATCGCGTGCAAAGCCAGAGCAAACTGCTGGAGCCGCCGGAGCTTTTTGCCAACCACTGCGAAACTGGTCCGCCGCGATGTCGATGGCGATGCTCTGCGTGACGTCACATTGTTGACAAACAGGGACAGGTCTATTGTGATGAGGCCCGATCAGCATCAAGATGACCGTGATCTGCACATTGCGATGACACTCCCAGGCCGTGATACAGCTCATGTCACTGCCAAACTCGCTGCCGATTAGTTCGGACCATTAGCAGCCACTGCTGTTAGCCGCAATAAAGAAATGACCATCCGCATTAGAATAGATCGCGATTGAATGCGCCCGTGTAGTGCCAATACCAAACATTCTGGGCCCGCATTGTGCTGTCGGATTTCCACGTGGCACCACAAACTCGACTACAACCTCCAAACACTAGAACAAGATGTAGCTGTCATCTGCTTGTTATCCCAGAGAAGTGGAACAAAGACAGCCTGCAGCTTTAACAGATTCACAAGAGAACTACAAAAACATGAAACAGGCCACCCTGCATGTACCATGTAAACAAAGCAATGCTGATGATGATGGCAATCGACATGGTCAAGTTCAGTTGCCCATTGTTGCTGGACTCCTGAAATCTTTCTGCCAATGTTTAGTATATAAGGTGGGGGTCAACTTTTCAAGGAGTTTCTTTGAAAGAAAAATTCTACTTACAATCTGGTTTTTGTGGTAGTTGCTACCAAGATAAGTTGCAAAAAAAATGTTACCTCATTTAACGCTTGTCCGCAGTATCAAGGAAGCTACAACTTCTACTACGCTGAAGTTTCATTTGTCCTTTCCAATAGCGACTGTGCCAAAGACCCATAGGTACATAGCACCATACACCTCATTGCCCTATTTTGACACTGTGACAGGGTTGCTGTGCTCTTTTCTTTCTTTTCCTATCATGATGCGTTACCAGACACAATAGAACACATTTAACAACCTCCCATATGCAAACTAAACAAATGCATTTAGACATCAGATACATCCTCAAAATGTGGATGACGCATCATCGAGCTGTTGTGGCACTGTTTGCATTGACAACAATGAATTCTCTGGTACAGTTCTTCGGTCCTCGCACGCCGGCACACTCACCGGAGGACGAGGAGGACGAGCTCGAGGACGAGGAGGAGGAGGTGCGTCCACCCCGGTGGTGGTGATGGTGGTGGTGGTGGTGGTGGATGCCCGAGCGCTCCTGCTCGGCCTGCCAGCGGCACTGCCACTCGCGCTGCTGGCGCTTCATGGTGCGCACCACGGCCACCGCCAGCCGCAGGGCCTCCTGCTGGTAGCCGTGCGAGCGCAGGGCCTCCACCCGAGAGCACGCCACCGGGATCGGCTCTGCAGGTGCGCACATTTCGTTTTAAATGTGAAGCATTTCTTATGAACTTTGGCGACTTTGAGTCTGTCTGTCTGTCTGTCTGTCTGTCTAGCTGCCTATGACTTTGTGCTATCCTGACCATTTCGTTAGTGGGATGTCTGTGAAAATTGATATGCCACAACATGACTGCATGACTAACATGACTGACAGGTCATAACATGAAAATCATGACATGCACGTCATGATTTACATGCCACGGTCTTGGTGCTCTCCTGGCCGTTTCGTTGTGGGATGTATACGAAAATTGGTATGCCACGACATGACTGCATGATGAACATAACGGACACGTCATAACACAAAAATCATGACATGCATGTCATGAGCGGCATGATTTACGGGCCATGGTCATGGTGGTCTTGTGGCCGTTTCATTAACTGCATATGTAGCAAAATCGGTATAGCGAGACAACAACGCAGATCCAGTGTACGTTCCTCATGCGTGCTTTGCATTTCCTTGATTCCCACTGCACGTGGGATCTGCGAATTTTTTTTCAATCGATATCACTCTTGTGCTCTATTATTCACTGTATATGCTATGTTGTCGTACAAATGCCTTTACAACAGAATGCTTCAGACTTTGAAAACTCTTTGTTGTGAAGGTCACTCCGCTGTAATGGTTGCCGACCACAATGCTTGCACTGAGGCTGAGAGGTAATTATTTCTTCAGTCTTGCTGAAGGCGTGTTGCCCGTGAAAGCGTTCGACGGCAGCTGCTGTGTGCAGACCATGTTTCTTTGCATTCCGAGGCCTCCAGGATTGCCTCTTCTACCATGTTACACTTGGGTTTAACATATCAGCAGGTATCGCAAAGGAAGGTTCGTGAAAGGCAGGGGTGATCATCCACCCACTCAATGTATAAAGTTGCAATTAAAACACACTGATTTCTCAGAAAAAGAGCTTCCCGGTTGATGAAAAATTTATCAAAGGCCCTACAAACTTTCATTCCCAGACAAGAATTAATTTTTTGTCAACACAAGAATAGCTTTGCTATAACCAAAAATTAATGGTAAACTTGTATTTGTGACACTGTGTCAATGGCAAGGCTATTACATAAGACTATTACATAACTTCATTATAACTAGTAATTTGTTACATCCGTACTTGCTACAGCAAGGTTTAACTATGACTTCATGCTGTACATAAGGATGGGCGATAGTTTTTATCTTTTTTGCAATCAGGTTTGTAATGTGTTGGCATTTCATGGTAATGTACAGTCCCTGCACGAGAAAACCTGAATGGGCAAGAATGCTGCCAACAATAAGTCTCTTCGAAATACACACGGTGGAAGTGGTTAAGGCACAACTCACCGTGCCACAGCGGGTAACCCTGTGAGTTGAAGAGGTTGCTCGAAGAGGCACAGGAACTAGAACACGACGACGACAGAGACGGCGCGGACGAACACGACGAGAAGGACGAAGACGACGACGACGAGGACAGTCCGGACGAGCGGTGGGAATGGGTTTCGGCACAGGCATCGTGTGACAGAATGAAGCGCAGGTGCGGGTCGTCCCACGACAGCATCCAGGCCTCCAACGCACGATGGAAGATAGAACGCGGCGGCGTTACAACACTGCTCCGTCGCGACCGCCGGTGTGAGTGGTGGGGCGGAGCACCGTTACCGGTATGATGGGAACCGGGCGGCACTCCCCGCGGGTGGTGGTGGTGGTTCCCCGAGTTGCCGCCGTGGTGACCGCCGGGCCCTCGACCGTCACCTTTCAAGGTACAAGAACGTGGCCTCGTAAGTACCTATGCGAGGCGCTTCAAACGGCATTACAGGGATGCTGTTCCGTACACTTGCAGGCCACGTCATATTGTTAAATTAGCCAGTCCGTTTTCATTTGCTCATGAAATGGCTAAGCCAAGCTTCTGATCAGTTTGAAACAGAAGCATGGTGGAATTCAAATGAACTTGAAAACGCTGAGACCAACCCCCAGAAAACAAAGTATGCAGCTAGCATCACAAAAACCATCATGGCTGCAAACATTTACTCCATGGCTACTGGGTCCCTGGCTTGGAATCCAGCAGCCATGCAGTCAGTTATTTATGCTGGTCCCAATTATTTCTGCTGATCTTGACATTTTCAATAAACTCAGTATACATCAAATCAACTTTTATTCACACATATGTCCGATGTTGAGGACCATGGACAAAAAGCCAGCAAGGCTCGAAGTGGTCCGTGGCCCCGTTTTTCAGACGTGTAACATTCAAAAGTAAGCATGTGTCCATTTTTGATCATACGCTTCGGTGAACACTGTACAGAACAGAGAAAGCCAACAGTGAACAAATTCAAAGAAGCCGCCACAGGTCCATGTGCGACCGACTCACCGTGGCCACCGCCTTCGTCGTCGGACGAGTCGGAGGAATCGTCGTCGACCACGAGGGGACGGCGTCCAGTGGCACTGGGACGGAAGTCGGCATCCTCCAGCGGGCAGATGTGCATCGAGGACCACCGCTCAAGCAGCTGCCGCCACTGATGCTTCTCGGCACTGGTGCAGTGTGGGTTCAGCACTACGCACACCCACAGGGTGCCTGCAACGCACAAGTGCACGCAAACAGCAAAGGTTACTCTCGGGAAAGCCTGTAAGCATCACAAAAGGCAGCACCAGCTAGCCCGTTGACGACAGGAAAAAAATCCGCACATATCCACGGAGTGAGTGATGATGAGTGGGCGAAGCTCCGGAAGTTCATCATAAATCGTGCCGAGTTCCGGATTAATTTAGCCATGCTTCGTGCTGTATGGACAGACAACTGAGTTCTCTAGAACACTGTGATATTCGTTTTGCATCTTCTACGTTCCAGAAAAGTTGTGAACAACTACTTAAAACTGGGGGTATTGTGATGTAATACGAAACGAAACCGAAACTGAGTGATGCCGGAGTAGACGAAGAGGAACCGGCGTGAACTCGTGACACAAGAGCACGTGCCACCGTTCGAGGTGACAAAGAGGAACAGGCGTGAACTCGTGACACAAGAGCGCGTGCCAGCGCTCGATGAAGACGAAGTGGCAACGATGGACAACTACGGCAGACAAGCCAACGCCTTAAAGGAGTACTGACACGAAGTTTTGACATTCTCGTATTATTGCTGTAAATGAAAGCACTGGTGTGGAGAACCCCAAGAAGAGTATCATGGTGCCTCGCAAGGCAATGAATCTATTTTTAATACGGCTTCCTTAAAAGACCACTTTCGGTTTCGATTTCGAGGGGGCGGTCTCCTAGTGACGTGTCAACATGGTCGGACGTACGTCTGAGTGACGTAGCGACAGCAATTCGTTATAGCGTCGCCGCAACTCTGTCGTCTGTGGTCAATTACACGTGCGGCACGCAAACAACGACAATTTCACGGTCATCCAGTGACTCTGAGAGCGATTTCGGCGATTTTTAATAGGCTGTGCTCATACGTCATTGTAGTGTCCATTGCGCTGGGGCTGGCTTGTAGTGCTGGGTGACGAAAACTTTAAAACCAAACTAAAATATTTTGTACGTGTTTCCTGGCTTCCGTGTGCGGATGGCGTTAACAATACGTGGCTAGAAAACGAAAAATGTGCATTTTGAGCGGCCGAAAAATCGTGTCAGTACTCCTTTAAGGAGCTTCGCCCCTATAATGACCATCTTGAACACCAATGCTTCCTGATGATGATGATGATTTATGATGTTTAATGGCACAAAGGCTACTATGGCCACAGAGCGCCAGAGCAATGGTGAGTTGGTCGGCTAAGGGTAATGATAGATAATAGGTTGCATGTGTAATTGTGTGTGATTAAAAACTATGGTGCGAAGAGGGACTCAAGAAATAGAATTGCCCTACAAGAAAGGTCGTTGCCTACGAATGCAAAAGCTACACTTCCATATGCCACTACACTACAACGCCTCCCTTATGCAGTGTCCTTGCTTGCAATGAGTAACCCCGCAAAGCAGCGTTTTTCATTTGGGTCTTTGTGGTGTGCCAGCATAAGGGCCAAGCATCTTATTGAAATGGCTGAGGTTTGACTCTCACATTTAGAAACCTTTTCAAAAGCTTTACTGGAATCACAGGATTTCACCTTAGCTTTCAGCGGCCAAAGAAGCCATAATTTTCAGTTTATAAAATGTGTTTATCATTTACAACTTCGCCATCGTGTATGTCATCTACAAGTAGTGATGCTAGCAAAATGCATATAGCTCCGAAGGTGCATCATGCACTGCATTTAACAGTGGGCATAGTTCATCACATTGCAACTTTGCCAACGTGTTTATCATCTACAAGTAGTGATGCTAGCAAAATTCGGATAGCTCCAAAGGCACATCCTGTGCTGCAGTTAACAGTGGGATACTGCCCATCGTAGGGCAGCTATCACTTCCGTACCATGGCCCGTAGGATTTTGCCGATGGCACAGAGCTGCCACATACAAGACGCAAGTGCCAGGAAGGAATCGAATCTGTTTGGCCACATTGACTACTAATCGAATAGAGTCACAGAGTGTGGTTGTGTCCTTCATTCATCCTCTACAAGAGCAGCTGCAACTACAAGTACTCTTAGAGAGCAATTTTAAGTCGACCCATTTTGTTGAAATTTAAAATCTGGAGTTGGGGAATTGACTTACAACTGAGATCAAAACTCTACTTCCAGTCGTTTTCCTTTTTTCGGACTAGCAATTCTTTGGGAGGCTCTACCAACAGTCGAGCCGACTTGCGATCATGTAAATACGGTAGGCCAGGCAGCCAGGCACCAAGGCAACAAAAAAAAAAAAAATAAATAAAAGACCGGAAGAGGTTCAAGAACAACTAGAAAGCCTACCAAGTTGGTCCCAAAGCTGGCGACATTTGTCAGACATGGGCGTCCCCTGGGCGCGCCAGATGACGAGCCGTGGGTCAGCCAGAAACTGCTCAGTGATGAGACGCAGCATTCGTGCCCCATTGGAATCGCCCGCCCGAAGCATCTCCTTCACCTGCGCATAGGCGAGACGCGAGCGTTTGCAAGGGTCCAGAATGAAAACACCAGACACTCTGAATAGTGTGTATATATAGACACAAACTGCCTCATTGCCACTCTTCGGAACAGTTTGTTGCACTGACTGTGTTACCATTGTAGAATCCATAAACATGCACTTTCACTGGAGTAGTAGTGGTAGTACAGCACCACATCATAGCAGCACTGCCCATTGATTAAACACAACTAATTACAAGTATTTCATAAAATTAACACTGCTGATGCATCCAGGCAATATGCCTCATTGATTTTACACAATGTTTAAACTCCAAACGAGACACAAACCAAGTTCAAGTGAAGACGGAAGCATGAACATTGAAACACTGAACACTTGAAAACATTGAACAAACAGGCATTGCTGGATCCAATGTTTCAACAAAAGATCCATCTTGGCCAGGGCCCAGATTAAGACGGTCCTTTCGCTGAAGCACAAGATCCGGTGACATTTCATCTTCCGACGACTTCTTGTCACGATGCCGTGGACAAAGCTGGGTGTTAGACTCGTGATACGAGATCGAAGGCAAGGAGAAGCAGACTGAGTCGGTTGCTCACCTTGGAGAAGAGCGCGTTGAGCTGTCGGGAGACCATGAAGTAGCCGCCCTGGGAGAGGAAGGCGCGCACCTGCTCGCTGACCTGTTCTTCGTCCAGGTGCCAGCTGTGGTCCTCCTCGGCCGAGGCACCCGCCGTTGGGTCGGGGGCCCCTGGTGCAGAAACGGCACAGTTTTGGGAAAGAGAAACGCAAGAGCAGTGTACAACAATTTCATAACTGAACTGGTGGACTAGCAGAAACCCAATAAGTGCCCACTATAAGGCAAGTCTGCCGCAAGCCAAAAAGTGACCAACATATGTGAGGAGCTGAGGTCATCAAGAACACTTGATATGTTCAACTCTGAACCTCTTTTTTAATTTTGCAAGCTTTCCACCACTCTCTGACGAGGCTGTTTCACCGCTTCCAAAGCAGCCTTCCTGACCGGCAACGAAAGGAAATGCCTGTACGTACCGGCAATCCGGTTGATGAGCGACCGAGACTGGAGGATCTCGTCAGCCAGGCGCTGAGCTGTCGGCAGCACCTCGGTGTGGTGCTCGGCTATCAGGTACTGCAACAGCTTCTGTAGCTGCTCCCGGTCCAGCTGTAGTAGGGTCTCTGCGCAGCACACGTGAAAGGAGAGAAAGAAATGCCATCAGAAATTCAGTCAGTTTCTAATTTGGCAGCGCATTACATGCTCTGGCAAAGTGAACTGTTGCTGCACAAAACTGAACTACTGTGCAATAATAATGGTAACCAGATCAGTCATGGGAATGCTGAAGCTTACTGTATCTGTGTAGGCTCAGGCACATGTGTTAGCCAGACCTCTGTAGCCTTGCATGATAAGGGAATAATATTTTTCAAAAACAAGATAACCGGCACCTAATTGCGACTTGCATGCATCGTGTGATCCCTCTCCGAGATTATTATTATTAGCATGCTTGAACAAAAATAAACAGGTTATCAGTCAGCACTCACGTCGTCATCTTCCTTCATCCTTTTTCCAAGTTGCACTACCCAAGACTTTACAAAAATGTTATTCAAAAAAGAATGCCTCAACGTACTCTGCTAAAACAGGTATTGCCTACCGGCATTGCCATATGGTACTGCTTAAAGCAAAAAAAGCACAAAATTTTGCTGATGACACTATGGTCAGCTTCATTCTAACCCTGGAAAATGTGCACCGTTCTTAACCTTTCAAGTGTGATAAACATCACGTTGGCCCTTTAACACATCCTGTCGCAAGGGAAAGCAAACATGCTGACAATGTGAACAATAACGAAGGCTGGTGCCAGAATTTTAACGCGATAGAGATAAAGAGCACATTTCTCAGATATTCCCGTGTCGGTGTCGTTGGTTGTGAGCGGAAAATCAGCGCTGTCTGTGAGCGAAAATTTGAGGTAGATGCAAAGAAAGAAAAAGAACCTTCAGACTGAATGCGGATCGAACGTGAGACCCGTCGCTCCGAAGCGCAATGCGCTATGCGCTCGGCTACGCCGCAGCGTTGTTATAACACCTAACGGCAAGTCATTTGTATATATACTGTAGTGGTGCCATGCACATCTCGGAGGTGCGTCTGAGAGGTGTTTCAGCATGGCAGAGGCTTGACAGTCACCCGCGAGACGGCGCAAAGGGCCCACGGCACCTAGTTGATGACGATTGTGGTTTGGTTACAAAAGGAAGCTAATTTCTGCTGCACATGCCAGGAGCACGGCAAAGCGTCCGTGGGGGTAGGGGAAAGGGACTTAAAGAGACAGGAAGAGGAGGAACGGCGTAGTGGACGGATTACGGAAATTTTGACCACATGGGGTGCTTTAACATGCACGGAGCATATACAGGGACACTAACGGTGCCGTGTTCTACCGCAGTACAACGCTCGCACTTTGGCTTGAGGGCGTGGTCGCCTGTGCTTGCACCCGTGCTCACGAGCGTGTAGACGTTCATTCACGCCTTGTTGACACGTTGCGGATTCTGTGCTGTCTACAAGCGACAGGTGAACAGCAGTGCCTTCTTCATCAGCGAGTTTTGACGGCACATCGCCACTGTGCAGGGCCATACATTGTAGTGCATTTTTTCAAAATTAGCAGCCTCTGAACAGTTTGCCTAACCAGACTCTACACCCGCCTGTTGGTCAGGTACGAATCCCAGCACACAGCCTCTGATATCTCAAGTGTCCCGCTGACATCACCATATCTCTGAGGACATGCCAGTTTTCAATGTTTCAAGTTCTGCATGGCTTTCAATAGGCAACATTGACAATGTCATTTTCAACTGCACTGCTCTAAAAAATAACGGACGTTTCTGTGTGTTTTACAGGATGCAGCCACTCATCTTTCAAAACATAAAGCTTACAGTACCTGAAACAGATGAAATGGGCCATTGTACACAGTTCACAACTTATTCGCGGTAGCCTTTTCATAATGCTGCACATCTAAAGTGTTGATGTGACATCCTTGAAAGCATTGTATCGACATTCTAGGGTATTGATGCCTCCAGAACTTCCACAGTGCACATGTGACACCAAGCAGAGGCTCACCTGAGATGGGAACTCGAAGCCGGACGCTGTCGGCATTCCGGATTCGGTAGATGGCCAGGGCCACCACATGCTGGCACCAGAAGATGTCGTGCGTCTCGCAGGTGCATGTTACCGAGGTGATCTTACACCTGGAGAAGAAGCAAAGGTGGATGGGTAGCATCAGTTACCTGCCGCTGACAAGTGGTACAAAGAATTTTGTTACCTGCCGCTGACAAGTGGTACAAAGAATTTTAAGGTAAGTGCGGGTGGGCTTTATATACATAAAACAGACAGCAGCCGGATCGAATAAGCTAAGACGAAACACTTCGTCATTGTAGCTCCTTACAAGGTAGCATTAATGCCTCATCCAGGCCCTCGAAAGAAAGGATTTCTTGATAAACAATCAGAGATTGCGCACAATGTGTAAACACTGTAAATATAGCTCAGGACAATGCGAAGGCACGCTTTCACATTTCTGAAGCAACAAGAAACAGGAAGGCAGATAAATGCAGCAAGACGAAGTGTCAAGGCGATTCCGCAATAGCACGCTGTCAGCAAAAGGCAAATGCCGAGTTTCTGAAATGGCATACAGAATACGGAGGCAGTGCGACGAACGTTAGAAAAACATGCGGGCGCACTTGCATGCACATTTCATTTCACAAAACACAACGTGCAGCATCGACTTTGTCAGCTCAATACCACTTGTCTAGTACATGAAGAAAAAAGGAAAGAAAAAGGTCAATTTGCACGCTAAACAGCGGGCAACCTTCAAGGCATCTGCGTTTATTTGTTCTTTTATTACGACTTCTACAAATGTAACGTCATCACCTTTTCTTTCGTTCACTCATCCATTCCCAAAAAATCATGTGGCATGTGGTGCCAAAACATAAACATACTTAGATAGCATTCTCACAAGCACAATGCAATGCTCTTTTCCGATAGGAACTCCTGCCGTTAAACTTGCATGCAGCTTTCAGACGACAACCTCAGCACATGCACTAGGAATCGGACAACATACCAATAACAAGGAGACATACTAAAACTTAACGACAGCGACAAAAATGTTAGTGCAGAAGGAAGTAGGAAAGTTGTTCAGCAGGAAAAGGACATCGCCTTAAGGCGAGGAAAAAAATGCTTAAAGGTCAAACAAAGACACAAAATGTAGCTCTTACCAGAAACCTCTAAAGCAGTGTTTCACCCTTCCCAAGCAGGCTCAAAAAATGTCAATGACAGGTTTTCAAGAGGAATCGCTTGCAACTAAGTCAGCCCCGTTTGACTCTCATCAGCGTAAACTACATATATCTGTGCATTGCAATGGACAAGTGTTTTTTAGCTTGACTGATTTCTTGATTAAAGAGTTGACTCTCCCTGCATAACCTGCAACTAATTACATCAAAAGTGAACCATACGCAGGCCAAGAAGTTGTAGCCCTGAGTAATAAAAGATAAACGTAACAACTATACAACGCACTGGCAAAAGCATAATGTTGGGTGAGCTGGTTCACTGTGCCGGCAATCGGCGCCGTTTGTGACTGTGTTGGTACTGACACTGCAGGGCCATTATGGGGGCAGCGGGAGGGAGGTTGAAACAGAGAAAAAGACATTTATATTATTTCCACTTTTGTCCTGCAGTACATGGATGGTTTCATAACTGTATGCCAACCAAACGACAAGAAGACTTCCTAGTGAGTCACAGCTGTCTGTAAAAAGACACAAAACAGCTGACCTTCACGTAAGTGCCATAGAAAAGCGTTGCGAAAGTCCTTCACTCAACATAAAGCAGACTGGACTGCACCAGATGATCGTCATTATCATGCTTAGGCCAACTGCCTCTCCCATATTTATCCCTTTAATCCTGTCCTTCCCTAACGGAGGCAACGTTACACCTGCAAACTTCTTGATCTCATCTGCTCGCCTAAACATCTACCACCCTCTGCCACGCTAACCTTCCCCAGGCAGCATGCAACATAGGGCGATATTGGTTTTATGGCGGCAAAGTTCGGCCCATCCACGGCATAATGTTGCCGACAGCGAGCCAGTATCGGCTAAGCCGCCATCAATGACTGGCAACATTGAGCCACTATAGCCGCTGCCCCACCGATATCGGCAGGCCGTCGACTGTAATCGGCAACATGGGGCCGCATATGCCGTGTTACTGTCGACATCGGCTGAAGTGATGGCTTTCAACGGCAACTATGGTGCCGATTTTGCCTTTCTACAGACAATATGGGCTGGCCGACGCCAGCCCATATTGTCTGTAGAAAGGCAAAATCGCAAGAATCGCAACACTGTTCCAAGTATGCCACCTTAGAGCCCCCGTCGGCTGAGCCGATAACTATTCCCGGCAAATGTGGCGCCGATTTTGCCACTCATCAGCATCGCCTGAGGAATGGCGAATTTGGCGCGATATTTGCCTAGAAAGATTATTTCACAGGAAACATTGAGTCATTTCTGCCATCCTATAGGCAACGTCGACTACGCCGCAGCCTTTCATAGTTGATATCGGCCGGGCCTCTTTGGAAGCCTGCTGTATATAATAATTGAGATCCGATCAAGACAAGCACGACCGAAATTCACTTGAGAGATTCGACGTAAGAATCCGATGTTGGGCTTCACATATTCGTGTATGCGCGTTTCAGTGCCGGAACATAGCGCACATGCGTTTTGAGCGGCATATAATATTCTGTTCGCGCTTTGTTTTTCATAAACAGGGCACACAAAAAACATGCATATAGAGAAACTATTGATAATACATTTATAGGCTGTTTTGCGGGAACTTTGCGAAACAGGCTGGTGCAACAGTTAACATTAGCCAGAAGGATCGACAAGCATGGTGGAAAATTATCTGACAGCGCATGTCAGAAAATTAAAATTCATAGAAATTGAACTAGTTCCTGCTTACATCGATGGGCATAACCACCACTCATATGTTCAAACAAAGATAAACAGTCAGAAGTGGCGCTATACTACTGACATTTAGCAACCTATGGAAGGAAAGGGCTTACGAAGGTAACAGCGCAACAGCAAGTGGACAAAAAAGGTCTAGCGCAGACTTTATGGTGCGCTGAAGTGGAAATAAACTCTCGCAACCGGCGTTATACTACTGACATTTAGCAGCCTATGTAAAGGAAGGGTATACGGACCTAACAGCGTGGCAGCTAGGGGACAAAACAGATCTAGTGCTAACTTTATATTCAGAGGATGTTAGCTGTTTTTGTACACCATGAAATACATAGATCCTTTTGCATTGCAAATTCAAATGAAGTGCTCTTGTCAAGACCACGACATTTGTGAAAAAGGCAAAAACGAAAAATACAAAGCAGTCATATGGCAAGCATTTTTCATCTCAAAGGTGACAAACAAATGCACGCTCCTATAATTGATATATAGAGAGCTTTTCTGGTGAGTTCTACTAGAGTGTATGTGATCACAGTGTTCTTGTGCAGGCGATCTGCTTATTTTATGGTATATAAAAACAGCAAGCATGCACTGAAAAAAAGAATCAGTTGAAAATCAAAGCTCTCTTCTGTTCCCTAGTTTCTTCATATGTTTGTGCAGGGTTACAGTATAAGCCAACCGTCCTAAGTCAAGCTGTTGTTGACCACGTGCCCTTCCACTACATTTCATCAGTGCGTTCGCGAAACTAGTGCATTCCTTTCAAAAGCAGCTCCAGTACAGCACAACGCATGTATCGCAGCTCGCATAAGCTCAGCAACAGAAAATAATTGTCTACTGGTCAGGTAAACTTATACCTCCCTTTTCCACCTCCATGCTCTCTACTACCACGCAGATACAATAGGCTAATAATTCCTTATTATGTCCATGGCATTGCGTATAATTCCTCCATTTTTTTTTTTTTGCTTTTTTGTGTAACGACCGTTAGTGTGTTCTTTCCATACATATCGAGTTCATTTACATATCGGCCATTGCGGTTACGTTGTACTAGTTAGATGAGTAGAATATATCGAGCTTGACTGCATGCTCTGTGCAGCGAGTGTAGGATTTGTCTCTGACATTCTTATGAGACTATGGTGTCGAAAGAAGCCCACATCTGCATTTTCTAGTATTTAAAAACTGATTTATTTATAACCAAAAAGAGTAAAAGAAGGGCGTGACTAGAGAGAGATTCAGCGCAATATTTCTTGTCGCACGGGAAGGGAGCACATGTTTTCCTGCGCTGCAAAATCTTGCAGAAATTCATGTACAATGGCGATGCCGCGTGCCCTCGCTACATTTGTTACGTGCAGTGCAGCATTTTGCTCGTGTTTTCAGCTGGAGTGGGTGGTGGAGGTTCTGCTAAATCCTGTAGTGAAGGTAGCTGGCAAGAGAACATATGCCTGCCACCATACTCTATAGGCTGCACCAGGCTGCACTTAACAAATGCAGTCCCTGCGGGTGTCCCCACCATTGTGCATAAATGTTTGCCCCGCAGAAATGCTGCCTTCCATGTTTTGAGACAACTACAAAAAAAAAAGAAAGCAAGAAAAACGTGCGTGTTCTGCCGAGAACTAACCTAGCACGTGCTAAGCCAGCAGCAACTAAACATAAAAAAATGTGCGTGACGGGGGGGGCACGCATCAACTTCCGAACTGACCACCATTGTCACAGCCCCCTCCATGCACGTCCATTGTGCTCATCTACAGTTTGCAAAGAATGTCGTTCTGAACCTGCTTTTGGTGGCATTTGCTTCCTTCAGAGGGGGAAACCACGCAGTTTTCGGGGAACTTTCCGGGCTCTCTCGTCGTGGCTACATTGCTACCAACACGCAAGGTGTACGAACGAGTTTCAACGGATGCACGCAGTCTCTCTACGCGTTTATCGTTTATCATGTACCGCATTTATTGATCATTCAAGTTGATTGCGCGATTCCTTGGCAAGGTACCTCCTAAGACAATGCCCATCCCAACTGTGACATCAGTTGTATATGAACACAAGCCTGCGCCTTTTGGTGAGACTACAGTGTCGTCGCCGAATTTTTATTGCTGACTCAAAGCTGAAGAGTGCACAGCGGATGCCAAAATTTGGTAAGTTGCTGGGCAGTTTTCAAAATGGGACGTGGCACGTTTTGTTGTGGTGTTAAAGCCCCGGTTCCACTTTATATATTATTTGTGTCGTGACGTGCGTAGGCTCTTTATAAAGAGCCTACGCACATCATAGAGCCTACGCACGAATAAAGAGCCTACGCACGTTGTCCCAAAGCAGTTTTACTTCATATAGTTAATCCTGTGCTTGTACCAAACACCCATTGTGTGGTGACTTACAGTTCTCGTAACATTATTTTTTTCTTGCCGTATTTTTAAAGGTAACATGATACCGAACACGCGCTCCTTGGTGTAGGAAACGTGCGGCAGTGCGGCACACGATGGCATTTTTAAAGTAGCCTTGAAAAGATGTTCCTCCTCTAATATCTGCTTACAATGCACCTTGCACCTATCATTTAAGAACATTTTTTTGCCTAAAGACCTCATCCCTGGTTTGTGTCGTGTTAGCTTACGTCTACATGCTTTCCTTTCCGATGTATGCCAAAAATATTAAATTTATTATAACGCAAAATGCACATATTTCAACTAATGTGCCGCTTTTAAAAGTTGCTTTGCAACAGAACCTTTACTCACGTTTTTTTTTCCCCTTGGGTATCTAAAGCGACGCGAAGCCAAGATCTGGGGGTTGAATATAGTACATGGATTCATTATATTGTGAGCGCGATCTATGAACTACTCTTCTTCATCTCTAGGAATCATCATCACTTGTATTTCTTCCTCATCTCTACATATCATCATCACCTGGACGATCCGATCTTCGTTGTCGCAGCTCGTGATCGGCCATATTAAACGATCCCTTATAAGTGGTGGAGGTGCTGGGTACGGCATAACGGGCCCCGCCCCCGAGTACGGAGGCATCGACGCGGATGTACAATATAGTTAAAAGGACAACTTTCTTTTGTTATTTTCTAAAGTAGTGCCCGATTATGAGATGTTTCTGACATTTCTTGAATTTCTGCGTTTGTTCATGAGTCGCACATAAGTTGCATACAATGACAGTATTGTGCTGATGTGCTCCACAGCTGTACTAACTTTTGATGCCTTTTCACGCAGGTTACATCCTTGCCGAAGCTATTCCACTACGACGGTGCAACACGAGAATAGCGTATTATCAATACAGAGTTCAAACAATAAATGAAATAGTGCTTCTCTCTATAAACCTCTCTTGTTGTGTTATTTGTTTTGTTTAGAACGCATTAATAGAAAGTACAGAGGATCCACTTAGCCCCACTTATTACTGTGTTAATAGAGCTTTCGCGTATGCATGAGAGGCACATTTACACAAACTACTGTTGGTCCATTTCATAGTGCCTTCGAAAATGCCTTCATAGCTTCGAAAATGTGAAAACTCAAAAATAAAAGTTTTTGCAATCCAAACGGCGCGATACACGTGGGGTAAACACTAGAAACACCATAATGGCTGTGAACGGTCATGCAAGAGGTTTCCCCATGTCGGCGGGGCCGACAACATGCCAAAAAAGCCTGAATGCCCGCAACATCGGCCAATGCTACCTAGCCAAATTCGACCCATTCTGGCTGGCCAAATTTTGCCCACGCTGGCTGGCCAAATTTCGCCCACTCTGGCTGGCCAAGTTCGATCCATGGTGGCCTTGCCACAGTAGAGCCATTCTGGCTGGCCATCATCGGGCAGATGTGGGTGAAAGTAGCGTGAGCGCGATTTGCCGACCTAGGTCCGATATCGCTGCCGACTTTGGCCAACTTCATGCCTACATCAGTCCTGTGTTGGCATGCTGCCTGGGTCTCTTGTAAAATCGAGCCTGTTATAATTCATGAAAGCATAAAAGCAGATATAAAGGACCATTAAAGAATGGAATACAAGCATATATATTGGCTATACCATCTTGACCAAGCCAGCTTGAGCGAACAGTTGGTTTGCGTGAACAAAAAAACAATCCACAGAACTTCCTTTTTATCACACTGCAGTGCTTTAAGTCTCCTAGAAAAACATGCTCTAGACAGCATAGTGCTAAGAACCTAAGGGGGAAAAGGTCAGTGCACCATGTTTGACAAAATTCTTATTTCCAAAGTGATGCCCCACAACCTCCCTGTGGAAGGACCCTCACCTGTCGAAGCTGATCGAGATGCGAAACTTCCTCTCAGGCTCGGCAGGATATCCCGTTCCGGGGGCGTTGGGCGTAACACTGCCACTCAAGTGAAAACCTGCGAGACACCGAAGGACAGGACGGCACGGTCAGAGGCACGAAACAAAATGACGGCCACAGTGAGGGCTTACAGGCTTAACCATTCACTGCATCCTGCAATTGATTAATCAATGAAAGGTATCGTTTAAAACGACTAGTCATCAGTGTCCACCATTCTCCTAAATGACTTCATTGATTAAACCTTTTCAATGTATTAATTTACAGAGAGTAGCCAAAGTTACGCAAGAATTTTGAAATCATACTAGAACGCCACGCAAAGGCAATGACTGTAATGCTGTGGCTAGTCCACAATGAGAGTGAGACTAGTTGTCAAGCGTCAAATGTTTTTCTCAAGTACCAAACAATGCCACAGCTGCCCTGAGTCAAGCGTTTGCAGAAAATGCGCCAGAAATACGCAACAACAAAAGACACAGAACAGGGCCAAGCCCCACTGAGCTTCTCTCTGCAGTAAGTAGCGACGTCATTAGTTTTGACTCAGTCTGTTCGGGCACGTTTGTGCCAAAGCCTTCACCAGACTCGGGCTAACTGCCATGGGCATTTTGAGCTAGGATTACTGGCCTCTTGATAGCTTGACATGATGACATCGCGACCACGCTTGGCTGGAACTTCGATCGGCCCTGGGACACGCAGATGGTCCAAATTGTATTCTAAAGGCATAAAACGTGAAGCTAAACCAGCTTTGAATAGTTCTAAATGCTTCCGCAATGGCGTATATAACAAGGCAGAAAAAAGAAAAAGAAAAAAAAGTTTCGAAATATGTGATGTCACACTAAAGTACTAGTGTTCCGGCGCTAAGCTCGAAAAGTGTAAGCACTCTGAGTCAGTAATGACCCCTACGACAAAAATACCCGAAAACAAAGAGGTTCTGAAAATATATTCTATAGGTATAAATATGATACGGTGGTTTCCCCACGACGTCTCTTCAATCTCGCGCCATACTCCACTAGCCCAAGTGATGCCCGTGCTCCGCACTAAGCATGCGTTGACCTTGACAATGAGCACACAGATAGTGTGATCTGCCTGCTGGGTGACCTCGACCTGCGTGACAATATCTCCGCACCTAGCCACTACTGTTCCAAAATAAAGTACAATAAAAAATGAGTTTAATGAATTTGCTGATATACACACAGTAGCAAACCTACCCATAAAAAGTGCAAGAGAAACATAAGCACGCAACTGATATAGGAAGGTATATGTGTGCCTTCCAACAAGAGAAAGATTATTTGCACTGATAAATGACCACCCACGTCGGGGAGATTGCTCTTATCACGCATTCTGGGAGGCACAGACGCTGAGTGCAGGATGATGGCTCTGTCAAGGCACGAGTTGATTAGAGTTAGTGATAGAGCAAGGACAAAACTGAAATATAGTGAAACTGATGGAATTTAGACAGCTTGTGCTATTGATTATTCAGCTATGAACTATCATGGGAGGCACAGATGCTGAGTGCAGGATGATGGCTCAGTCAAAACACGAGTTGATTAGAATTAGTGATAGAAGGACAAAACTGAAATGTAGTGAAACTGATGGAATTGTACCAGGTTGCACTATTAACTATTCAGCTATGAACTGGGACTAAACTGAACATTATAATCTATTCCGTGGCATTTCAACCGAATGGACATCTTATTCTACCAGAACAAGGCACGTGACGTGACTATACTGTATAACGTCCGAATCGACATCTATGCACTCTCATTTTAGCAGGGTGACGCAATTATCAACACATCAGACATAGTTTGGTTCCCCATTTTCCTGAGTGTGTGCATGTGCCTATGGGGTGAGGGAAGATGATAAACTGTGCGTTCGAGAGCTACACAAATAACAATCACAATATGTAAGTGTATTTATTTACACAAAGCTAATTCCAGCAGCATGGTACAGTGACTGTAGAGCACAGATGAATAAAAGAACATGAAGATACGTAAGGGAAGTAACGCAAATTTATATACCTTGTCACAAACAACAGTGCGCATGATAGTAAAGGTAAAACCAGAACATCACCACATACGTGTCATGCCATCTGCAGACCTTATAGTTTCACCCAATGCAAGGACATCGCAAAAATGATGATGAATTGCCACGTCTCATTATTGAGGTGCGAAGGGTCGCCAGTCTGAGAGAAGAATAGATATTACGTATCATATCACTCTATTAAGTGTATGTTGTATCTGAATGACACAACACGTGTGTGTATGGCAATGTTCCTATTTTGCCCCTGCTGTAATGCCATGCAATTGCGTCGTTTGTGACAACTTGACAAGGTATGTCAGGTAACGTGATGCTTGGCAATAAACTGTTGATATTGTGCGGTCCTTTCGTATCGTCTAGTTCTTTCTTAGTCCATAATTTAGTGCAACAATAATTGTCTTCAAAAGCAAAGGCTTTTGCAAGTACCAGCAACTATGAAGTGCTGCACATCCCGCGATTATCCGTGTGTGAGAAACAACAGACTTATAGAGGGACGTTAAACACTAGAAAAAAAATTCGACTAATAAATTATTCTTCGAGGAGTGTTATTAGTTACGGTAACTTCACCATCATAGCTTCATTAATAGAAGAGCATAATGAAGTCAAAACTGAATTTCATTTCGCACTGACAGATGTTCAGGTGAACAAGAAAAAAATTTAGGCACCTGAATTTGAACAAAGCATCAAGGGTATTCAACTTCGTTTTTTTTTTTTTTTTCATTTCTTCGTCCCACATTAGCTAAATAAAACTTCCAAACTTTTGCCGTGTTGAGTGCCTGGGTCCTCTAGGTCCTAACTAAAGGGACACTAAAGGTAAATATTAAGTTGAGCAAGATTGAAAGATTAGCTTTGTGTGATAACCAATTCACCATTCCTCGAGGGAAGACAGCAGTTGTAAGCAAGAAAACGACGAAATAGTGAAATCAGAGTGGTGCCCTCATGTCCGGCTCTGTGGGTACCATTTGGAAGTGATGTCAGCTCATGCACTTTGAGTACTCGATTACTGCTCCAGGTTATAAATGAAAACTGAATTAGATAAACTTTCACAATAAATAAACGTGCAGTAAGTTACAGTGGTTACTCCATATTACAGCCGCGCAGCTGACTGCACTGTAGTGTCGGCAGCCCAGATCATCACGTCAAGTCCTCTTTTCGGCGAGGGCGATTCAAATTGAGCCACAACACC
This sequence comes from Hyalomma asiaticum, assembly GCA_013339685.2. Lineage (NCBI taxonomy): Eukaryota > Metazoa > Arthropoda > Arachnida > Ixodida > Ixodidae > Hyalomma > Hyalomma asiaticum. The sequence goes on along the minus strand of CM023491.1, from coordinate 43,420,919 downwards.
TGGGACTCTTAGCAGCAGTTTTCAATGCAAAAATTCGTTTATTGGTGTCCAGAAACCAGTGGTAGACTCGAACAGAGGCAAAAAATTGATCTAGACAAACTTCACATCTTTCTTTACTGTAAGATCCCCATCAAGCGGCCCCACTCGTGCAAGTGCCCCGCTCCCATTTTTGACTTGTCGAGATATTCGAAAGTGGCGCCAATGACCGAGCAAGTGCCCACCCCCCTTTTGAACCCTGTTAACCGTAGCGTGCATCAATGCTAGGTTACTTGGCCAATTTCTAAAAACAATTTTTCTGGAAGTTGCACACTGAAATACAAGAAATGATGCAATTAAGTAAGGAAAATAAATTTGCTCTTGAGCTGCCCTTTTGCAGAGGCCTGAAAATGGCTGCACACAGCCGCATACTTTTGATCTACATAGCCGGCCATGACTATTGCTGGACGCGACAGGCTTTGCGAGTTGGCACGCTCATTGGACAGGAGTAAGGTAGCGTAATTCTATGTTGCTCTAATTGGACGGACTAACGTAAGCTGCATTAGTAGCTAGTGTGAATTTAATGTTCGGTGTTGCTCGGTCTCATGGGCCCTCAACTTCAGCGTCTGACTTCTAGGAGTCGTTTCATGGCTTCAAAAGAGAGCAATGACATCAAATTAGAGCATTAAATGCACTTATTCTACAGAGGTTAATCAGAAGAACTGCTCTGCATTAATCTTTCTGTGTGGCAGTTCCGCTGCGATTTTGAATTTTGGTTGGCGACCCAGCAAGCCCCCCACCCCTAAGTTTGTCCAACTACCTCTCGCACAAAAGACGGGCACTTGTCCGGGATTTTACAGTAGTGTCAATTTACTGGAAAAAAAAAACAAACTATGTGGGCTTTAAATGGCGCCATGAAACTCTATGACATCATCACGTGTCTATTAGCTTCCACACGTTTTCTCGCTCACCAAATGTCTTCAACAAGATGGTGCATGTAGTATTGCAAAACGATAAAAGGGACTGACAGCCAATTATTAAGGTACCTGTTTTCTTTATTGAAGACAATAGTCTTTCTTGGGCTACCTAAGTGCAAAAAACTGCCTGTCTGTCTGTCACTTGATTCAACAGATTCAACCACCTGGCCAAAACCAAGCGAGCTACTGCACTGGTGGCACGGGGTCATAGACGTCAATATTATACGGCTGGAAACTCCAGCCTATTTGAGGGAAAACATATGAACATAACCATAATCCCCAGCGTTAATTTAATTAAAAATACACAATGGACTTGTTTTTTCTGTTGATAAATGAAAAATCAACGCATTAGAAATGGCGTTGAAGAGGCGGTATGTGTTAAAAACAAGCCGACGGAAGCTGCTGCTCTGTAGCCGGCTTTAAGGGGAAACTCCAGCGATTTTTAACTGTCCACTGATCTCAATGAAATTTTCAGTATATGTTCATTTAGTTTCCCTGAAAATGAATTTTTAAAATTTTTAGTGAATTCCCATGAGAGCCACCCTGTGTTTTTGATGTCATTACCAGCAACGCTGCCTACCCAACCAGGCGGGCCGTTTAAAGCATAACGACAATTCTTCAGCGCTGAAACCATCGCTGCCAAGTTCAGAAGAGCTCAATATATGTTGGTTGACCCTGCCACTTTTTTTTCTGGCACGAGCTCCATATTTCTGAAGGCCGGGAGGCAGTGGTGTCGTCGCACACGCTGCACAAAGCTCTACCCGTTTTGGTTTCGGTTTGAACACATCGTTCATTGGATTATTTAAAATTATTGGTGATTTTCTGAGCAAACTGAATGACCCTGGCTGCTTCAGGGCTGCCAGTACTATTGAAAAACAGCGATATCAGAATATGGTGGAAAAACCGCTGGAGCTCCCCTTTAAGCCAACAGCAACTAAAGGTCCCAGCAGATGGTGCGAGAGCATGCTAAACGCAGGAAATTTGGATTGAATACAGCAAAACCTCCATTGCATACATCATGGGAGGAGTGAGAGGGGAGGGGAAGAGCGTGATGGGTGGGATGGGGGAGATGAGAGGATGTTACGTATCAGGAACGGCAGAAGACTATCGTTTTTCAATGACATTTGCAGCGAAGTAATCATATATACAGCCATTTTTATCTACCTACTGCAATTTTATGCCCGAGTTATGGGTGTATGAACAGTAGCGGGCAAAGTACAGCAATTTAAAGACTCCAGAATGCAGTACCAAGGCTTCATCACAACGTTATGCCACGTTTCAGTTGCCATGATTATCAAGCTCAATTTAAAAATACAAGTCATTCAACTTGCGAAATGGTGCTCGATTCCATCGCTATAATTCTGTTCACATGTTCTAGCCAGTTGTAGGCCCCTTTAATTTAATAACGCAGAAAAAAAAAAGGAACGACGTTTGTCAAGCTTAAAAAAACATTAATCGAAAAAATGAAAGTGACCTTCCTCATGTTAATACATCACATTTTCACAATGCGAAGAGAACGGCTTTTGTGAGGAGAAGACGCTCAATAAGTTGGAACCAGTGCAAAAAGAAAACACAGGTGGCGTCGTTGCTGTAAGGTTTCCGCGCAGGACATGTGTGACATCATCGATTTTGACGGCAAGTGCTACATATGATTAGTTATAGGTGAAAATGACACTATATTGTTTAAGGAGGCCTGACACTAAACACAGCATGTTTCAGAAAGCTCTATTGAGTCTAAGGGGGTAGAGAACTGTCCTGAGCCCAAAGTTTTGGCGCGAGACTGGAATATGAAACTTTGATCTCCATTTTCTCTTTTGATAAGAGAACATAAAAAGGCAATGTTAATACTATTGTTCCGCAAGAATAATATATCACTTTAAACTGCTTTAGTGTTTCGAGGCCCTTGTACTGCGCGACGTCTGCGCACGTTCAAAAACCCCAGGTAGTCAGTATTTCCAGAGCCCTCCACTATACGCCGTCTATCACAATCAGATCATTGTTTTGAGACGTAACACCCCACAAAATCAAACGAATCACTGCAGTGTTTCATTTTGGTGTCCCTTAGAAGCCCTACTCCAGCAATTTTAAGGCTATGTAAAGCTAATGGCGATTATATGTTCCCGAGAGGCTCCTAGCACACTCTTGCATAATAGTAGAAATGCTCAGCAAATGTGCAAATAATTTTATTAAGAAAGCATGTCCAACCTGCCTTGTTCTGCCTACACGATGATGTCAACAGATAACAGGGCCAATAACTGTGAAAAGCCAGTCGGGCAGTTTGAGGAAACCAGTAAAAATTGATCAGTATAGGCAATCAGCGCACCTTTCAAGCCTGCAATCTTGAACAAGCGAGCGAAGTATGCCAACGAACGTACCTAGCGAATTTCATTGAGATCCAGTGACCACGAAAAATCACCGGAGTTGAAAGGTCAACTCTGGCAATTTTTTTTGCATGTGAAGATGAAGGCGATTGTATGTTCCTGGGTCACTCCTGCTCAGCAAACGTGAAAATTATTTTTAAATTGCAAGAAACCGCGAAACCACAACAGAAATCCAACCCAGCAGTGATGTCGAATTGATCAACCCGCCTTTTTGCATGTTGCGACAATGCATGCGCCCATGTAACGGGTTATCCTTACGTGGTAATGTCACGAAGCTTGGAGGCACGCACAGATCTCAAGGGCAGTGGTATGTTAACGGTGCGCTTCTGTTGCGTTGCTGACGATGACATCAACACACAGTGGGACCAATAAATTTAGAAAGCCGGGCGGTTTGAGGTAACCAGTAAAAACTGAATCGCAAGCAGTCTGCACATCCCTTGAGTCTGTAATCTTGTACAAATGACGGAAATGCGCAAAGGAATGTACCCAAAGAATTTTAATGAGATCTACTGACCTCAAAAAAAAAATCGCCGGAGTCGGCCTTTAACACATGAGAGAAGGAACACGCATATGTAACACATGGCCATATGCACAAGGCATGACAGTTTACAGCACAGGAAACAAGCTGCTGGAAACAAGTCATGTACCTTCTTCCAGCAATGCTACATTGCTTGTTGAGCTGCCAAGCATAATCTGACAGACACTGTTCTTATGGCTTCATCATAAAAATAAAAGAATAGAGAAAGAAAAAAAAAAACCTGGCCAGGACCTTGCATCTGTGTGACAGGTACAATGCAACAACAGCCTGGGCTGTATGTAAAACCCAGCCGGAAGCTATCAATATTGCGTTCATGTACTGTTTAATAATAATAACTAATAATAATATTGTGTCTTGCACGACTGTACTCCATTGTTGGGAAGTACAATGAAATGCCTATATCCTACGGCTGCGCACTTAATCATGTTATTTTTGACATTTCATTGCATGCAAGGTACTGCACACATACAAATGGGTATCTGTCATGTTTCCCTCTATTATATGTTATTTATGACATATGTCACTACGTGCGGCGCTAGGAGCAATACATCAGCCATAATTCCTTTCCTTTCAATAGCTCGAACATCATGCACCATCGAAATGAAATAAACTGCGATATATATATATATATATATATATAAAGGCTGGCCTCCAGCCAAAACGTCAGAATAAATCCTATGTTTGTCACTGCGTCTTTCTGATATATATATATACACATACACACACACACACAACGTTGTAACATGTGCACGGGTATTCCAGTAATGAAAATGTCAGGCCTTTTTGATACGAGGCGTCCAGCATTTCTTGTGCTGCTTCCGTTTATCAATAGCATCTTAGCACTGCTTCCATTTGTATCAATACCTTTTAAAATAATTTCATTTCATTCATTTTTCATTTCATTTGTTTGTGCCCTCAAGATGGACGTATTACAGAGGAAAGTGGGTAACAAACAAACCAAAAATACAATAAATACAAAAAGCAAGAACAGCAAACATCGCTAGTTAATACAAATGATGATTAATTAAATCCAGGAGTAATGATGTCAGTTCTTATACTCCTACCTTTATTTAGATGCTAGGTCACAAAAGTGAATCGCTAATGTGCTTTAGACTGACTAATTGGCTTTTGGAAACTCAACTGACATTACTTTTGCTATTTTATGTTCAATATCAGTCAGGAAAATGGTCAATAAATCTCAAGTCTTCAATCTCGTGCGTTAACTTAGACCGCATGACTTCACGAGGACCATTCTCTCTTTTTCTCCGTATCTTCGCCACTGGCCGGACCAAATTTTCAAATTTCAACCAACCACGCTCTAACGCGCACATAAGTCTAAGTATGCACGTGCCAGTGCACGTTAAAGAAACACTGAAAAACAATGTTTCTCGTATTAGTAAGTTAGCTTTTCACACTGCCGAAAACACCAATCTTGTGGGGAGAAGACCGTCGGTAAGCTAGGAAACGGGCAAAAAGAAAATATGGGGGGCAATGCCGCTTTGAAGCTCCAGCACTAGAAAGCAAGACGTGACAGATATTTCACGGTGTCTGCTACGTCCCACATAACTATTTATCGGTCAGAAACACCTTCACTCTGTTTCAAGGAAGCCGGACACTCAACACACTGAGTTCCTGAACATATGATGGAGCGAATTTGGCGAGAATCCGAAAAAGAGAAATCGGCATTCTGACGTCATTAGGTTTCGAAGTTGCAGCACAAATTTGAAAACTAAGGCTTCGACATTCATTTTTTTTCTTTTAATATAGGACAGAAAACGTTGAAATCAACGGCACTCGAGTTTTCGAAATTAATGCAAGTTATCATTCTAACCACTTCCCCTTTTCACTTTAGAGTAAGAATCCCCCTTAGTCGCAATTTCCAGAGCCCTCCACTACAGCATCTTTTACAATCATACCATGGTTTTGCGATGTAAAACACCAGAAACCAGTATCGAATCTAAGCATGCAGGTGTATCTCGCCTTCCATTCATTCTCCTTTGAAATACAGTAACCACAGGCATACCGCCACGGCACCACCACAAGGCTACCGTAGCAGGTTATGCGATTGCTCGCATACTTCACAGCTAGGCCATGAGCGAAATTAACTTAAAACAATCTCGACGGAGAAATCAGCCGTAACGTTACCGCACCTATGTCTGCTCACATCGGTTCAGCTGTTCAGCTTGCGGAGTGCCCAACCTTGATTGTGTTGTGCAGTATGCAAATTTTTTCAACATCATGTCGCTGTGCACATTGGAGAAGCCATCAAATTAACCTCCAATGTCGTTAGGCAAAAGCCTGCACAGTCATGCACATCTAGTAATACATATGCAGCAGGCTTTCACTCAGTGCAAAATCAGCTGCGGCGTGTACACGCATAATGCGGGCTGGAGTGTGCGCCGCGCGACCTCAAGGTCAGCGCTCTAGCTTCATGCAACTGTATGTGACGTGTGATCGGGTGTACGCATTTTCATACGGGCTCACTTGACGTTTTGTAACTCACAACGTGACCTTGAAACATAAGAGATCTAGACGTTTCGCCTCACAACAAAAAAAAAGTTCGTGGTAGTCTGAACTGCATATCTCGGGGAGGAACATCTTATAATGTGACTGCAGTTTATATTCAGATTTCAACAACGCAATGATATTCCAACAAATACAATGTTGACAAGGAAATAAACTACTTTTTATCTCCTTTCGGTACAGTGCAAATTGCAGCAGCCCGATGTATACTTCGTAAAAGCATTCTCCTAATGTTAAAGAGCTGAAGTGCTAAACAAAAGAACGAACATTACTCTGTTTCCTAGCATATACACATTATAGCGTGTATCTGCTATCTGCTGCTAGTCTGAATACCATATATGCACTTTTCACCTGCATCTGCACCCAAGTGAAAATTTTTTGCGGATGCACACTACTGTGTGGATCTGCGAAAAAGAAATTCTTTTATGCACTTGACAGCACAGGTGGAGCTTCAAGGGAAACCAAACTGTATTCATACAATCTCTCGAAAGCTTCCACAAGACTGACATTGTGCACAATATGTCCAACCGGGATATATCCACGAAAGCGTGCACAGCCCCAACTTTTATTGTGTTGTGCAGTATGCAAATGCTGTTTTAAATATAATCAGCACTAGTGTGAAGTGAGAAGTTGAAAACCATTTGGACTCGGTGCTATGTATATATATGTCCCAAGTGTGATTTTTTTTTTTTTTTTTCAGCGAGCATCAAATTCTCACATGGTATGGTCGCATTTTCTGGGAGCCTGGAATCGAATTCGCATCTGCACGCTCCATTCTAAACGATGCACAACTTTTAACTTCTGGAAATTAAAGCGAAGTACTAGTACTGCATCGATGTAAGTTGCGTTGTTGCCCCCCGCATCCTGCTATTCTCTTGTTAGTTACCACACTTAGTTGTGCCTACTGCAAAAGTATTGAAAAAAAAAATTAGAAAAAGGACAGAGAGAGAAGAAAAACGTGCACAATTACGCAACACCAAGGTCACACGTAATCATCCCCCCCCCCCCCCCCCCTTCCAAGCCAATCATTCCGTCAAGCCCGCAACGGTGCAATTTCGACGCTGAATGCTTTGCCGACTGCCGGGCGTATCCTCTTTATTTCCTTACGTCACCAATTTCCACGAGCTGTACGCGGAGTTATACACGAACAAGCGGACTGGGTAAGGGGGTAACGGACAACCTTGAATAAAATCTCCCGAGATAAGTGGAAGAGGAAAGAGGGCCCCACAAGCCAATAACAATAAAAATCCATTACGTAAACTACTTCCCCCCACCTCCTGACTCCGCTGTCATGATCTCTTCAAGAGGCGCGCATATCTCCGAGGCAATTTCTCCCTCCTCTCGCTGTAGCTGACGCACCCCCCCTTATATCGCGGGGCTCTTAGCGTAACGGCAAAAACGCGACTAGGTAAGCGTTGCGTGCTAATGCGAGTCACGGAATCGCGATAACGAAGCAACAATCGAGTCTGTTTTATAACGTCTTTTTTTGTTTGTTTGTTGCTCGGCGCAACAGCAGATCAGCGAGCCCAACCACAGTGCTCAAAAACTCCCACAGAGCTTGTACAGAGGCACCGGCGATGCAACGTGCATGCACACAGTCTGTACGAATGCCACGTTCGTGGCGTTACGTAACGTATAAGTACTCTGGCGCGACCAGAACAGCATAATAACCAAACAAACAAAAAAAACGGGCGCTGAACTTTCCTGCCCTTTTCCTGCGATCCCTGGGGCGGTGTTTTTTTCCCTCGGAATGTTGCATATGCCTCTTTTATTTCAGAAGCGCGCGCAAAAAAAAACGAATAAACAGAGAGAACTCAGCGCGTGCATTCGGCGCGATTTCGATCCGTCCCCGAGACCCGCATATACTTTTTTGATGTGTACACACAGCTACATGCGTTGGCGAGGAGGCGCGGCCGCCGCGGGCTTGCACATACAACAGACATGGTATTAAAAATGCAAAAGGGTACGAAGCTGCCGCTGCTGATGCCTTTCGCCGAAAGTAATGCCGTAGCGGCGCTGCGTGTAGTAGCCCGGGGGAAAGCAGACGAAAAAAAGTGTCCCGCGCGTAGCAGACGACATAACCCGAAAACGCGCGTCAGCTCGTCTAACGAACGATGAAGGAACCACGACTTTCAAGAACAAAACGGCAGCGCCCGGAGTTCAATCACAGAAGGATCGAACGTTCTTCGGAAAAAAAAAAATGAGCCGGAATTTTGGGCTTTACGAAAACGAGGAAGCACAGGGGAACGAGCATAAAACGAGCTGCCCGTGCTTTTTCTCTTCTCCGCGCTAAAGCGTCGCAGAGAGCAGCGGATACACGCACGGACACACGCACAAAAAGCACCAGAACACGAAGAAAAAAAAACGCTTCTACGGCGTCGGAGAAGCGAGAATAAAAAGGCACACGATTTCATCATGTTTACATTTTGATGAGCCGTCGATACGGAACGGCGAGGCCTAGCGGGGGCGATACGAGAGACGACGCCGAGAAGGCGGCCGGATGCCGCGACCACGACGAGATCGCACTCGGTCAGGGGCGATAAAAGAAAAACGAACGCCGGCTTCCTTCCCCGCCGGTCCCACGGAACACGGCCCGTCCTACGTGCCGACGGTTTCGCCACCACAGGAACGGAAACGCGTCCAGGTCGAGCTAGGCCTAACGCGGATTTTTTGTCGAGGCGCTTGTGCGTGGCTCCCCCACGCGCCGACGGGCCGCCCCCCTTCGGCCGGAAAACATAAACACGATGCAAAACCGAAACAAGAAGGCACGGCACGGGGCGCCCGTGACGCAGACGACAATTACCACGGCACGGCATTTTCGGGAGAAACGGCATAAACGCAAGCTGCGATCTCTCCTTGCAGGTCCGTCAGGGCGGCGTCGGATTGTGCTGACCGAGGCACTTCGAGCGGCGATGTCGAGGTGGCGTGGAAAAATAAAGCACGCTTTATAGTGCCTCGGGGGGTGAAAGCGGTTGGGGGCTCCCACGGAGCGCCTCGTCAACTTCGGTATCCGGTCGCTCGCGGACGCGTACCGCATTTTTCGCGGTGGCAGCCGAAAATGACGCACGTCAGATCACTTTCCGGATCGGCCAAACGAGGCCGGAGAAAAGAAAGCAGAGCGTGATCAATAATGGAAACGATTAAATTAGCCGCCGGGGCGGAGGGGTTTCACAGCCGCATAGACTGGTTCGATCAAAGACGCCTTTGCCCGCGGCACTTTTGTTTACTTTGGTTCTCGCGGGGGGCCCGATCCGAAGCTTGGGCACGCCTAAGGAACGATGCATCGGCGATCGCACTCACCGCGCAACACGGTGCACTGGAGCGAGGCAGCAGGCAACGGAGTGAAAACATGCACGGCCCGAAAGCCCATTAGGCAAGCGGCCTTTGTTCGGTGCGCCTTGGCGTACACTTACCTACTTGCAACACGTTATCGACACACCCAGCCTCGTACAGCTTGAGGCCACGGTAAAAAGGGAGCTTCTGGTAGTCACCACAACTATTGGAATCACTTGATAACGACGAGTACATGCAAATATCCCGTTCGTTGCGCGGAAACGACCAGAAGATGATCCTGCGTTGCACGGGTTCAGGTATCCTGTTGTAGCGTTCCTCGATGCGCTGGAATGGGATGTGCTGAGCCACCACTTTTGCACACACGTCCAAGAGGCTCTCCGGCTGCCGATGTCCGAACAGTTTGGGCTCGAAATTGGACAATCTGTCGCCCTTGGCGAGGCAATTTCCACCCACAAAAGAACACGACGGCCTCAGCGCCGTCGCCATGTTTGAAACATCTGATATAAGCCGGGGACGCAGTGCGCATGCGCGAGGAGGTTTAATAACAATACAGCACCTGCGTGGTATTTACGCAGGACTCGCTATCCCGCTCGCGGGGCCGGGGGCCCCCGCTGTTGGCATTGGCTGCGGCGTCGGGCCTCTCGAGGAAGAAGGATGATTCGTCGGGGCAATTCACATGTTTTTCATTCAAATGTGAGGCGCGGCGTGTGAAGTTTTGGCTGTCATTTTGCCAGCTCGGCGCCCGCTCTGAGCGAAATGTCCCTTCCGGGAGCACGGCGGGCTCCAGCTCCGCCCCGCGCCGTGAGGCAACTCGAGGCCTAGCGATGGTCGGCATGCTTAAGGGGGGGACCGTGCACGGAGTCGAAGCGAAGCCTAATTCGGATAATCGCCCCGCTAGCTTCTCCCCTTTCCCCGCTGCTGATTTGGCGTCGGCGGCGTGCATTTTTGTTCTCGGACCCGGCTCGGCTCGGGGTTTCGATCCGGCGCTGGTTTGCCCGCCGCTGCTTGGAATCGTTATTCCGTCGTTGGACATTGATCCTGCTGGCCTATCTTTTTTGGCTCGCTCGCGAGATGAGAGAGAAAACCGGCGCTCGTCAGAGCTTCGTAGGGGTGGGAATTTATCGCTCCCGTGTTGGCACACGCCGCGCGCATCGTATATTCCGCGGATCGGACGTCATACACGCGCGCACGACTACCTCGTCCTTTGTCGTGTGCGATTTATTTTTTTCTGCCGTCGTTGGCCGCGAGTACCTCCTACAGTTGGGATCTCTCGCTGGCACATCACGAGGCAAGCAGACGACGCGATGCGCGTCTGTTCGTCGCCGCTTTGCACGACGTAAACCCCGTCTTTTCCGCGTTGTGTGCTGTATGTCTTCTTTCTTCTTTTTTATTCCTGATGTTCGTGGACTACGCAGACAGTACCCAGCCCGCCATTTGTAGTCGCAATGAGCTCAAAGGGGGGCGACACTTTTCGAAGAGCGGCGGCATCTGTGATTGATGCAGACATTTCTTTTGCGCCCCGTACGCGCCTCAGCAGGATAGCCGGGAACAGCGCGTGCGCGAGTTTTCTTTTCGTCTGCTCGAAAAGCCGTAAAAACGCGGCGCTCCTTTCCTCTCCTAATTCGTCTTGATTAGCTGGCACTCGCACGAGAAAAGACGAGGCGAAAACGCGCCCATCACGCACGTGTCCTCGACGGAAAGAGAAAAGGAAATAAGAAGTCTCCGCTCCGAATGTTACACACACACACATATATACACATGGAAGAACACACACGAGTCAGCAGCGCGCAGAAAAACGCGCTCCGTGTGCGTGCGGTGGTGGACGAGGGGGGGGCGAAAGTGACCCCGCCCACTCGGCCTGACAGGCACGCCCACCCTACGAGACAGGTGCCGCCATCTGGCATTGGAGAGCGCACATGCGCCTCCGTGGAGCGACGTTCCCGGCCGTGACGCCATTGTGACGTCACGCGCGAGAAAGAGGAACCTCGCGGGGGCACCAGGCACGAACTACGGGGGCAGCAGCATTCCTTTCGCTGGGTGGAAGCTTTGTGTTCACACGTTTTGTTGCTTCTTCTTCTTCCTCTTGGCATGGGACGTTGGTTCGTTGGAAAGTACCGGGTGGTTTCAAAAGCGTGCATGCGATGAGCCTACGCGACCTCTACGCTCTCGGCTGTTCTCTTTTTATTTAAGCTCTGAATTCACAAAGACGCTGTGTTTCGAAACACAAAGCTTCATATATGAGAGCGTCCTCTGTGCGCTCGGCTTTAGAGGGGTCGGCTTGCATCAGAGCGTGACTCAAAAGCTCGTTTTCTTCGCTCCCCTATGGCAACTCCCTCCCGCGGATTTTTGCTCTCCTCTTAGAGTTTGGCAGCTTTGTTCTTTCTGAAGGCGCCCGCATCGGCCGAGACTCGTGGCCACCGATGGAAAGGCCATTCGTTCGTTCTAACAATTTGTGCTTGGCCCTTATTTGTTATGCCGCTCAGCAGCACCTATAATTCGTTCGTGCTACCGCACAATTCTCCGTGAAAAGAGTGCCAGCAAGAGCGGCATCGGATATGAACTTCAGCTGCTTTTTATGTCCTGTTCGCGAGGAGGAGGTTACTGCTATTTCGTGTGTTACTGTCGCGTTGTTTGAACGAGCAGACGACATTGCCTAGGCGACACGCGCCTGTACTGTGTTCATCCGCGCGGAAAGTGAGCGCGCGTCGTCTGCTCTCCAGAGCATTTAGCACAGAAAAATAACTGACAGTAGAGTAGATGGTATGTTCTTCATCATCTTCTTTGGCTTTAGTTTTCTCTACCGGACTACAAAGAAACATGCGTCTTCAACACGCGTAGAACTATGGCATTGTATATTGCACGCTAAATCCTCAGCACCCCTAGCTTCTTCCGCGCAGCCGTACTGTTCAACGTGATGTTCGATTCGAACCGTGCTAAATGCAGGCGCTAAATTTCAAGAGGGAAACGAACAAAGAATCCGCATTCAAAAAGAAATTGCTTGCTGATAATTGCGACTCTCAAAGGCAGCTCGTCCTTCGTTTTAACACCCCCTTCCTCCTCTCACATCTGGCGCTCCCCGTCAGGTGTTCAGAGGGGCGGTTGCCCTCCCCACAATACATGCACATGTACTTTGCGGTCCTGTAAATGTGCAGTCAACAGCAAAAGTTTACGGGACGCTTAACTCTCGAAAAATCTACGTTACCTTTTAGCCTCGGAACATAGCCTCGAACTAAATGTTGCAGCCTTTACATCGAAAAAAAAAAGACAAAAAAAAAAAACCTCGACCCATTGAAACGTTTAATTCGAGGCTGCGTTCCGAGGCTAAGTGATAATATAGGATTTTCGAGGGTTTCGCGTCCCACAAACTTTTGCTGTTGACCACACATATAGCAGCGTGATTATACGTAGAAGAGAAAAAGCTACGTGTTATTAGATCAGGTCATAACGAATGAGCTTATACATTTATACAAAAGGATCCGATGTACCGGGTATTTCAATCTGTGCTCCTTTTTTTTTTGCGAAGTTTCGTTATAACGTTCCTTCTCCGCGGTTTTATCTCCAGAGGAGCTACGACGGCCCTACGCTCGACATATATCCAACATCCATCCATTCGGAGTCATTTGACGTGAATTCGTCAACAAGTACACACACGAAGCACTCGATTTAGAGGGGGAGTCGCTTTATCCGCGTTCGTCGTTTCGACTAGGTGCATGCAAAGATTAGCTTGTTGGGCAGGTCCATGCGCAAGGCACCTCGAGGGCTTTCACGTGCTCCCCCCCCCCCTCCCTTTTTTTTCTTTTTGGCCACTTATAGAAGCAACGAATGAAAGAAGCTCGATTGGGGGGTATTCGCGATTTGTCAGTCGGTTAAAGCCTTTCACTTTCAGCAAAGTTTGGATCTCCTCTATATACTGTGGCAACTAGTATTCCATTTTCGTTGATTTGGTATGGGTCATTCCAAAGCAAATCAACCAGCGTATTTCCCATACTCATAAATATGCCTGAAAAAAGTTTCCACGTGTTTGTTGAAGTGCAAAACTATATGCTCCTTTAGTTTCAGTGCCAAAAATGTTCCGGCGCCATTTTATGAAGCTTATTTTTTTGCGTTCACTCTGAATTAAAGGCCGGGAAATTCGATTTTATTTCCAAAGACTGTTATGCGATGCAGGCGCTAAACCTGTTTCTACATCGCAGACCGAAGAAGTGATCTCACTGTATAAATAACGAATTCTTCAATTGAGGGAATACTTCTGACGCTTTTGGGATGAGCAAAATAGAATAAAATGTGAAGTCCGTCATTTTTTTCGGCAACGTTTGTAAACTCAAAGCCTGAATTAGTTTCCGCCCTAATAGACTGGTACGTAACGTATTACGGGAAAAATATTTAGGAGGATGCTGTCTCAGCAGTTGGTCTGAAAAACAAACCGTGAATTTCGCTTTTTCTTTTTCACACACACAAAAAAAAACCTTGTCAAGCTAAAATAAGTCACCTTGGTGGTCGGGCTAAAAATATGAAACATAGATAATTAGATAGCTAAGCCCATCCGCTAAGTATTCGTAAGGTTACAAAGGGGCATTATTTTTCTTTAACGCGAAAAATAACTTTTTTTTTTAATTTATGTGTCTGCACCAGTCCCTGTATAGCCGCATTGAGCGATCAGAGGTGATCGGCAACTAAAGCCCACTTACCTGTGGAGCACACGGCAGATTTGACATCATTTCCAATACGGACAAAAAGAAGGGCGCTATTATCATCATTTTATTGGGAACAGATGTACTGTGCAGGCACTGCGTCTATATATAGTTTCCTGTGAGTCAGATGCTCTGTTCACTCGCCGTAAATGCACGATCGCATTTTGGTTGTGCCGAGGAGTTCTCCAGGCGTGAAAGGAACATTATGTACATTTTATGAGCAGAAATGTTCGCTCGCATATGCGAGCACACAGATAAAGCGCTGCTATTATTCAAGCAGCACATTATTAAAAACTGACGAAACTCACTTGTGAAGAAGGCGAGCGCACACGGCGAACAGTGACCTTCGCAGTTACGTGTGCAAATTTTCAAGGGCAATGTTACGGGTGATACATTCCTTTCACTCTACCTGTCATGCTTTTTGCTGACTGTCTAGACATCGCCCGCGCTTGGAGACACCGAACCTAACAACATGGATACAGTCTTTCACCAAGAACCAGCCCCAAGGCCAGCACTGCTCCAGGGAGGTTTGACGCATGCCTCAATATCCAAGGTTTTTTTTTACACGGCATCCATGAGGAACATAGTGTCAATAACCTCTTGATGTTGATGTGTAACAATGTAACAGTGTCGCCAATTTGCGGACGTCCAAGGAAGCACAGTGGAAGCTGCTATGAATGAAAAAAAGAAGCGTACACATTGACGTTACGTTACAACCAAGCGTACGCACCCTCTCTCTCTCTCTCCTGAGCTGCTACTAGAGTTCTTTTATAGCAAAATCCGCAAGTGCCTTGTTACAGGCACATACCTAAGACTGTTGCCGATGCTCTCTGTTGTCTTTTCAACCGAGATGTACAATTTAGTTGATATACAGCGCAAAAAATAATACAAATAAAACACACAGGTGCAGGACAGAAAACAAACCACTTATTGTGTTTCGTTTTTGTTTGTTTTTTGCGCTGTATTAACTATATGAACGCACACCAACAAAATAACCCAGTTAACCATGCTTCTCAAACATACATGATGCTTCATCACGTGCTGCTTCACTTGTTAGTAAATTTACAAGACCAAAATCCGCTCTGCCCCTCCCCGTATCCCGCTCTCATTTCCAAGGAGCACGACCATGATGTGTCCGTTCTCTGGAACCTCAATCTACGCGGCGCTGAAACAACGTATACACCGTGACAGGATGTTGACTCGCGTGAGTGGCCCATCCCACGAAATGTCGCGACATGCGAAAGCGTCCGAGGAAGCCAACACGCATACGCAAGAAAAAAACACTCGCTCGCGCGCCAAATAGAGTCGCATGCGACGATGTGGCTGTCGCGCACGTTTCTCGTCTTGAGTGCGGACTTCCTGCTCAAGGAGTCGTACGCCGCCGGCCACGGAACGCCAGTTGCCGGAACGGCAGCTTCAGCAACTGCCGTTCCGCGGCTTCAGAGTCGCACGCGGAACGGAAAAGCAGGTCGCGGGCCAGACCAGCTCAGCGTGTCAAGGTCGATACCGAACGCTGCTGTAACATCGTTCGCTTTGGTTACAAGGGCAATTGCGAAGCCTTTGTTGAGAGCTAGACATACGGGGCGTACGTGCTGCGTAAGAATTGAACGCTGCGTGACGTTTTTGTGCGACCCCTTGGTTTGCCGCGCACACCGCATTTCCTTTCATCCACCGACCGCCATCACTGTGGCGTTTGCACAAAGACATTATATGGCTCTACAAAAGAGAGGCGGGAGCACATGCGCTTGGTGTTGTTGGGAGGTAAACAATGCATCCTTCTGTGCGGCCAACCTGGCCTGCCGCTGCGCCGTCTGAAGAGCTCTATAGTTGTAGGAGACGACAAGAGTGTGTGCCCTTTCTGATGTCGTCTGTTCGGGAACTTCTGTTTTAGAAAAACCGCGGTATCGTACCTGTTACGTAACAAGCCCAGTTCCGGTTTGCTACGACATATTTTCCTTTCTTGAACAGCTGAATAAACTCGGTGCTATAGTTCATCATGCTACATCACGCTGGAAGATCTCACAGCCAGTGGTCTATAACCAGAACTTTTATTTCCGGGGGCAGGGGGATGGAAAGATGCCGATGACGCCAACGTCGAAACGGTCCCGCCATGACGTCGCGCTGTGCATGCAGATTCGTGGAGTGCAGACAGATGGAGGACGTGCAACACGTCAGGCGTCGAAGTAGCTCGCAAGGACGTCCTCGATTGTCGGCAGTCTTAACCCACTGTTTGTACATACTACATTCGCAAATGGACAGCGCGTCATCTGCGCTCCCTGGCTTCCGTTTCAAATCGCGCGTTTCTAAATGCAAATGAGCTGGACGCACACGTGTGCACGTGCGACTCGCAAAGCGCATGTTGCAGAAGCGCGCGATCAGTCGCAAGCGACAGAACGCAGTGCGGACGCTTGGACTTTGAAAAAATGCAAGCGTTCGCAATAAAAAAAAAGGACGGTTGCAGGGTGTCATATACTTGACTTGTCTGCCGCGAAACTTACCTTTTCTCCAAAGAACATTGCTGCCGAAGAAAAGTAGATTCGTCTACGCTGTAAATGATTAGTTTTTAGATATACTATTACCGTAGGTGTTTGAGAGTTGAGAACGCAGCGTGGGAGCTATAGGGCGGGGGATACAGAAATAAGAAGTAGGCGGTACACGGAGTAAAAAGAAAAAAAAAATCCAACTGGGAATGTAGGATGGTATGGTATGGAAAGGCATCTTATAAGCGATATTAAATGAGATAGCGTGTCATAACGTGGCTCGTATCCAATATCTTGAACTATCCTCAATTTCCTTTTCTCTTTCTTTCAAGGGTATAAGCGCACACTTTAGTATACATGCAACGAAATTCGCCGCGCACAAAATACCAGAGCCCCTAGCGAAGACATTCAAGTGACTAAACGTGAGTTTCATACATTCAAGCCCAGCCAACTGTACGTTTTTGATCATCTCCCGTTATGGACACACGTTCTGCTCAACTAAAGTTGCCCATAAGCGTACAACTAAGGTCCCTGCATGGACTTCAGGTATACAACCAGCCACCATAGTACAAATGCCAGAAAGCGTATCAACCGGGGGAAACGACCCTGACCGGTGCAAGGCTCTCTCACAACCGTATACTCGCACGCGCGGAAGAGAGAGAGAGATCCATCGCTGGCGAGATCCTTGCTTCGTACAGCTACAGCTTTGAGAAATGTTCCTGGCAAGGAAGTGTGGAAGAAGTCAAGTGTTGGCTCGCATTTGGTACCCAAAGCACCTATACATCGTTTATACGGATGAATGACAGCAGCGCCAGACTCAATGACGTCGTACAGCAGACGACCATCAAAAGGGTCGACGGAGCCAAAAGCAAAAAGCAGACGACGTTCGTTGGAAGGCAGACGAAAAAGACGGAGAAAGCCGTCGCGTGCCAGAGAGAAAATAAAATCAAAATGAAGGGCTCCTTTGGGGAACTACGCGTACGCCAAGAGCACCTCCCCGCCGCCAAGTGATGTCACATGCGGGACGGCGAGCAGAAGAGCGCCGCCTGCCAACTTGGTATAGCAGACGACGACCGTGAGAGCTTCATTTCGCCCGTCGTGACCAACAGATGCACCAAATGCCAACTGGAACAGGCGCCAAAAGGAAGAACAAAAGCGCCGCAAGCATGGAAAACACGGCCTGCATGGCAGCGGAGTTATTACATAGGCAGATGGACACGTGCGAAAGCGATCGGGCACGTCATTTCGCGTAACGAGTGTATAATGTGCAACAGCAGCATGATGGTAAAGGTCACGTGAAGGTGAACGAATGTTCCTTCTCTTGAATGACCTTCGAAATGTCTTTTACGGTGAGCAAGTATACCACGTCGCCAAGAGATGACATGCACACGCACACGGGCGCCAGTTTGTAAGGGTGAGCGAATTAATAGCAAGCAGTATTCGATATCGAATCGAAAGTACAAGAGCAGAATCTAGTACTTTACTAGTAAAGGCCTGAGGGCAATTTCACAATGCTCACATCGTAATATATTCACAAAGCATACCCCATGCTGACCTTGTAAGAGCAGCTACCCACCAAATTACCCACGATTCTCCTTTCCATTAGGGCGCGAACGCCTGGTGCACGCTAATTAGAGTTGGCTAGTCTCAATTCACAGCTGACGCCATTTTCTGCCGAAGCAGACGGCAGGCGCGACAAACACACTCGGCTATCGTCTGCTAGGAGCTTTGTTCGCTACTGCACGGGTTCACCGCCTTCCCAGCTGACCCGCTGGCCAGAGAGAGAGAATCAACTTTCTTTGACGCACTGGTCAGCGGCGACGTTGAAGCGGCAACCGGAAGCTCCCACGGAAGCCTACAGCGTCGGCGACAGCTGCCTCGCAGCACCTGCCGCGATACGCACCGGTTCAGAGGTCAAGTGTGGAGGGTTTTTTTTGGTCAGCACATAATACGTCTCCGCTCGCAATGTATATGTCATACTTAGGCGCCCGCGGTCGTTGTCCGCATCTTCATCCGACGGAGGGAAACGCCCTCGGCATCAAAGAGCCGGCGTGCGTGGAGGTCGATGACATTGCCAAAAGCATGGCCTCCGAAACTGTGCCTGATCTCGGAGGCCATCCATATAGCGAAACTTTGGCGTAGCACGGGAAACTTTACCGTACACATGGATTTCTATACGAATGAACTTTCTATACGAATACGATTATTTGCGGCTTCACGACATTCCTGTGGCTCTAAAAAATAAGTTCTTCAGCCTAATTATCGGTCAAAATTTTCGAACAATTTGGTTTTTTTTGCCTCTAACGCATGATGATGTAATACGGTTTACAGGTCCACAGATCACATAAACGAACAGCACGCCAACGACAGAACAATGAAGACCAATTTTAAAACCGTAGTAACAAGAAACTATCTTAGGACAATACCATTTTCGTGCGCACTAATAAGTTTCGTCTGGAGGACGCTTCCGCCTCGGATTTAGCACGAGTTTCGCCCTCAAATAATAGTTCGTATGTCGGTGAATGCGCTATGCACTGAACATATGCCACGCATATGAAACCTTTGCGCCCATCGGTAAGATTGATGACCTGTGCTTACGCCCGTATATTATCTGGTATATCAAAGTATTGTACGTTATAGCCTCATAGCCAGACGCCGAGCGAGAGGAAATGCCATGCGACTGAAAAGTTCATCCACTGGTTCATTGTTTCCGCGGTTCACCTTGCTAATGTTTTGGAAAACACGCGTGTTCAAAAAACAAAAGGAAGGAGATGGGGACCACTGTCACGTATTGCTGTTCCTAAAATTATGACAAGCCAACCAGACATCCGCATTCAAAATAGGCAGGCGGTGTTTATCGGCTGCTTGCGGCAAGCAGACGACGAGCATCGCTTGCTTGGAACACCCCATGTAGCAGACACTTTGCCGCGTCCATTCTTTGCCCTCAAACCAGCAGCGCTGGGCGGACAAACGATCAGGTTCGAACGGCTTTCCGTTCAAATGATCAAAGCGAACAGTCAGCAAAAGGGTACTAAGTATATGTGTTCTTTTTTCTTTTACTTTTTAAAATAAATACCTTAAGCATATATACACACAAAGGTTCGTGACATAAAAGGCCGCAGAACCCTTGGAGCTCCCCACAGCATGAGACCAAGGTCGTTATCCCCGGGCGAGACAGATCAGCAGACAGTGTTTCCGCTCGTCAAAAAGTCTACGGCAGCAAGTAAAAAAATGATAATAAATATGTGCTTGCTTGTGCGAGAATAAATGGAAAGGAAGTCAGTCGTGCAGAAAGATAACCAGGCCTCAGTAAAGAAAACCGACGTTTTTTTCTTCTTCTTCTTCAAAAGCACGACCCACCAGGCGAACCACCAGCTAACGTACGTATGGGCCAGTCGAGACGTCTAGCACCAACAAACAGGTAGACAGAAGCACGGGGGGTGCTGACCATTCTTCGTAAGGTCTGTACAGAAGAGAACACAAACCGAACCCATGGCACTCTCGTCTTTTCATCGAACGGTACAATGAGGACGGTGCGTACACAATGCAAATCGCGCGAGAAAAGAGGTGCGCTGAAAGAACGGTAGGAAACGAAAAAAAAAAAAAATGGACAACAGGGCGGCTTCTTGAAGCAACAGGTAAGAGTTGCAAGCAAAGAGCCACCGACACCCGCTGAGAGAGCACGGCAACCATCGGCGTGAAGCCACAAAGCCGCTGCTCGTTTTTACGGCTAACTCGCACCTCTATGCTTACTCCCTTCCTTCTTTCTTTCTTCCAAAGCGGATCACGCTTCATCACGGCGGCAAGTACGCATTACAAAAAAGTATCAGTAGTACCGTGCAGCACAACCAAGGAAACGCAGCCATCGAGCAGTCTTGCGAAGCGCAATGTATGTACATTCAAGCCCAGCCAACTATACGTTTCTGATCATTTCCCGTTATGAACACAGTGTTTGGAGATGGTGCTGTCGCTTCTGCAGCAGTGGCCGCCGCTAGCAGACGACAGTGCGCGCAAGGACACAGCTTAAGATAAAGGGGAGGTGGCGCCGACATCAAGGCACCGTAGTTAAGGTGCGTTCGCTTTCATGATAGGTCGAAGAGGCCTGTCGAAAAGATCGCAGAGCTGCACGGAAGTAATGAATCAAGGTATACACGTACGTGGAGCGCAGGTCTCGGTTAAAACGGTGCAGCGCGGTGGGAACTGCACAGCCAGCGGGACCCAGGAACCTTCGTGACCTGGAACTGTACGCGCTCGACGAACAGATTAACAATGCCAGCTAGTGCGTCATCGCGACAGCAATCGGCGACATGTCGGCTAATTGAAAAACGTTTCAGTTAAATGAGACCCGGTTAGCGGGCCTCAAGTTTAATCAACGGCAGCTACACGGTGTCGCATACTGCACGGTTTTAGAGAGGCAGTGTACCCTCGCCGCCGAACTTTCAAAGCACTACAACGACAATCACAACTTCTCGACCGACAGTCGAGACGAAGCCAGGTGACGTGGAATACGGTGCGGCGAGCTGAAAGAGATTATCGTCTGCTGCGTAAATATGGGGAAATAAACATAAAAAGTAAACAAGATACATGGGAGGAGGTCGGAAATCCTCAGAATGTACGTATGTCGGCTTCATCAGTTTGCCCACGTTAGCAATATTTTACGTGGAATGCAAGTGGAATGCCGTAGCAATAGTCGCAGAATAATGACAAAAGGAAAACGTCATATAATCTTTATGACATTGGGTAATGCCTTTCGCCGTCAAAGTCCTCTTCATGTGACGAGGGACCGTTGAATTTTCGGTATATAGTATGCAACTCAACCGATCAAGCCAATGCAAGCAGAAGGGTCGCGTGATTGTAATTGTGCAGCGTTTCATTAAAAGTAACTTTGGCCACGATGAAAGGAAATAGAAACTGCCACTTCTCGCCGACAGCCGAACCCGCAACGTCCTCGTCGCCAATGAACTCCACGCTCGGGCACATGAACTGTCTCAAGCAGCTATCCCCTCCTGTTACATATAGCGCCACATGTCCACTTCAAGTGCGTCGACCTTCACCCAAACGGCCGCTCTTGGACGCCGCCACACGCATAGTATGAGCACACAGAATCGCTCACGCCGCTGGAAGGAAGTGGCACTCTTCAAATCTCCATATATTATATGGCTGGAAAGGGAGAAAATAGGAAGCCAAGAAATTGGCACTCTTAAAACGCCGCATGCATGAGGAGAAGGGGCGGGTTGCCGGGTATTTTGCGGCGGTATTTTTCCGCCGCAAAGAACACCACACCACAAAAGTCGAAAGTGAATATGCAGTTGCTGTCCTTCTCCGAAACAAGTGATACAGCACGCGGTGGTGCGTCAGAGGAGGTTATGTGTGATGGACCCCTCTGGCGTTCTCACACAGTTTTAAATGGAGAAGAGCCATTTGGCGCGGACGCGCGAACTCCGTCGGCAACGGCAG
This sequence comes from Hyalomma asiaticum, assembly GCA_013339685.2. NCBI lineage: Eukaryota > Metazoa > Arthropoda > Arachnida > Ixodida > Ixodidae > Hyalomma > Hyalomma asiaticum. The sequence goes on along the minus strand of CM023491.1, from coordinate 43,398,602 downwards.
CGCCGTGCGTGCTGTGTGTGTGTGTCGAAACATATGTGGCGCCCGCACAACGTCCTTCTAGCGCGGACGGCCATTTTCCCACGCGTCGAGATGAGCGACTCTTCTTTTATGAACGACGATCATATTCCCTCCGCACGAGAAGTCGTCGAGCGACCTCCCATTAATTTTTTACGCCGCGCGCACGCGCTGTAAGGATAAACTACCGAAAAATACGAAAAGATGCCGCTAGGGTGCCGGTATGCCTAAAGCCCCTCTACTTTAGGTATGCCACGGAGGGGCTTTAGGTGTGCCACGGAGAAGATGCCACGAAACGTTATTTCTGCAATGCGCCCCAACCAAAACTTGCCAAGACTTACTTACACTCGTCTGTGCTCCGAAGTTTCATTTTGTAATCTGGGCACAAGAGGGTAATAACCATAGGCCGCTTTTACATACAACACCCTTAACCTTCTCATACCTTATCCTGACACACCTTCACGGTGTCCGCATATCATGTTCAGTCAGCGCGACAGCAGTCGCAAAAATAATCGGAAATGTCCATAAATAGGCGAAACAACGCCTACTTTGAACAAGAATTGATACGCGCAACTACACAGGGAAACCCACTGAAAGGTACATTCTTTTGAATCAACGATAACTGAACCTCGTAGAAAATGTCACCGCAGGTGACGGAATTTGAAGGTCAACTGATACACGCCAGCAGACGGAGGCACCTTACGGTGTTCGCCTACATGTTAACTGCGAGAACAGATATGAAGGGGAAAAAATGAAACGCAAGAACAAATGTTCAAACATCCCATGAGAAAAGATATCACTACACATCCAAAAAGGCACAAAACGCTTTCCTTTCAACCGCGAATTCGCTTCAGTTCGGCACCCCCTGCTCCTTGCCGAGCCCGCTGACTCATCGCTCTCTCTTATTCTGCGGCGATCCGCGAGCTATTCAACCGCTCATCCCCCCTTCCCCGTACGACCCAACCGTCACTAATCGGTGTACGAAATCAAAGCGTACGCAAAAAAAAGAAAAGTGCATCATTTGCATGGAGCTCCAGTGGACGCATAGCGTCACCGTGCCGCATTCGAGAAGCATTGCGAAAAACAGACGGCTGAACTGTACATCATATCGCAAGGAAACACCAAAACGTGCGCCTCCATATACTTCGGGCTCAGCGCCAGGCAACCTCTTCCCCTTTAAATTGGCTAAGAGAAATGAAAGACCCGCGCATTCGTTTTTTTGTAAACGCAGCGTTTCGCTTTCGGAATCGGGCCGTTCTCGAGCATGTTTGCCTCTCGAAATCGATCCGGCCCGCGTATCCGGATCACGGGCTTCGAGATCCAATCAATTGAATCCGCCCTCCTATACTTCTCAAGAGCTTTCGCTCTCTCTGTGTGAAGAGCGTGAGGGCCTCGGAGACGACAGGATTTCGTGCGGCGTGAATATCATCCAATTTGCTGCTTTATGCGGCGCGCGCACCACGACCTGACGCGGAAGAAAGGCGCAGCAAGAAAACACGCAAGCAGACGACGCAATATGGCCGCCGCGCGCCCGCGTTGCCAGACTGCACGTCCATGCTCGGACTGCTTTTGGCGCTGAAATGCGCTTCCGCTTTTGCAGTTCACAGACCGAACGACGATTCCTCTTTAGAATATTTCTACAGGAAGTTTAGTTTTTGAAGTCAAATAATTCTCGCCTCCTGGAACTCGGAACACGCCAGGTTTTTCATATTACTGTACATTGCTTTATGCGCCGAAATCGTGGTATCGAAGCACGCGGTACAGTGGGGGGCTCGGGATTAGTTTCGACCACGTGCGGTTCTTAAGTGTGCAGTTAAATCTAAGTGGAGAGGCTCTCTTGCGCGTCGTCCTGTACTGCACACTAGAAAACATTATTAGAAGAACTAAGGGAACGTTAGGGGCAGTTAGCTAAGCAGTTCTTTTTTGCAAATTAAGGTTCTTCAGAGCATGCAGTCGCCTCTACTTATAAGGCAGCCTTGTTGGCCACGTCACAGCTGCGTACGGCACCTTTGTGACCAAATCAAACATGCATGCTGTCTGTAGTGACATAACTGAAAGATTTAAAAAATAAAATGTCTATTTGCTTTGACTGCTCATGAGGATGGTGCCACAAGTATGCTGACAATAGTAATACTGGTGTCACACGGGCGTTTCGAAGGCCTTCGAACCGATAGTCAATCGACTCAAAGGTCAAGTTTGAGCTGCTACACGGGCGGTTTCGATGGCCGTCGAGTCAATAGTCTATCGAGTCAACTGAGCAGCCCACAACTCCTTTGAGATTTCGAAGGCCATTGAACGACGGAAGCAGAAGCGGCGCGAACTCCGAGACTTGGCGCACCGGCAGCTCCCGCGCGCGCTAGTTTCTGAGGCCATGGCCCTATTTATGTCGTTGTATCAATAAGTAGAATCTTACACCTGTGAAAAATATTGGAACATGCCGAGGGGCCAACGCTCTCAACACATTGCATTAGTTCTAGATCGAATACGCCGTCACTGGTATAAAAAGCAAACGCCATGCAGCTGGTGGGAAACACCGCGTGTCGCGCCATCTAGTGCCTATGAATCAAACTACTTTTGAGGCTCATGCTATGGACTTAGGCTTAGCAGCGTCAAAATCGGCACGTTTTCTGAACAACGACTGCAAAACGTCGCGCATATTTTGTCCCTTTTGGTACATGAGATTAAGAGAAGGCTCAGTTTAAAGTTTGTTTCTTGCCGTCGGTGCTAATAGCATGCAACTAGTGCGAATTAGAATTGAAGCGGGTGCCTTGGTTGCCGCCATGTTCTTGCGAAATCACTCCGCGACTCAATGGCCGTTCAAAACTGCCGTGTAGCAGCGCCAGAATGTATTTTGAGTCGATAGAGTTGTGGGCTTTTCGAAGGACATCGACTCGAAGGCCTTCCAATGTGCCCGTGTGACACAGGTATAAAGTGGCATGCATCCCGTTCCTATGTAAATGAACAGTTGAAAGAAGTGATAAAAGCGGCAGCAGTGGCGCAACAAATGTGAACACATAGGACAGGCAGATAAGCACTGCTGCCTGTTTTGGTGTTTCCGCTTTCGTGCCATTTCCCCAGACTCGTGGGGCAACTTTCTGTGGCTACGAAGGGAAGGCTATGGGGCGGAGCTACTCTACGCAAGCGGTCTGAGCACATGCGCCCCGCGATCTCTAGAAAGTGCAAATGTATAGCATTGAAATGCGAAATGCTTGTGTATACAACTGGGATAAGAATACAAAAGGTCTTTGTGTATTCACGCAAAGGAAGAAACATCCTGTAGGACATGCAAGATATACGTGCACATGTCAACATGGAGCGGCAAACAGATGACACAAGGAGGCATCCATACTTTGGAGCTTCATTCGTTCGCCACTACGTGCCAACTGTGTCTGATCCCTGAACCATTACGGCTGCGTCACAAAGTTTTATGCAAGTTCACTATCTCAGAAATATGCACAATTTGTATTCCGACTGAGAATGTAGGACTAAGAGTGCTTTTGAAATGCTGGAAGCCTTTTGTTGTGTCACAAAATATCGATTTGACTTTGGGACTCTACGCAGCGGCACGTGTACACAAGCGCTTAGGCACCGTTACCTTGGTTGCATAGCCACAGAAAGTTGTCTCAATTAGTGAAAATGGAGCCAAGCACCCATGGTGGGAGGCTGTGATGCTACCAGGAGAAAAAAAAAAACTAATTTCTCTCAACAGGTAGCACTGTGGCATGCATAATCACGCAAACTCGAGCCATCTTAATACCAGCTCACGTTCTGTGCAATAACAGTGAAAACGTGCTGGCAGTCACGGAAACAAAGAATGGTCGCGAAAGCACATTTTAGATTTGTTTTTGATACCTGTAATTTGAGCAGCTCTCTCAGATGACAACTCTGCCTAAACTGCTGAACCTTCTGTAAGCAAACAAATGTTCAGAGGAAGATCTCCAGGTCATGTTTTGTGCAATAACAGTGAAAACAAGCTAGGGCTGTAACGGGAACAAGGAATGGTCACGAAAGTGCACTTTAGATTCGTTTTTCATTCCTATCATTTGAGCAGCTCTCTTGCATAACAATGCTGCCTAAGCTGCTAAAACTTCCTTACGCAAACAAACATTCAGGGGAAGATCTCAAGGGCTTGAAATGATGAAAAATATTGTCAGAAATGATGAAAACCCGGGAATTTGTCCAGGGCCAGCATTTTGACAAGTGTACAGCCACCAGCATGCTTAACATGAACACTCAGTAGCATGGCTTGGATTGACTTGGATGCCAGCACCGCGAAGCGTTGGGTGTTGTTTGTGGCGGCTGACGATGGCTGGAGTGCGGCTCATTCTGAATGGTCAGCTTGTCTTCCGCATGTATCTGATTGGTGGGGAGCGTGCTGTCATGTGGTCGCGGATGTCTAGATGACATGCCACATCATTGTGGTACCATTATGGCACACCATAGTGGCATGTCGCAAACAACCCCCCCGCCGGCCAGACACAAGCGAAAGAGAATTTGGCCATTCAAACTGGGCTACACTCCAGCTATCACCAGATGCCACAAACAAACAGCACCAACCACTTCTTGGTGCTAGCACCAGTCCAAGTCGGCCTAGTCCATGCTGCGGGGTATTCATGTTAAGCCTGTTGACAGCAGTACCCATCTCCATCCAAGTCTACTTGTAGAAACGTTGGCACATTCCTTGTTTCCCTCATTTTCAATGACTTTTTTTTTACCGCTTACATACTCCATGAAATTTAGTTAACACGACTTGTGACGCTGCATTTTGCAGAAATGCAACAAGCCTAATTGAAAACATTTAATAGGTGAAAGGACTGATGACAGTATTGGTCTTGACGTAATTGATCGGCACCTCCTGAAGTGATGAAAGTTTGTATAAGCTACCATTCACCACATAGCATGACACCAGATGGAGGTCGAAAGATGTCCTTGTTACCAAATGGCCAACCTGCCTTCCAAGGAAGTGAGCACCGAAGTTGATGCAGTAATGAACGTGGTGGTGATCATTCATGGACATCAGGGCCTGCCTCTAGACCCTTTTAAAAGTAATTAATAAGCACTTGGTTAACGCTACACCACCAAACGATATGAGATGTAACGTCCAGCAGTCTCACTAGGCCGGATGATCTTGACAACCTGGAAGGCACCGAGAAAAAAAAGAATGAATGAAAAAAAAATCAATGAGTGTACAATCTGGTACATATGAAAAGACACTGAAATGTAAGTTGCAAGAAAGCCTCACATAACAGTTTCCTTAGTGCCTTCAGACAGGCAATGGTAAGACATAGAAAATGAGGGCCTTGTGACACTCGTTGATTGATTTGTGGGGTTTAACGTCCCAAAACCAGCTCTGATTATGAGAGACACCATAGTGGAGGTCTCCGGAAATTTCGACCACCTGGGGTTCTTTAACGTGCAATGACATCGCACAGCACACGAGCCTCAACATTTCTCCTCCATCGAAATGAAGCCGTCGCGACCTTCGGACCAGCAGCCGAGTGCCATAACCACTAGACCACCATGGCGGGGCTTGTGACACTTGTTGAAACAAAATCAAGGCCAGAGTGAATGGCACGAGTGACGTCTTGCAGCCCGAAAGCTTGTACAGCGTATTCTACACCCGTGACATTGCCAGCTGTGTGTTCATTTGTTCATTCTTCTTGGACGGCATTGAAACATGCAACATAATGGAGTGCAACATTGTCTAAACATTGCCGCTCCCGTGAGAGTAGGCCAACGAGGCTGCAGTCCCTGGCTTCAGCAAGCGACGTTTAGAAGGTGCGCTACAATGGAAATCTACCGTGCTCCCTACAAAACACACATGTGTGCTGGGACACTCGGTCACACATCCCTTCATGTGTGGCTTTATCAACAACACACATGCCTCTCACACATTATTCTGTGGTTGCCACAGCCAAACTGTTCATCACATTTCCTTTTTTCTTTTCTTTCTCAACCACCAGCACAGTGATGCTGCTCTCGCAGCCCAGTGTGTCGGAGCTTATGGATGTTCATTAACCAAGAGCATAAAGCTTGACATATCCATTGTACAGTTCGTTAGAGAAAATACATTGCACATGAATAATGCCGAGATGGCTTTGTGTGTTCAATATGAAGCATAATTTGGTGCACCCAGGTTCGTTATGAACAGGTTTGACTGTACGAAAGAAATAAGGTACAGCATTCAGCAAGGCTCAAGTTATTGTTCACAGTGAAAAGAACAAAGTTGGTCTGAGATTAAGCGGGATGAAAAGCTCCCAAGAATACCTTTACATTTCCATCAATTTGACTCTGCGGAAACCATCGTGTTGCAAAATAAAACAAACATGAGAGGAACAGTGTACTGGACCAACATCCGTGGTGTCCAGTGCTCCCTTCCTCTAGTGTTTAACGCTATAATGGTTTCATAACGTATTCTTCAAATGTTTAATTACTACCCAAGAACAGGAACACCAGCACCAGAGTGCTAGTGCACTTTGATGCTGGTGTCAATTGCGTGATGTCAGACGGAATGGTTTAGTCATACATCCTGCGAAACGCACAAGCCCGTGTTAAGCTCAGTTTACAGCGATTATGTTTTTGGCTCTGTTATGGGTCCTTTACGGATACACCAAAAGTTCCCCACGATAACTCAGCAGGCCTAATTCTAACTACTTCTTTTGTGGTTTCTCAAAGTTGATAAGTGACTCTGAGCAACCAGCAATGACTGCTACCATTCCTTCTGTGCTTGCTTTGTATGCAATGCCATCCTGGCTTGGCTGGTGATCTATTGATGGCATTAGCTCAGCCGCAGTGAATTACTTCATCTCCATTCTCCATCCCAGTTTACTCTAAATGCTCGCTTCAACTGCAGTGCTCTACCGTTTTCCATACAATGCATAAATTAGCTGCAAGGGAGAAGAAAACATGTATGCTCAGCGGTGCCCAACAAAGATTGCGTGAGGTGCTTTCATACCTGTCCTCTCTTGAGTCCAAAGTACCGTGCCACGGGGTCGCCTGCTTGAATCCTCATCAGGTGGTTCTCTTTCAACTTGCTGTGTTACACGAGCCAGTCAAGGGAAACATCACACACAGGCGCTGGAAACTTGAATGACCCGCAAATCTATACGCAAGCTGTTGTAGTGTTGCGGTGCACAAATATGTAATATGGAAATTGCAGCAATGTTACTCCCACGTGCGGAGGTTTCAACATGCCAAGCTGCTGTTCAGCAGAAAGCACCTCAGAATTAAAGCTGACTTTCACTGCAAAATGTGTGCAGGACTTCAAGCGCTTTAAGAGACTGCAAACGCTCGACATAATAACATTTCTGCATTCCTTTGCTCTTTCTCATTTTCCCCAACAAAGTGAGCTGTTCAAAGAAACTGCCCAAACGTTATTCCCACTTGCAAAGAGCGCCTGCGTTCATGCCTGAATACATCATCTTCTGGAGAGTAACATCCGTTAGTGGGTGCAAAGCAACAGAATGAAACGGATAGTCCTCTGTTTTTGCTATCTTCGGCCTGCAGTGCGGCTTATACGTCACTTGAACAGCAAGCTTGCAGTCCAGTCTATCGGGTGGACTAGTCTATCGGCCATAGGACAGGTAGCCTTCTACAAGCAGCTAGACAAAGGAAGCAGTTGAAACGCTCTTTAACATGATAAAATTCTCTCCCGTTCTTGATTTGTCAGAAGTACACTATCAAAAAAAAAGAGAAATGTGCGTATTTTCTGTTGGAACCATTTGAAGCCAACAGATACTGAAGGCAGGAAAAACGTAGGCGCTATTTGTAGCTTTTAACTGAAGTGTGGTAATTATACGATAAAGGGAAAATTGAACTACTGTTGCATATATGTATTAAATCATACAACATAACTTATGCAGAATTCCCCAAACGAAAACCACTCGAATACCTTGCATGTAAACTAGAATGCAGTATGGCTAGTACCAGGTTTACCACACAAGAAACAAGACTCTAGTCTTCGTACCCGTGACTCTTGTGCCTAAACCTTTCAATGTAGTCTCACAGCAAGCTTCTGTATATCCCCTTCAAACATCCACATCTGTGGACGGAACTTGTTTTTGTCAGTTTAGCCAACTAGTGGCCAAGAAAGAGCAAAGCACATTGGGGTTTGGATGAATTGAACCCTCTGCAGAATCACTGCATCTTTGCTTTGGCATTCTGCATATTCATGCAGACGATCAGCTTTACTCAATGCATTACCATAATTGACGAGCCTTTCAATGTGGCATGCTCCGGAAGAAACTGGCAAGAGTAATTTTCATCGGTTCAAAATGAATTGCGGACGTATTACAACAAGTGCAAGTTTTTATGACAAAATAGAAAATGTCTGACTTCAGGAGATGCTTAATTACACTCTAATTGCAATTAATTACAGACATGTAGACACATAAACATGTTAACACCATCTATTTCCTGAAACGGAATCTTCAGTGGCACGGAAGTAAGATGCGAAGACCTGACACATCTAGGACAATGCATAATACTTTGCTCCTGAAGGGAATACATAACACTTCTCACCATCACTACAAGATGGGGCTTGTGGCACATTTGCACCACTTATTGCAGAGCTCGCACTGACAAAGTTGATTGCAAATACAGCTGCTCAGCATTCCAGCATTTCGCTTAGCATTTTGCATGGAGATGCTGAACAAATCAGGCAAAGTACAAGGAGGCCCCTGGAACACGCCAAGAATTAGTTCACTTGTTGGCAGCTGTGAACCAATGCAAATGGCACAACTTGTAAGATGCAAACCTGCACTTACATAAACTCGTAAACTTGTATTACTCTATGGTGACGGTCACATCATCCTTGCAGCATAAACAGCGGCCACTGCAACTTGCACAGTAGTTGGGGGTTGCAATCAGTAACACTGGCCACCCTTCAATCATTGGTGCAATTGTCCCCTTAATGAGGTACAAGGGTAGTAAAACGCTCAACCAAACAACATTAGACATAAAGCGCAAAAGGATACTATCGTGCCAGCAGCTCAGTCTTCTCTTCTGGGGTGAGGACCACATGCTCTGGCACTAGCTGCAGATGAGACATGGAAGAGAGGTAGTATTAGCAGTGCTTCCAAGGTCATCTGTGGGTTCGCGGAACATTATAGATTCTCAATGACGTACTGCTCTAACAATGGCGCTGTAATCTCGGTCTATAGTTTTCCCTCAGTATAACATTTATCGCCAATATACATTGCATGTGCCCAGCACGATGAAGTCTTTTCCAAGTGTTCTATTCCTGGCCTGCGTCAGCTGAGTCCACCCTACGTGTGCCGATTTCTCAATTTCACCAGCTCATCTAATTTGTCGACCCGAAAAGAGCTTCGCATACGTATTCATCATGTTGGATAGAATGAGGATTTTCACTGTTATCAATAGGATAACGGGAATCAAAGAAGCAAAGCAAGAAAAGAAAAATTCGACATCGTTATTCCTTCACGCCATCCAGTCATCCCACATGGCTGTTTTTCAAATTAGGCTACTGTATCAAACAACACTTAAAGTAGAAATTTTAGTACAGTTAGAAATTAAAAACCACAGATGTCACAAGTGCTGCCTTCACAACCTCGGCATACAGGCTGAAATCAAGCGCACAGCACATATGCAACAAAATCAATGCAGTGCCTTGACGGAATGTTATGTTACATCAATGTGGCAAACAGATGTTTTTTTAAAGGTGCTCAAGTTTCCGTGCATTTGCACCAGACTACATGCTTAGTCCCGACTCTTACAAAATGAAAATGGACACCCCGAAACCCTGGAACTCTTGAAAATGAACAACCCCAACTACATGTAATGTGTGATGCTAGGGCATGTTGTGAAGCAAAACATGACAATGCACAAGTTGTGATGAATCTGCACGCAGTTTACTTTTGTTATAAAAGGTACATTACAAATGCTACTGGTGTTTCATGTGCCAAAACCATGACATGATTATGAGACATGCATTAGTGGAGGATTGTGGAAATTTCGACCGTGTGGGGATCTTTAAAGTGACACTAAAGTGAAAAGGTGAAGTGGTTTAGAATGGTAACTTATTTTATTTAAAACACTTGGCTGTCATTCATTTCGACGTTTTATGTTCAATATTAAAAGAGATAATCAATGTCAAAGTTTCAGTTTCGAAATTGCGCCGCAACTTCTGAACCTAGTGGCGTCATAAGTCCGACATCTTTTTTTTTTTTTTTTTGTACTCTCGCCAAATTCGCTCCGTCAAATGTTTTGAAACTCCCTGCATTAAACTCTCTGGCTTCCTTGGAACACAATGTATGTCTTTCTTAACGTCGAATATCTGTGACGCCACACGTTTTAGTGCCGGAACTTCAAAGCGGCGTTGCCATCCGTATTTTGCTTTTCCAGGTTTTCTATCTTGCCAGGGATCTTCTCATCACAACAATGGTGCTTTTGGTATTGTTGAAAGCTAACCCACTAATGCGAGAAAAATTGCTTTCCACTTTAGTGCCCCTTCAATGTGCCCCGACAACACGCAGTACACAGGCCTCTAACATTTTCGCCTCCATCAAAAATGCGACCACCACAGACCACCATCACCAAAATAAAATCCACGTCTTTCGGCTCGGCCACCAAGCACCATGACCATTCGACCGCTACAGTGGCTGGACAGGCTCACGCCACAATTACCATACAGGCCATGTTGTCTTCTGTGTGTGCGTGAAGTACAAGCAACCAAACAGTGCCCAAGTAAAACAGCATAGATACCAAATTAGAGAAAAGCATGAAATAAATGCTGTCAATCAACTGAAAATGTCACGCTATCACGGAAAAAATAGGAAAGCAGACCAATACACACGATATTATCTGCGCAAAGCCCAGCAAAGGCAATCTCAATTTTGATGATTAATTGATTTGTTGGGTTTAACGTCCCAAAACGAGCTCTGATTACGATAGATGCCGTAGTAGAGGTCTCGGGAAATTTTGACCACCTGGGGTTCTTTAACGTGCACTGACATCGCACAGCACATGGGCCTCAACATTTCGACTCCATCGAAATGCAGCCGCGGCGGCTGGGATTTGATCCCACGGGCCTCGGATCAGCAGCTGAGTACCATAGGCACTAGACCACTGTAGCGGGGCAATCGCAATGTTGAAACATATTAATTCAAAAATGAAAATTCTTAATTTGTGAAGGATGGCTGAAGCCTCACTTATTGCACGTGCTCCCGCATACAGCTAACAAGAACCACATCAATGCTATCAGGCACACGTTCCATTTCCCATGCCCCCAGGGAACTCCGTTCTGTATTTAGATATGCAAGAAAAATTGTACCAATTGCAGCATGGGCAGCGGTCAACAAGCTTACCTCATGCTCAGTGATGTTGATGAGCAACTCCGACTCCAGAAAGTGCTCCAGGATGTACTTGGGTGCCATGTCTCCCAGCGCCTGTGGAACAATGTTGATGATCAGGTTCAGCATACGACTTGGTTTTAGTCTTGTTTGCCATACTTATTACGTTGGTACACTGAGGCCAACTTGTAGAAGATAAAGCATTAAAGCTACAAAATGACGCGGTCGGGGGTCCCACCTGCTCTCTGAGAAGTTGAGAAGGGGAGACGAGGCGTGTTTCCACACAAAAGCACGTCTCAGAGTTTGGGCAATGTCATGATGAGGCTCGCTTTTGATGTTTTCTGCACTAATGAGCGTTTCTCAACACGTGCAGGTCCCTTCGGCACATTTGCTTAACTGCTCTTTTTTTTTTTTGTTGTTGTTTTTTTGCTGCTCCATGTTTATTACTATGGTAACATGGCCAGTACACTAGATGGAACACACAACCACGAATGCAAATTTTCCCTAGAGAAGTGCTTTGAGGTCTCATCACCACTGGCAGTGTCGGGTCATATCATCGGATTAGGAAAAAATGGGGACACGTGACACTGTGAAATTTTTGTAGTGCAGAGGGCAGCGTTTTCTTTTTTTCTTGTATTTTAAATTTTCTAGGCTCAATAACTTTACGTCACGTGTCCCCATTGCTGCCATTGTTGCGACATTTATCTGTTTACGCTTCGGTCTGCACAAACTGCAAATACATATTAAAAAGGCAGCTTGAAAAGAGTTAAGGCATTTTCTATAAGGACGTACACTTAGTCTGCACTATCTGCACAGTCATCTGCGCAGGAAACCAGTGCAAAGCAGGGGATATTCACGAAGGAGGCGCTGTACGGAACCTGCAACGCGCTCTCACCTTTCTACTAAATTACCAAATTTGTGCATGAAACTAATACAATAAAAGAAATATCAAGAATTTATGAACCTACACAACATGGCCTTGAAAGTAACAAATGCAGGCTGTGTGCACTTGTGAACCACACAGCAAGCAAATCTTGTGGCGAGTGTGTTTGCACATTGCTTCACTGTCACTGCTCATGGCTAATATTAGGCTTTACCATGTCCCTGGGTCGAAAATAGCACAATATTTATAGCTGTCGCATGGCATCACGCATGCAGCTTCTCTGTGTACTGCTACAATGTGGCTACCACGACGAAGTCCGCCACAGGATCATTTAAAATTTCTGTTTACTGTTCCCCCATTACTGTGTGAATTCTGCAGCAGCGTTCTTGTTAGAAAAATGACGCAGTTTCAAGTCTCAAAGAACATTCACATCAGTGACGACAACAGTAGAAGCCTCACGGAACCTACTGAAAACATTAATGTGAAACCACGCATCTTTCTGCAGCGCTGCCACTGTGGAAGCTTTAACTATGTCAGTGGAAGCCATCTATTGTTGAAAGACACTGCAATGGTGCACACCAACAACAAATAAGCCAAGTGGATAGACCTCACCTGCTTGGCTGACGGCGTCATGCCTTGCTGGACGACGATGATGGCACGGGAAATGTTCTCCTCTTGCATACGCTGGCAGTACGTCTTGATGGTCTTGATGCCAATCTTTGGCTCGTCGGGAAAGAATACGAACATCTGATCTGTGAAGGTGAAGGCAAGCCAAAGTGTCATTAAAGGAAAGCTGAGAATGAAAGTAAAAGGTCTGGTCTCCCCAAGTTCCAAACGAAGACGCAACGCCATGTCAAATCAACTTTCAAATGCAGCCCTGATCAAATATGCGTCTCAATCTATTGCTCTTTGAATAGTTAGCCAACGATATAGAGGCTGGCTTGACAATATGGCCTGGGACACCATGTCGAATCATGAAACGCAGGAAGTTAATCGTTTTTTTTTTTTTTTTTGACGCGACATACTTTATGTATTGTACATGAGATATCGATTTTAGAAAGCACGCACTAGCATGCTTAGTCCACAACGGTTTGACAGCGACAGCAATGAAGACACATCTTTTTACTTACCAGTGGGATCGTCATTGTGGGCTACGAGTACGATCAAGTCATTCCTCGCAGGCCTCCTTTCACTGAAACAACAGTAATAATGAATAAAATTGAGAGGTTGGTGCGCTACAGCTCAAGCTCGCGACTGGCGGCTCACCTCGGCTTGTCGCCGAACTGCTGCTTGAACTGGTCGAGTGTCTGGTCCAATTCGTCTTGCGTCACCAGGTATCCCCTGTCGTGGCACAGCTGAAGAAGCGAAAAAAATCGCCGACAACGTAAACATGGGTCTTCCGAGCAAAACAGCACGTTCTGGGGGCTGCCATCTTGCCGAAGCCCGGTATCGGCGAAATGAGCGCGGATCAACGATATGGAGTAGTGTACCTGCATAATGGTTTTCCGAATCCTCCACAGCTTATACGTTTCGGCTTCGTCATCCATCGTTCACTGTGGGCAGCCTGCTGCAGTCAAACAAATACTCTGGAGCAAAACACGCGCACAAACACGCACACACACAAGTGCGCACAAGCACGCGACTGCCGCATAGAGAAATAATCACTTTGATTGGCGGACGTCTAGATGTAGTAATAGAGCTTCTTTCCTTGAAGCTGACTGGTACGAAGGCCGTGCGGCGTCTATTTCAACTAAGTAACGTAGCCTCCGTGACCTTGCACGCCGAGCGCGCATTATCCCGGAGGCCACTGTAATAATGTGCAAAAAAAAAAAAAACTCTAAAGCTTCTGAGAAACGTATGTTTATTATTTTTATATTTTTGTTTAAATTTAGCAGCAGCGTTAGGGTTAGAAAAATAACGTTGTTGAAAATCTCAAAGGACATACACATTGGCTAGGCCTACCTTGTATCATTTTTGAGTACGTCTTAACTAAAAAAGCTTTGAAAAAAAACAAATACAAACATACTCATAATTAAAGCATCTCCTCATCAGCTTTATAACTTTTTTTATTTTTGCTTCTGCAGTACGGCAAAAAAGCATTGCCTTTGAGACTAGAATACAGTTGAGTTGGCCGACCATGAACACCTGTGGACGTAGTCTCGTAAAATTGAACCATTACCTAAGGTTCTGTAAAATGCCGATCTGTTACTCTTATAAATCCTTGTAGCAAAATAATTTCACAATTTTGTTTAGGCAGTTTATGTTGTTTCCTTAGGTGTTGAACAATCAGTGCAATTGCATCATCATCGACATCACTCTCGGGCCGTCTGCAGTTTATCCCGTGCCTTCGCGCAAGAAACTGTGATGAGTCTCCTGAGAAGTGCAAGTATATAATTTTCTATCGCACGCACAGCTGCTTACGAGCCTTACGCACTCGGTCGTGCCCCCTCTTCGGCCGATCTAACCCAACCGAACCCTATTTGCAGGCGATCAAACTCTGTCCGAGCCTCTCGGCATGCCGGTCCGTGCACACGGGCCGTTCCCTGCTCTATCCTCTCATCCCGATCGTGATCGAGCAGACCGGCCGCGGTGAACGGGCCTACGACATCTACAGCAGGCTACTCAAGGAACGCATCGTGTGCGTCATGGGACCGGTAAGCTGGTACTAGCCAGGCGCGGTCGTCTTTCAAACTTCGCCTAATGCAAACATTTGTTGTAGCGCGAATTTGGCACACGGACTTCGAAGAATTGATTGATTGATTTGTGGGGTTTTCAACGTCCCAAAACCAGCTCTGATTATGAGAGACGCCGTAGTCTCCGGAAATTTCGACCACGTGGGGGTTCTTTAACGTGCACTGACATCGCACAGCACACGGGCCTCAACATTTCGCCTCCATCGAAAATGCAGCCGCCGCGGCCGGGATGGGCTTGGAAGAATGCGGATACACATACAGCCTAAGTGTGTGACCGTCTTCCAAGTCCGTGTGCTAAAACTGCGCTACAATAAGTGTTCGAATGTGATGTACCAACTAGCCCAAATCTCCACACTGATTGCAGCTGTATGCGACTGGCTCGCTTGAGACTTCAGCGGTCGTTCGATGCAAACAACGGCATGAATCCGTGCTGATCACCTTCTACATTTACGTTACCTGCTGTCACAGGTAACGTTGCTCACAGTTAGTGAGCATAAAGTTAGTAGAAAGCATAAAGAACAAGATGCAGTCGATAAGTTCTGCACTTCACTCAGCAAGTCTCTCGCTCTTGGTGGAAAGAGGGAGGAGGGGGGGGGAGAGAGAAAGAGCCTGCACACTTTTACTTTGGTGTAGGTTAACAAAACTTAGGTGGTCGGAATCACCCTTCCCTCTACAGCGCGCCTTATAATGAGGCTGTGGTTTTGGCATTGGAGACATAGTTTCGCTTAACTTTAACTGGATTATCACAAGCAATACAGATTTTTTTTTTTTTTTAGTATACTACTTCAGAATGGTATATGCTGAAGAACGAAGTGATGCACAAAGCGCACAACGTTTACAGAAGGCCAACTAAGCCCATTTCGAGCTTTTACATTTGAGGAGAACAGACAGCTGCAACTTTCGGACGAGGCACATGTCGTCTTGTGGTACCTTGCTTATCATGTTACTGCCTTCATTTGAGATATTAGTGGGATATTTAGCACTGTTGCTGCTAATAGTTTCGTATTAGCAGCCATTTACATAACTGAAGCACCTTTTTCCATCACAGTAGCTGCTCAAAAGTTGGATTCTAGCATTAGCTTTCAAGCATTTGCTAGACATTTGAAAACTAATTAAACAAATTTGTTCCCAACAGGCACTTGGACTATTTTCTTTTTAGGTGGGGTAAACTTTGCACAATTTGCCTTAAATGTTGCTTGACAATAGCAGTCCTGATCTCCACTTGTATGCAAATAGCTAGAGACTTTTCTGAATATGGGTCATTTGATTGATACGAAGTTATTGAACATACCTTGATGGGGGGCGTTGCAGATCTCAGATGAGATGTCCAGCCTGGTGGTCGCACAACTGCTGTTCCTACAGTCAGAGAGCAACAAGAAGCCAGTGCACATGTACATAAACAGCCCAGGTTGGTATATGTACTCTCCATTGTTTGCTTTCACATTTGGTGTTTTCACCACTCCTGAAGTGAGTGGTCTTTCCAGTTTGGAAGGCAATTAAGTGAAAAAAGTTTTGCGAGATGTAAACACCGAGTGCAAGCAAGTTTATTGCTGCTTAGCTGAAAATAAGAGCTTTCTGTGCTGCCTAGTAGAATGCCGACACCTGTAGATTGCTGGGAAGGCATAAGAAGCTTTATGTTTTAGAACACTGCTACTGAACGCTTACATAACAGATATGTATTTGTAACAGTTTACACAATGTAATTAAGTTAATATTGAAAAGTTTTTCATCATATTGACAATTGACAAATCCATATGCTTTCACGTCACACGCATCTTCATTACAATCAGCTGTCTACTGCAGTGGCAATATAACTAGTGCAGTGCGCTTCTGCCTCTGATGAAAGAATAGACGCGATGAAGGATAGAGATTGCACATGCGAATTAAAGCTGAGCGATGCACACCTGACACACAATTCCATAAGTGATTGAGACACCAAATCAAGGAGCCACACATTGTGTGCATATGGGGGTTTATCAAGAATTTTGATCTTGGGGTGGGGTGGTTACCCATGGTGTTATCAGAATGCAGGAGGGTTTGGATAAAAAGTGATTCGTTAGCTGGAAAATAATTTGGGGAGTGCGGGGATCCACCTGGGTGGGATGTAAGGGGGGCGTATGCATGTTTGCAGGGCTTCTGTAATGCACACTTCTATGCATACAGCTATGCTACTGTAAAACAAGTTGTCTCGGTGGCCAACGTCATGACCTGTGTGTAATGACAGAATGAGTGAAACAATGTTTTCGACACTGCCATTTTCTTAATCATGGTGTGAAGAAAAGAGAACGCACGTTCAGCCAATGCGACTATATGCCTGGAACATAGCTCTCTCTTCTATAAAAGGCATCCTGCTGCGTGTTGTGGCTAGATACCACAGAAGAGTGCCCACCACCGTACCGCTGAGTCACGTGACATGATGTTTGCAGGTGCTTAAAGGCTACGTCGAATGCTGCCTCTGAGTACCATGTGTAGGGACGTTGCCAGCGCATTTGCCGAGAGTGGCGCACACCACCATATAAATGCGGGGGGAGAACACTTCATAAACACGTGAGGGAAGGGCAGTGCAGTTGTAACCTGTGTTCCAGGCATAGTACTTATAGGAGGCGTTGCTTCAGCATTGCAACAGTTGAGGCTAGAAAATTTTTCGTAGCAGTGATGGGTATGGTGCATGGATATTCAGTGAACATTTGCCTCCCTAAACATAGCTCTAGGCCATGTGATATGTACTACAGTAAAACCTCGTTATAACAAAGTTGAAGGGGAGCCGTAATTACTTTGTTATAACCGTTAGTTCGTTGTAGCCAATATCAATTTCATCTATGAGAATTTCAAGGGAAATTGAGATTTCTTCGTTATATCCGATAGTTCGTTATATCCGGGTTCGTTATAACGAGGTTCTACTGTATATTCCTGTTGAACACTTTAATGTGATTTTGAACACTTCAATGTGATCGACATGTGCATCCACTGTGCTTGCAGGTGGGTCAGTGACGGCGGGCCTGGGCATCTATGACACGATGCAGTACATCATGCCGCCAATTGCAACGTGGTGCATTGGTCAGGCCTGCAGTGCCGCCAGTCTACTGCTCTGCGCCGGCACGCCAGGCATGCGGCAGTCGCTGCCCAACTCGCGCATCATGGTCCACCAGCCCTCTGGGCACGCTGCCGTGAGCGATGCCTGCATTTGATGCTTGTGCATACTACTAGCAGTTTGTAACGCTTTCTTAGTGTTCCACAGTTTCCACATGTGGCATTCAGCTTTGAAGAAGCATTCGCTGCTGACGCAGCTCACTAAGGCTGGTGCATGCACATGCTTGTTCCACTCATTTGCTGGCTCTTTCACTCACAAAAGCAGTCAGTAAATTAATGAGAAACGTGCATTCGGTACACACTGTCTGTGACAATTTATAGAGCAGAAAATTAGTACAGAAAGAAAGAACATGCACCACAATGCACTGACCGAAACGTTTTTCTTGCATATACAGTAATTAATAAATGGTATCAACACTCTCCTCATTACCAGCTAAGGATGACAGAGCACAGTATGTGGGGAGAATCGTGAAGGAATGTCTCCTAAGCAACGAACGATGAAGGTATAACTGCTTACACTTCCGCCTTATGAATCATCTTCATGGTTCTTACGAACCAGGGCAGGCTACTCGTTTCTTACTGACACTGCCTTCGAGGTTCTGACACTAGGTTGCTTGTTCTGTCTTCTCAGCTATGAGACATGGTAGTATGTGTACCTAGACGAAGCAAGTCATGTGACATGTTTCCTTGTGTATGCTCACCAAGTCAATCACCATGGCTGAACACAGACAGAAGACATGTTTGTAAATGGGACACAAGGAAGAAAGGCCACGCTGCAATTGCAGTAAAACCTCGTTATAACGAAGTTGAAGGGGGAGTGGTAATTACTTTGTTATAACCATTAGTTCATTATAACCAATATCAATTTCATCTATAGGAACTTCAAGGGGAATTGCGATTACTTCGTTATATCCGATAGTTCGTTATATCCGGGTTCGTTATAATGAGTTTCTACTGTAGCAATTTACACAGCCCTGAAGCTTCACATGGCAGTGTGTTACTCTTACCAACGACTCGATAAGATAAACACAACAGGGATCTCTTTCTTATAAGCAACGGTAGCAAACTAAATCGGAAACATGTATGCGGTACATGAAGTCAGTGACAGTTTACAGTGCAGAAAATTTAAGCAAACAGAAATGGACATCCAACATACTGCACTGACAGGAAAGTTCTTTCAGGCATAGTAGCCATCTCATCCTGCTGGGTCAGCACAAGAATGCTGCGCACAATTCGATGTGCTTACTACGAATTGCTCAGATGCGCAAATCTACTTATTGCTGTTTGCATATACAGTAAAGCCTCATTATAATGAAGTTGAAGGGGGGGCGGTAATTACTTCGTTATAACCATTAGTTCGTTATAACCAATATCAAGTTCATCTATGGGAACTTCAAGGGGAATTGCGATTGCTTCGTTATATCCGATAGTTCGTTATATCCGGGTTCGTTATAACGAGGTTCTACTGTAGAAACACATGCATCTTGAACACAGTTTGTAGTCTTCATTTGGTGAACGGCGTTTTGAGACTGCTGCTCTGGCATGCACTATTCAGGGCCAGGCGACCGACATCCAGATCCACGCCGAGGAGATCCTCAAACTCAAGCGGGCCATCAACAACATCTACGCAAAGCACACCAAACAGCCGCTGGAGGCCATAGGTGAGCCTTGCAAGCAGGACAAGCGCATTTAGCTTACAAACCAAATCAACTGGTCCACTGTTACTCTTTAAGCCCAATAAGCAGCCAAATTTTATGTGCCACTCACATCTATTTCCTTATGTTGGCTGCCGTTCAAATTAGTTCGTCTTAACTGCTTCAAGCGTTGTGCTCTTGCACTTTTTCTAGGGAGATTTTCTTGCGTAATGTGTATTATATTAAAGGGGCACTAAAGTGATAAGGTGACATGGATTGGAATGATAACTCGAATGTTCTCGAAATGATAACTCATTTCGAGAACTCAAATGTCATTAGTTTCAACGTTTTATGTTCTATATTAAGAGCGATAACGAATGCCAAAGTTTCAATTTTGAAATTGGTGCTGGAACTGTGGAAACTAATGACGTCAGAGGCCGGTTTTTCTTTTCTTTTTCTTACTCTCGCCAAATTCGCTCCATCAAATGTTCGGTAACTGCCTCTGTTAAGTCTCTGGCTACCTTGGGACACAATGTATGTTACAAGGAAGCAGGCTTGTAGCCAGGGGGAGGGGATTCCCCAGCAGTAATATAATAACTGAAAAATAGGTGCTTTCCCCAAATAGTCAAGGCTTTCCGCAAAATTCCCTCCCCCGCCTTCCTTAAAAAAAAATCCTGGTGTGATGCAACGACTCAAATGAGTGCAGTTTTTTTGCTGGACAACAGATATATCCACGTTTTTTTTTTTCAAATAATGTGGTTTCAAATTGTTTTTAAATGTATACTTTGCTTTCTAGTTTTGAGCATGGGAGCACATGAACCCAAATATTTTTTCCATTACAGCCAGTATCATGGAGGCTCTCACATTGCCTGTTTTGTTATAAATATGATGAATGTTGCTGCAATGAAGAATGACCAAACGAAATTTTTAATTAGTTTGTTATAACCAATAGTTTGCTATAAAGTGTTTAATTTAATGAAGTTCAACTGTATGTAACACAGACATAAAGATGGGACAAGTGGATATCTTCGTGTTTGTGTTATATTCATTGTGCCACTCTTAAGCTTCACTCGTGTACCAATTAGCCCAAGAGAAAGTTTTAACACAGTTGGTGTAACATAGCCTTTCCTACAGCTCATTGTACTAATTCCTGTTGCTGCTTCTCGAAATGCAGAAAGTGCCATGGAGAGGGACCGGTTCATGAGCGCCGTGCAGGCCAAGGAGTTCGGCCTCATCGACACCGTCCTTGAACACCCACCGACACTCGACGCCCCACCCGAGACAAGCTAGCTGACGTTGAGCGCGCCGGACATGCTTCTGTACATTTGTAACAACTTTAATACATGGAGAGAGTGGTAAAAATGAAGAGAATTTCATTCACACCCGCCTTTTGTTTCTTGCCACCTGGAAGCGCTGTTGTAAGTAGCACGAGGACTAAAAGCATAAAATTTTGTGCCAACAGTTCTGAGAAAGATCTTGTGATGCTACAGTAAAACCTCGTTATAATGAAGTTGATGGGGGAGCAGTAATTACTTTGTTATAACCATTAGTTCATTATAACCAATATCAATTTCATCTATAGGAATTTCAAGGGGGATTGCGATTGCTTCGTTATATCCGATAGTTCGTTATATCCGGGTTTGTTATAACGAGGTTCTACTGTATTGTGTATTCCTGCACTGTTGGCAGTACCCAAGCTAAAGAAAAAAAGTCAATATGATCCAGAGCAAAGGCTGTGGCAGTCTAGTAACAGCTGCCAGGCCATGAAAGTGGCAGTGCTAAATAAGACCAAAGAATGCAGTTAATGCTACTGATGATGACAATAATAAATCACAGCTTAGCATTTCAAAATGAGTGGGCATCTCTAAGAAACAAAAGCAGTGCAAAAAAGAACAACAAGGAAGATGAGAAACAATGCATAGACGCAGCACTGACCCGGAACTAATTATCCCACTGAACGTAGCACCTTTTATGGCACGAATAGGACCAAAAAAATGAAGGAATAGAAGAAACGTGTGATTAACTACAGATTGCATCAACAAAGGTATGTATCGTGATGGTTGCCATTCAGACAAACAAGTGTTTCTCAAAAAGCACAGGTTGACTGGCATTGTAAACAAACAAGCGAGAATTAAGTAGCCAAAGGGCAATAAAATGTATCGTTCTTTTGATGCATAGAGCAGGTACGTCAATAAAACGCTCATTGGTCTCATTAGCTCCAAGAAGTGTACAATCTCCAGACAGAACTGTTGCATTCAGGACCTCGCAGGTCCCCTCGGCCCCCCACACGACCCCACCACGCTCAAACGTTCATGCCTAATAGGTTCATGATGCAGACAGCCAGGATGGCGGAGATCTGCCTTTCCAAGTCCGTGGAGCGTAGTGTGGTCCCCCGGTCCAGGGGTTTATCCAGAATTTCGATTTTGTGGGGTGTTACCTATGCTGTTACCAGTATGCCGGAGTTTGTGGATAGCAAGTCATTGGTTACCTGGAGAATTTCGGCGGGGGTGGGGGGGATCAAATCGGGGGTGTGTTAGGAGGGTGTATAAATTTTTTTCCCGGCCCTGCCGGGTTTGGAGTGGCGACAGGCGATGGAACGCCTGACAGCTGGTACGATCGCGGCTGCGGCGGTCGCATTTTCGATGGAGGCGAAAATGCCAAAGGCCCGTGTACTGTGCGTTGTCAGTACACGTTAAAGAACCCCAGGTGGTCGAAATTTTCGGAGCCCTCCACTACTACTTTTCTCTCATTTCTATCTCTTTCAGTCTATCTCTTTCAGTCTCTTTCTCCTATACCCATGGACGCTTAGCCGTGCTCCCGAAATGGGCTGCAGAAATTCCTTTCTTTAACCGAACCACACTAATCAGCTGATATAGGCCGCACCGCGATTGACATCGGTGGCGATGTTTCAGGCGACTGCGGTCGTCCCGTGCCAGCGGTTTAGGGCGATGCGCGGGTGCCTGGGACGGAGTGACAGCGCGCCGCAGTAGGTTTCGCTCTTTCCTCCGAAAGTCGTCGTCGGTCGAACCCCCAACCAGAAGGTACGACCTCCGCTTTCGACCGGCCGTCGTCAAAGTTCTACAAAAGCGGCTCATGGTTACATGTTGAACGCGTAAAACAACGGGTGACGTAAGACGCCGATGGTTCGCGATCCCAGTGGCGGTGGGCAGCATGCGGCGTCGTTCTTCGACGATTCTTTCCGGCAAGCGCTCTGATAGTAGAAGGGACGTCGGTGGCGGGCACGGAGGGTGGTGGCGGGGCTGGTGGCCATTTCTTCTCGTCTTCAACGCAGTCCTCGTCCATATATATAGATCGACGCCGGTATCACGCCGACGCATGACGGCCACGGCTGACTTCGGTTGGATGAAGTCTTCGAGAAGCGGACGCCGCTGGCGTTCCCGACGTTCGCTCGATCGCTATGTCGGGGAGCCTGGTGATCCGCGCCTTGATAGGAGTCAGCTGCGACTGCATGGCTGCGTCTGTGCTGCGTGCTTGCAATGACAAATAATTTCTCCGGCGTTTGTGCGGTGGTCCCGATTTATCGTTGCATTCAGTGTAGATGCCCGTCGTCGGTTTCGGAAGACCGTCCGAGCTCGGGACGCGGAGAGCACCAAATGGAACGACCACCGACGTTATCGCGTGTACGCATGCCAAAGAAGATCACGGCGCGCTCATGTGCGATGTGGTAGGCCAGTGCAACGCTGCAGCAAGTGCCACGATAGCGAGGCTCCACTATGCGCGTTGGTTCATTCCACAGTGGTCTAGCACACGTTGGTCTAGCTGATGTGGTGCCTGAGTGCGGACACAGCCGGCTGGGGCGGTCGAATGTTCAATGGAAGCGAGAATGTCAGAGGCTGGCCGCATACTGTGCGTTGTCAGCTGGGCACGTTGAAGTGCCACAGGTGGTAAAAGATTCCAGAGCCTTCCACTACGGAGGCGCTCCATAGTCGAGGGTTGGTCTGGTGGATATGGTGCTTGACTGCGGACCCGGAAGATGCAGGTATTTAAATCCGGCTGCGGGGGTCGAATTTTTGAGTTGATGGAGAAAATGCTAGAGGCCCATGTGCACATGTGCACAAGTGGCGACGCCTGCGCTTGTCGCCACCTGTACTTTTTTTTTTTTGCTAGTTTTAAATTTGAATTAACTTTAATGTTGAATGGGGACGCAGTTCGTTATATACCTGCCGTTATCCACGGTACGCCGTGGTTACCAATAAACGACCTTGAACACAGATCTGTCATCGAACATAAAAGAATTGGCAGATCCCACGTGCAGTGGGAATCAAGGAAATGCGAAGCCTGCCTGTTGCCGATGGTCAAATTGTTCCAACCTATTTTCAATGACCAGACGTCAATTTCAACTGCTCAAATTTGAAAGACACAAACGCAAAACGTTCGACTATAAACTTTTAATTCTTAACGTGTCGTTTCATGAAAATATAAACGCATACTTTTCGTCAAAAAGCCAATCCCTAAGTGAGTTCCTATTTCAAGCAGCGTCCACTCGTTTTCCGTGTGGCACGTCGGTGACATTGCGGGCACTTCCTCAGATTTTCGCTGAACGTAACGCCGGGAAGAACAGTTGCTGCTCCCTCCTCGAGGACACCCACCGCACGTCTGCCGCTCCTTGCCTACACTTCCAGCCAACGCCCGCCTACCGATGCAAGCGGCCATGTTGCTTCCATCCCCAGTGGTGCAAGACTACAGCGAGGCGACTGGCATGGCAGGCGGGGTGGTACCAACCTCGCAAACAATCGCCGTGCAACGAGAGATCGCGCCATTGCATGTGGCGTAGACGCGGAACCCAGCTGAGCTCTCTCGTCACGGCGGTCTCCGAGTCGCCCTTTATCGAGGACCGAGTCCACCAGTTCTGCAGTCTCGGCTCTCAACTGCCATATATGCAGCAGTGCGGCTGTATAGAACCACGAGAGCAGACGCCGATGTGCTTCGAAGAGTCGGTGACGCAGCTGATAGCAGGCGACGTCGCTCGGGGACAGGTAGATCCTCCATATGATGGACAGAGCGTCAACGTCGGTTTGGGCAGGGCTCGATCTGCGATCTTCCAGGCGGTCGCGTACATGGACACCTCGGACGAGGCCGGAATCGCGGAGTCCCATAGAGGCCCCGCTTGGTATGTATAGTTTCTAGACGTATACGGACGAATTTGACGCTGCTGGCGTTCCATAGCGTACACTTGCATTGGGACGCCCAGTCTTCAGCCTCGAAGTAGTCATCGACGCTTCTGATGGCTGCCGATCCCACCTTTCAGCCTTCTCCGACGGCACACGTCTTATATGGTTGTACCTCCTGGCAGCGTCCGACCGGGAGTACAGTACGTGGTCTTGCCGGCTTCTTCGTTGCGTGCTGGGGACGATCGATTTGTGCGATTTTTGAAGAGTCCAGAAGCGGTCGTGGACGAGAATGAAATGGAACGGCCGTCGAGCTTGTTTCGCGTGTGCGCGTGGCAGTCGGGGACTATAGCGCGTTCGCGCGCGGGTGAACGTGTCACAAGCACTTCTCACTTTCTTTCTTTCGCTCTATGCTGCCGAGACAATAATCACGATATACTATTTCAAATGTGTGATGATGTTTGGTGCTCAGTTGGTCAAAGTGGTAAAGCACATGTGGGCGACCAGTTTTAAACCTTGATGGCGACAATGAAAGTGTCCCTGGAAGACTTCGAATGACCTTGTCGAAAACCGGCCGTCGGCTCGGCATAGCCGGGCTAGACGGGGACGTGGCAAAATGTGACGTATAAGCGCGCTATACAAAAAAGCGATGTGACCAAGTGACGAGTCACCACATGACGCCATAATAGTGATCGACGTCCGAGGACGTCGCAACGTATACGTGTGACGCCGGGCGGATATGCATGACGTCGTCGATTAGGGCTTTAAAAAGCTCCATTCGATGGCAAAGTTAGAGAAATATCTGTGCGGCCTATATACTTTCTCGACGTTACACAGGAGACCATGTGTTCCATCGCCATTGTTTCAGAGTGACGCTGCCCGCTCCAATATGGCGCCGACGTGTTGCGCACTCAAGACGAAACAAAAATAAGCTACGTGCATGGACGTGTTTAAGTTCAAAAATTGTTTTCTCGCTTAAAACAAAGATTACTGTTCTAAATGTATTTTTTTTATATAAATGGCTCATAGACCGCACTGCACGATTACCTAAATAAGCGACATCTTTACTGAGAGCGATACACTGCGAAAATGATAGCGCAATATATGCGTAAAAATGCTGTTTTGCCCAATTTCGACTAAATTTGTTTTATATGTTCCCGAAGTATTGTTTTATAGGTACCTATAAAGTCGATACATACGCGAATATATTTCTCACGAAAGAGCGCGGGTGCATGCTTTTTTCTTTTTCTTCTAAAAAATAGCTAGGAGAGGATCAACATCAAATGATGAAAAAGGGGAAAAGGAACTGGAGTGAGCGGTATACCGTCCCTCGAGTGAGGACGTACGTCTCTAGGGTGCCTCGATGCGCGGCACATCGAGGCTGTCGACCGTCTCGAGAATAATTAAAACACTCGAGACAGGAGACTACCGACACACCATCGAGCTGATGAAGAGGGAGAAAAGGCGCAGCTGCGTTACCGTGGCTACCTTGGCTACCGCATTACGCAGCACAAAAAAAAAAAAAAATTGGACCATCTCCCGAAGGGAACCCTGATGGGATGCGAAGCAGCAGCGTTGCGCACGGGTGGCGTCGCGGGTTGAACGGCGCTAACGCGGGTGCTGGAAGAACAGTTTGAAGCGAAACTCGGTGTAGCGTTTACTGGTGTAAACGTTTGTTTGAAATGCAGACACGGGAGGCGAGCGGGCGTTGGAGCCGGCAGCGCGGGCGCTCCGGCGGGTGAGGGAGAGAGTGACGTACGCGCGCACCTGCGAGGGAAGCGTGCGAGGGGAGTGTGACGTCAACGCCCAGCTGCGGCGTGACCTACTTGGCACCGCTCCAACACCTGCGCCGAGGGAAGCGCGTTGCCTCGCGTTTGTGCGGACGGAGGGACAGCGTTACACGGGCTAGTCAAAGAGCTGCTTCGCATCTAAAAAAAAAGCGGTTGGTTTGGTATGAGGGAGTACGTGGAAGGAAAAACGAAAGCGTTTACTTGTACGCTTTCCGTTTCCGCACTACATGAACGGCGGTGCTCGGCTGCCACCCAAAATACGCGGGTTCGATCCCGGCCGCGGCGGTCGCATTTTCGATGGAGGCGAAAATGCCAGAGGCCCCGTGTGCTGTGCGTTGTCAGTGCACGTTAAAGTACCCCAGGTGGTCTAAATTTCCGGAGCCCTCCACTACGGCTTTACTCTACTTTCTATCCCTTTCACTCCCTTTCCGTACCGCCACGGACGCTTAGCCGCGCTCCCTACTTGGGCTGCAGAAAGTAGCGCCCTTTCCTAACCGAACCACAATCATCACTACTTGAACGGCGGTCAACGGCGAAGAAGGGAGGAGCAAGAGAGAGAGGAAGGACAACGTACGCAAAATGACATTGTCTCAATTTAAAGCACAGGCTCAGCCAACGGCTCCCTAGAAAAAAAAAGGAAAAAGTTTTTTTTTTCTAGAGGGTGTGTTGGATCAGCGTGCGTTAGGTTTAGGGGAAAGGGAATGAAAGACGCCGTAGTGGAGGGCTCCAGAAATTTTGACCTCCTGCATGGATGCAACTAGGTGACGTTGATGGATGTCGCACGGTACCAACACCATCTAGGTACATGGGTGGGTTCTCTCGTGTTCTGTCCTGCAAAAGTAACCCCCACCTCCCCTTTTCCTCTTTCTCTCCCCCTCTCCCAAGGGAGGAAGGAGGAGTTGAACACCGGTCGGACACGTTTTTACCGCCTCCCTCCCTGTCCGCCCGGCTAGCTCAGTCGGTAGAGCATGAGACTCTTAATCTCAGGGTCGTGGGTTCGAGCCCCACGTTGGGCGATTATTTTTTGTTTTCTAAGTAAAGTTTTATTCATTTATTTTGCCTGTCATGTGGCCTCCATCACCTTTTTTTCGTCTTAATTATTAACCTATTAGGTTTTACGTGCCAGAACCCCGCCGCTTTGAAGTTACAGCACTAATACGCGAAACATCACTGATCTTCGACGCCGTCTTATATGGCCTACGTTACTATTTATCGGTAAGAAAGACATACGCAGTGTTCTAGGGAAGCCATAGACTTAATACAGAGAGTTTCAGAACACTTGATGGAGTGAATTTGGTGAGAATACACACAAACACACAAAAGGAAAAATTGCCTTCTTACGTCAGGAGGCCGAAGTTCCGGAGCGAATTCAAAAATAACTTTCACATTCGTTTTCTTTTTTAATGTTGAACATAAATTGTCGAAATTGCGGCAATCGAGTTCTTCACCATTTCATCTCCGAGTGCCTTAAAATAAGGAACCCCGGTGGTCAAAATTTCCGAATCGCTTCATTACGGCGTGCTTCATAATAAGCATATCGTGGTTTCTTTACGCACAAATTATTATTATAAGGATTCATACGTCCACGCTGCGGTGTCGACACGCCCCCGCCGCCGACGCTACACATACTATTTCAAAAATACCGCCAGAAGAGATCAGACGAAAAGGAGTGTATCACGTCACGGCAACATCACGTGGACTACCAAATCTGCTACGAGAGCAAGCCGATCGACGGCAAATCGAGTGGCTGTCGTCAACGGTTTGGTAGCACACGTTATGCTGTCGTTACGTGATACTCCTGTTTCGTCACTACCCCTATTGGCGGAATTTTCGAAATCGTTGGGGGCGGCATCACGCAAAAAGCAGTACGTGCTACAGTTCCAGCTAGCACAAAAGTGTTATAAAATATAATCTGCCTGCCTGTAGCGCCTTGGTATATCATCGTCACTTGCATAGTGTTGTTTTGATTTAGGCGGGAAACCTTGAATTTGGGTATTTTTTCTTTCTGTTTTTTAAATATTTTTACCTCGCCGATTCCCCGTGCTTCTCGCTGAATGCACCAACATCATGTATGCTGCAGCGCGCGCTGCCATAGCCCTCTCAAATTTGAGGCGGATCTGGCGTTGCCGAGTGCGACGTCACCTGAAAACCACATGTAAACTCCACCATCCACGCTCCTCTTATTCACATGCGAACGAGAATGGCCACTCATGAATAAAAAAGAAAATGAATAAAATCCGCCAAAAAAAAAAGGAAAATGTCTGGAAAAAAAAAATGTACGCCCAACGTGGGGCTCGAACCCACGACCCTGAGATTAAGAGTCTCATGCTCTACCGACTGAGCTAGCCGGGCGGACAGGAAACACGGCCATAAAAAGCTGAATGACGGGTGTTGTTCTCCTCTTCCGCTGCGGGGAGAGAAACACCTGAGAGAAGGAATCTTTTTCATTCCTCTTGCTCCTGTACTCGCATTTTTCAATGGACGCGAAACTGCCAGAGGCCCGTGTACTGTGCGATGTTAGTGCACGTTAAAGAACCCCAGCTGGTCAAAATTTCCGGAGACCTCCACTACGGCTTTACTTTCTATCCCTTTCACTCCCTTTCCCCTACCCCCACGGACGCTTAGCCGTGCTCCCGACATGGGCTAGCTGCAGAAATTAGCGTCCTTTCCTAAACCGAACCACAAACATCATCATCCTGTACGTAAAATGCAATCTCCTTCTCATCACGCATTTTCGCAGAACACCTATCTCTTAGCCGCCGAGCTAGACCCGGGAACTTTGATCGCATATGCCGCCACGGCCGGTGTTCTAGTCAACGTTACTATCGTGGATGTGGCACTCTGCTGCTGATCCAAACGTGGCAGGATCGAATCTCGGCCGCGGCGGCTGCATTTCGGTGGAGTCGAAATTTGCGGAGCCCTCCACTGTGGCTTTTGGACGTAAACTGCCATAAACAACCAATGAAGCCAAGTTGTGAGCGCATGTGGCGCCCTAAGTGCCCACGAAACGTGACTGTTCTGGGCGGAAATTTGTAATGCTGTTCGCACGTGAGATGTACTATATAAGAAAAGCTTGTAGATGGTCGGGCGCCTGCCGTTTGAAGTTTTGCAGGGGACAAATTGAGCACTCTTTTAAGCTCCTTTTGGCGCAGCTGACACGGCCGGTCTGGAGGCGCGTGCTCGCGCCTCCAGACCGGCCGTCTGGAAAATACCGGTCTGGAGGCGCGCGACTCCAGACCGATATTTTTCAGCAGAATATGCATGCCTGCGTGGGTTTGTTCTGTTACACTTGGAAATTGACAAGCGTGCTGTTGGGTGTCGCTAGCGGCGTTTTTTTGCATAACTTTCGGAGCACATTTAAAAACATAGTTCCTTTTTTGTGGGGTAAAAGTGTGCTTGTTCCTGTAAATGTGACACACGGTCCTCCCATTTCTGCCACAATCTAAGAAAGCTTTCCGAGTGGTATACACACTCTTTAATGCTACTACAGAATGTCAATAAACATCTCCGGCAGGAATGGACAAAACAACCACAGTATTTCAGAAGCATTTCCTTTATTTTGATCACAAAGGCAAACAATTTCGAGAAAAACACGTGCTCTAAGCATGCTCGAAATAAATTAAGAGAGGCGATAACTATATGTATGTGAAATGTGCGCTTACCACTTTCGCGTGCTCAAAGCGAGGATTCAAAAATTAGATGTGTGCCAGAGTCAAAGATGGCAGTATAAAAGGAGCAACAAAAAAGTGTGGTGGACAAAGTACACCTACAAGAATAACAAAAACGTAAAACATCTTGAGACCATAACAAAAAGTATAGTAGAGTAACAGAAGAATGTCACACCCCGAAGTATGATGGTGCAAAGTTACGTACGTACATAACAGACTTCACCACCACCAACCACGGCTTCCTACTTAAAAATCTCTCACGAAATCTCTCTCACAGAAGTACCTATCAGTTTCCTTACTTCCACATCCGTTCCAAGCACCATAATAATATAAAAACACCTCACACATTTCACACTAAAACTTAATTTAAAAATCTGTGCGTACTTGAAGTAAGCGATTTTGCCATAAGGTTGCTTGAGAATAAAAAAAGGAGGAAAAAAATGACACGAATATCAAACGCTGATAGCATGCGGGCATTTGGTGACCTCACATATATAAGCTAATAGCTCAATGTCTGTCATTCAGAACATGTGCTGTCCATGTTGCAGGTTATGCGGATTCAATTTGCATTGCTGGAGTCAATAAAGAAAATTTTCAAGCACACACCGTGAACATGGCTTGTAAAACATGACAATTGTGACCACTTTACAAATGGATGTAGAAAAGCAAGCGAACTACCTGCAATCAGCAAGCACTAGTATCTGTATGCTTTTCGACATCATCTGTCAATGCCTTGCTTCATTTCAGGTTCACTTCTTTTATGCATTAACTGGGATTAAAAGAGCCTTTCGGTGATAGATTTTTCTATCCCCATTAGAAACAGACCAAATATGAAATGTCACTTTAGCATCTACTGTATGTTCCACTGGGTAAAAAATGCATCAAACTTGTTGAAAAAGGAAAGCTTCACGTTCAGTGCATAGTAGATTACTGTGAAGAAAATCCGGAATCAAATTCCTTTTGCAAGTTTGACATTTTGCAGATGAATCTAATGTGTCCTAGCAGATTAATAAGAGTCACCTCTGCTGAAGAAAAG
Source organism: Hyalomma asiaticum (assembly GCA_013339685.2). NCBI lineage: Eukaryota > Metazoa > Arthropoda > Arachnida > Ixodida > Ixodidae > Hyalomma > Hyalomma asiaticum. The sequence continues at coordinate 43,367,355 of CM023491.1, read as the reverse complement.
ACAACACTGCGCACACACATCTGCCTTCCTTTCCTCTTTCTTTTTTAAAAGTTATCCATGCAAAGAACTGAAGCTTGCAGTGACAGTGACAGCATCAAAAGTGTGCGACTAGATACGAAAAGCACAGTGCCTTTTTTTTTTTTTTTTACTCATGCAGTGCGAATGAGAAGTTTGAAAGTGCCTTAAAAATAGTGCACGTGCCCCAGAAGAGGTTATACAGAGGACGTACAGAAGTTCCTGAACATTTCCAGTTCCGCATTAACAGCTTGGCACAACAGCTAGCTTGTGCAAAGTCACGAGTAAAATTGGCAAGGGCAGTACCTATGTCAGAATGTGTGGCTTTAGCAACGACTGGAGCAATGCTGCAGCCGGTCTGTGAGCTTGAAGAAGAGTTCTGTTAAATGCGAACCGCTATCCACGCTGTCTTGGCGTGATGTGGGCTATGTAGCACAAGAGCCTAAAGTCAGATTCAAACACAGAAGCTCTCTGCTAAACAGGCAACTTTAACTGTACGAACAGAGCTTGACCGCACTTACAAGTAGGTGAGGAATCCCACACTGTGTGATGATGGCAGCATTTGACAAAGTGATCATCACATCACTAATTCACCGAGAGGTGGCTTTGCTTCCATGGTAAGTGTCGCTAGAACAGCTAACCATGCATAACCTTGTGTGATGCTGGCTTGAAACGTGGCACGTCCGAGCATCTCCATGGTGAACGAACCATATTTTGCACTAGCAGATCAGATTTAGACAACACTTCAGAGATTTATGCATCAAAAGCTGCAGTCATCGATCCAACAAAATGTGGCACGACACTTGCCAACTGTGATAACGGAGAACTTCTGTGTTTGAATGTGACACTACACTAGAACAATCTGTAAATCCTGTATAACTCGTGATAGGTAGGTAGGTAGTCCTTTGTAAAGGGGCAAATTGGCAGCAAGAAGTTGGCAAGCGATGCCTGGTACTATGTGAGCACCCTGAGAAAACAGTCTATAGAATTCTAAAACACCTCACGCTAGGAATGTTGCTGAAGATATCCAAATGTGTCGGCACACAACGTAGCTCGGCTTTTCAACTTGTGTGTAGATTGAAAAAGGTGTCACGGCAAACAATTCGCGAAGATGTTTCTGTTTTGTTTTCGCACAAACATGTCAAATGTGGTTCAAACAACGAGCTTCATCTGGCATCAGTGACAACGTATGTTACTGTAGTTCTCCGAGTGCTAACTAGGAGACAGGTCACACGGTAACCGCACAATGCTGCTACCAAATCCTAGCTGTCTGCAGTGCCTCAAATTTCAGTGCAAAGTAAATCCTGTGTAGTATCACACTGTACGCATGTCAATAAACATGAGCATGTCAAACATGCTAATCCACTACCAACAGGAATGATGGGAGCCAGGCTTCTCCAGTACAACCCCTCAAGGCAGTTTTAAACAACATTTAAATTAAAAATATCAACAGTAAAACTAAAAACTGGAATGTACTTTCTAGAAAAACAAAAACAAAATTGTTTGGGCCCTGTAGCGCTCTCATTCAAGGATTGCAACCTGGTTTAGGAACCTTTAAGAACAACCCTGCAATTGTTCAACACATCCCTGAACGTTGAAATAACTGGCAGTCGTTTTCCGAGCCATCCATCAACAACAACGACAACCTCCTCACACTACTTTCCACAGTATGAGTTTTTGGTTACACTGGACATTTTTTGGTTCTGCTGGAGGTATACAACAAGTGACTAGGCGAAACAACTTACGAAGAAACTACTACAGCTATTTCACAAGCCCTATATATTTACCAACATGAGTTGATGGCTGGAGGGTTGACAAAGTCTTCACGAAATTAGGCCCTAACCGACTGCTCTAATGTTTCAGCACATTTTAACGGATAAATTAGTGTGCTGGTGTGTGACTCCCAGCAACAATAAAAAACATTTAGATGATACTACACACAACGAGATCTGTTGCAGCACAACGAGATAAAAATAACAGCTTTCTTGCACGTATAAAAACAAAACGTCAGCTTTTTCACCGGCATTATCGCACCCGGAAGTGGCGGCACATGCGTATAAATCCCGTTCGGTCACAGAATGGTAGAAAACAGCAAACATGCATCAACTACTGCAGGCTTTAAAATATTTGCTCCTTTACCACGCACTGCAAAGTTCAAGCAAACAACCCTGCCAACATATAGTAAAGTACAGGCAAGACGTATAAAGGTTCGATAAAGGTAATATATCGTAAAGACTCGGATGCAATGATAAGATGCCCTGAATAATGAAAAGCCTGTCAATAGAAAGCGCAACACAGGAAGCTAAAGATTAGACGGTCAGAGTTATGCTTCAGAGGATGTTTGCGACATGACGACGACGGTTTCAGCCGGGACGGGACAGAAAAGCATGTGTGACGGCTGTGCATCACGTGACTAGTGGCAAGGGTCACGTGGCCAAACAAGGGTGGACTCATTCTTCTTTTCTTGAGTCACGTTGCTCAGATCTTCCAAGCATTTCTCATCATGAGGTCGAAGTAGGCATCCGTGTCAATGGAGGCACTCACGCCCGCATAGTAGTTGACGAACTCTTCAATTGTCACCTGCCAAGGCAAACATCACAAGTGTTGAGGATATCCAAGGACATGCATGGTAATACTAAATGTCAGCGCATTAAAGGGCCCCTCGCCAGGTCACGGTCCATTTCGAGCTCAAAAGTGAATTGTGTACATTGCATGCTCATGACCACTGCCTGCCAAGGACCACATTGCTACATGCTGCGGGAGGCACCATAACCATGGCCATAACCACTGAACTGCAATAGGAGATGTTATGCTTCCTTCCCATGTTTTTCACTGAATACGAATAGTGCTACAACATAATCATCACTACAGCATTAAAAAGCCTCCTCAGTAGTATATTTATGTTGTTTAACACATGACCAATACTATATATAGTAGACTCTTGCTAATTCAAATATGAAGGGTCCCCAGAAATACTCATTGTTGCAACATACCAGAAAAAACCAGTTATCGTGTGCATTGTTGCCACGTCTGTGCATTTCCTTTTCTCTTTCCCACCCATGGTTTTGAAAGCTCTGACAAGTACTGGCAGGAATTTGGCTTTATTTCTGGCAGTTAAAGAAACATGTGAACGTGAATGTTCAGCTAGAAGGAGCCCAAGTTTCTGGTAAGGATAAATAAGAAGTATAAGTTAACAAAATTAGCCAAATGGCACGTTATAAACTAAGAAGCTTTTAAAAGCATGGAAAACATAGCATGCCAAACAAGAGTATTAAATCTGTTTGAATTAACGGATAGTTTGAATGATCAGGGTTTAAATTTCTGAGTCTACTCACACGACCCATTGCTTACTTAAGTAAAACGAAAAGAAAATTACTGATCAGACAAAATGGAAACAACATACATGGTTTTAAACATTTGCCTGTCCTGTCCTTCTTTCCCCTCAGTGAACACTAAGTCCTTTGCTCGAGCGCACAGCTCAAGCTCAGCCGCAAGCTCGTCATCAGTGTACTCACCTTGCCGTCGGGGTCATTGGGGCTGTCAAAGTTCTTCAGGAATAGCAGGAACACTTGGTCCTCAGTAAGTTCCCCGTTCTGGTACTTGGGGTGCTGCCGAGCATTGTACACGCCCTTCAGGTCCTGGATGGTGATGACGCCGTCGCCCGATTTGTCCATCTTGTGGAACGCCTGCGTGATGCGCTCCAGACGGGCCGCCGACATCGGAGGCTGCACGCGATGACCACGGGCGAGAGGGGGAGGGGAATAGACATGAAAGAAAGAAAAAGTAGGGGTGTTAATTGGAGTGAACAAATTATTCGCTACGTCACACAGGGAGGTATAGGAGGAGACCAGAAAGATAAGAAACACAGGAAGGGAAAGATACTGCACGGGATTGCTAAGGTGGTTCCGGACAGCCTTGTCTTTCAATGGCCAGCCATAACTTCACAGAGGTCAGGCATGGGCAAGTACATGGGGGGGGGGGGGGAGTGCAGGGAGCCCCCCTGTGTACTAGGGGCAGGGCACAAAATTTCGGATGACATTTAAAAAACTGAGTATAACAGCTCTGGTCATGACACAGGCCCTTGGGATGGGGCAGTGATTCAACCTGACCTCAACCTGCATGTCTCAGAATCACACTCTCTAAACAACTGGTCTCCGCGATCCTCCAAATGTATTTAAGCTTTCCACTTTGTGCAACTTATTAAACCTTGCATGTGCAACATTTTTAAACTAAAATGCAACTGCACAGCTATAATTGTCACTTCTTTAATTTAATGTTTCTAAGGTCCATCATCATTAGCACTGCTTGTTTTTGCACAATGCAGAGACAATCTTCTAAGGGGCCGAATGCCAACGGCGCTCTGATGAGAACTGGCTCCCTCTCATGCAGGACTTTGTGCACGTGACTTTGTACACGTCTGTTGAACTTAAGAATGCAGCCACAATGCCAGTTCGTTGCTAGAAGCACTGTGTTCTTTTTGACAGCAGTTGTAAATTTAAATATGTGGCCAAGCCTACAGATTGCAGTAAACTATGACGTGAGCCATTAAATGAGTTACAGAACTCAACTGGTGCATACGACATCTTATCATCTGAGGTCCAAGACAGTTCTAGAGAGAACCAGACTTTGGGGTTGGCTATGGGTAAAAGTGTCCAAGCCTTTGCTTCGGGCACCTTCTCATGCAGTGTCTGCTGCATTAACTTCTACTCCACATTTTTGTTAAATAGCTATGAGATATTGGTACCATGCTTCACTACAAACGAGCCACTTCTCTAGCATATCATTCTGGGACCACGTCCTAACGTTAAACAATTTCCTAACATTTCTTTTTCGTATTTTATTCTCTTCTGAGAGATGGTTAAACATTTTTTAAAATTTCATTTGCAAAACACTGCAGACCACAAATGGAATCAGTCCTTGCAGCAGGCACTGCTTTCCTTTCTGCTCCTCTCTATCTCCAAAAACATATTTGCAGTAAAGCCTGCATTGCACATCATATGACATACAAGATATTGCTTGAAAGAACAAAAATTTAGGCATATCGGTACTCTGTTCCCCTGTCTAGTGTGTATCATATGTGCTAGACAAATAACTAGAAGATGGTACTCCTATTCTGCATATTCTCGCTTATTTCCGGAAATTTCCTTCATAGACAGTGTATACAATATTTGTGCATTGCTGCATTCTTCTCGTTTTGCCAGTATCGCGGACATTGATATGTACTCTCTCTGATAGAGTGATTTTCTGTGAACGATTTTCTCTGAATGATTGATATACTGTGCTTCCTGTTTTGTGTATGGGCACCTTTGTCTATTCTAGAACGAATCTCACACAGCTGCCAATATTTTTTGTTTCTTTCATTAACCAACAGGACGTCTTCCTACAGCTTTGTGCACTGGGGCTCCCTTCTGTGCCTTCATTTGTGCACCAAATTTAGTGACTCAATAAAAACCCATTCCAAATCAGATGAGCGGCATAACAAGCCTATGGACAAACTAAGCACTTTAGGTTCTACTGACTGATGATTGATTTGTGGGGTTTTACATACCCAAACCATGATCTGACTGTGAGGGATGCCGTAGTGGAGGGCTTCAGAAATTTTGACCACCTGGGGTTCCTTGACGTGCAATGGCATCGCACAGTACAAGGGCCTCAACATCTTGCCTTGATCGAAATGCAGCGGCCGCCGCCGGGATTCGATCCTGCGACCTTTGGATCAGCGACGGAGTGCCATAGCCGCTAGACCACTGTGGTGGGGCCTTTAGCTTTGAAATAAGCTATCACCACTTCTTGTTCTTGACGATGACGTCTTATGCATATGCTTGTAGAATTGTTCAGCCCAAGAAACCGGACCAGAAGAACAACCAGCAACTGTATTCATGCTTTATTAAACTAGTTTTGTACACTAAGAAATTCGCTACTGAAAAATCACGGCACATTTGTGCCAACGGAGCAGTCGCAATTTTGGGCACCATAAGATCGAAAAATTTGGTCACTACACAAACCACAAAAGCTGGCAACTATGTTGTGCTAGTCTACGTAAGAACGAAGGCGTGCTGCACCCACCCTGAGCGCGACGAGGAACTCGTTGAAGGAGATGGTCCCGTTACCGTCCTTGTCGAGCTCCTTGAAGAGGGCGTCCACCTCACTGGGGCTCAGGAACACCTTGAAGTCCTGCAGGCCCTTCTTGAACTCCTCCATGTCGATCTTCTTGTCCCCGGAGTCGTCCATGATGCGGAACTGCCTGCACAGTGTCGACACACAGGTGTGCATTGGGTCACATGCCTAGGTCCAACGCAGTGTAAAGGCCTCGCCCAGTATTAACTAATCTCCAGATGCTGTATTCTGAGACAACTGTTTGTGGAGATATCGCCGCAGTATCACTTTCACTGCGTACTGATTAGCTGGCTGGGATAAAGTGAGTAAGTATAGTCGCCTTAGTCATTGCACACGCAAGATTATACGTCACTCAGAGAAACACTGCAGTCAAATTTAATTGTCTCAGGATAATACTTTCCTAGTCGCCCTTGTAGTGTGGTCAACACCATCCCAGAGGAGCGCGTGCAGATGAGGCACTTATGCCATTGTGTTTCCGAAACGGAGAGAGGGTGAAAAGAGCTTCTTCATGAATAATGGATGTGTGCTGGTTGACATACCTAGTACCTAACTACTAATGAGTACTTTGAGGAACAAATTAATACATGCGGTGTATAACAAATACAGAGTATATACAAAAGAAGCTACAGCCCTCAACAAACTAAACTACACTTCAACCTCTTCATAAAAGGCATGCACCAGACAACAGTTTCTGTCCCTTACACAAGGGGTGCCTTATAAGCAGGGTAGCACCATAATTCGACTTTTATTTCAATATAAGCACACTAACATCCAAACTTGCTGCTAAAGAAAGCTACAGCGTGTTATGAAGGGTTTGTTATATACCATTTGCCCTTATGTTAGGTGGTTTGCTTAGTGGATTGTATCACTCAGTACAGAATTCACATTTTCTCCACCACAACCTTCCCTTTTTTCCACGGCTAATTAGCTGCAGTCTGCAACCAACAGCGCTACATTTAGGGTTAAAGGAGTACTGCCACGAAAATTTTCAGTTGGCGTTTTTTTTGCATGAAATGAAAGGCCAAGACCTCCAGAGCCCAGAAAACGTACTGGTAAGCGTGAGAGCGCTGTGAAAATTTATTTACAGCATGCCTTTAAAAGCCGGTTTCGGTTTCTACTGTAGCCTGACGTCACGACACAGTATGTGCATAGTAATGAGCCCTCGTGATGCGTTCCCGCAAAAGATCGTGACGTTTTCGCCTAGTGGTCTCTCGCGCACAGCGTCTGCAGCAAGTGCGGGGTAAACAATGTACAAAATTTGGTATTAGGACTCCGCGACGACAGCAAATACTTCGGCACAGTGCAAGACGCAACGTACGGCACGCACGGTGGGTGTCGGCGTGGCTCCGGAGCCTGCGATAAGCTAAGGTGGCCTCCGAGACCTCCGCGGCATTTAAGGGGCAAAATGTCGGCACCATAAAGAGCTTGCCTTCCGATTATACGCGGGCACCCACGACGATAGAAGGTAATTCGACTTCGCTCGCTCGCTTCACTGGCACTGTCAACTACAGCGACTCAACGGTGAGAGCATACGACCGAGAGTGACGCACGAGCGGCCATTTTGCATGTTTTTGTACCTGACGTCATCACAACTTGCCATACTGCTGCGTGAAGTCACCAAAATTTGTACTGTAGCCTGACGTCGCACTAGTGTCGATGTCAGTAGGCACGCCACGTGAATATTGACTTTGACGTCCAATTAAAATATCTTATCAGCATTTCCTGAGCTTAACATTTGCTCAGAGCTGTCTACGCATATAGGAGAGTTGTATAGTAGAGTAAACTCAGCTTCGAAATTTGGTGTCAGTACTCCTTTAAGGTATCCATTACCAACAAGACTGCTGACCAAAATTTAAGGATATTTTTTTCCTTTATACCAAATTGTCCTCAGGAGTGTGCCTGTTACAGGTGAGAGGTAGGATAGGCAACCATGTGGATGAATGATACCTTTTACACTAAACTGTCTCTTCTACCAGCATCTCTTACAAATGGGTTCGTCTGTATGTCAATGATACCACTGTCTTATAAGGGAGCTCTAACTCACCGTGCAAATCCCTTGATTCCATGTGCACCCCTCTGGAGGCACTGGTGGCGAAGCTTCTCAATGGGAGTCATGGACATGTCTAAGCCTCGTGGCGGTTGCTACGGAAGTGTTTTCAAGAGGTCTGCAAAGAAACGACAAAAGAACGCAAATGTATGTTGGAACTTAAGAGTGGGAACATGTTTTCTTGGGCAAGTTGATGCAGTTTGCTCAACAAAAATTTTTGGGGTGTGGTCTAGACAGAAGTAAAGCAGAACACGCAAATATGGAACACTTCAATAGACCAATCGGTAGTTGACACTCTTTGTGTACATGTTTCTCCTTCAGTCTACATCAACTGTGCCCACAGAACCTTTTTAGTAGGATTTAGTAGGCAATGGTGCATAGCTTTAACACCATTGCTTGTACAATGCAGTCTAGGGTACTTTTCTTCTGTTGACCACGTCTTTGCTTTCCACCTATTCATTTGCATTCTAAGGTTAATATCACTTTGGTCAAAATCAACAATAAATGAGCATGGGCAGAGTATGCAATAAGGAGGCAATATAACAATGGTCATTAAGGGCAACCAAATGAATTCCAAGAAAAAGCAAAAGTAAGCATGGCAGCGTGTGGTAAGTTGTTGCAAATCTCGTCGTACCATGACTGCTGAAGAACATGGCACTCATCTCATCACTGACGCCATGCATGCAAGGAGTTGGTGACAAAACCTCCTCGAACTATCCCCATGAAAAAGGTACGTTCAGCAGATAGGAAGTCGGCTGTGGTATGGACAGGCTGATGATGATGATACAGAGAATGATGATTATGATAAGGTCCTGGCGATGGCAAATGCCTGTCACACGTGAGCTACACCATTTCTAAAGCAGTTAAACAATGAGCAGCCTGCCCGTTTGCAATGAAATAACTTTGTGGTACAATACAAAGCGAGCATTTGTGGGTGTGAACTTCATTTCATGTCAAGTTACTGTGAGTTCCGATAGAAATCCTGGTTTTTGTTGGCTGACTCATCAATTACAACCAGCTTTAGAGTGCAGCAAGAAAGTCTGCACATGATGACATGAAATGAGAGACACCTAGACATCTAGCGATAGTTATTATCACTAACTGGCATGAAAACGAATAAAGATCTGTGTACTAATGGCAACATAATGCCTAATGACTTGTGCAGCTTTCACGACTGACATGCGTGGCCCTGCAGGAGTATACTAGTACATTCTTAAAGTTTTAGTAGCAAACATATCATCCTGTTCAATGCAGCTTTAAAATAAAACATCATATTTTACAAATGTAGGGGTATTAATGTTACACACCGATGCTGAGTTGACCAAAATGTCTGAAGGAAAGTGTATAGAGGAAGAAACTGCTTCTATCTGTTGCGGAACAAAAGAAAAAAAAAGAAAAAGGAAGGAAAAGGAAATATGATGAAATTGACAATGAGCCGTCAAGTAGGCTCAACAGGAGAATAATATAGACTTTCTTACATACAAAAAAAAAAAAAAAGTACATCTGTGACAAAGGCTTCCCTGATCAGAAGAATGATACCTTTATGCAGCTTGACAAGAATTCATCAGTATCCATTGGTTGTATACGTGTCAGGCTCACATTGATTTTCAAGGTACGTTGAGCTTGTTTTCCCGGCACTGCCCAGTATCACTTCCAGCGTAGTGTTACAAGCGTTGTACAGTGAAGCAGCTACTGTTATGTCCACTGATTTCATTTATATCTCCCCCATTACTCATGTCAGATAAGGAACCCAATTGCCACTACCACAAAATTTGCTGTAGTGGAACTCTGCAAATGATAAATGGTAAGCCAGCAGCAGCTATGACAGAAATAGCTGATAATAACCTGTGCGAAATTTCATATATACCAGCAATGAGCATTATTGTCCGAGTGACTGAGGCGGAGCCTTTTATCACTCGTGATTTTCCTAACAGGGACAACTGGGCAATAATACTAATTGGGAAATAATACTGCAATGTAGCCAATCTTTTATTTCGTATTTCTAAATTACGGTACTGCGATCGAGATGCCTGCAATAAGGAGCGTGTTTTTCTGTGCCAACACGCCCACCAACTTGAGAGTTTCACAACTTGGGAACATTTCACTGACAGGGTAAGTGGGAGGGGGGGAGGCCCACCAAAAACCCTTTGGTAATGTTTGTAACGAACACGCATTTTGTGACATGTGCATGGCGTCTGACGACACTTCACCGCAGAGGGGTCCTCATAATCACAGCATGTTTTGGGACGTAAAACCCTACAAATCAAAATCAAACGGGTCCTATAACGCTTCTAGAACATAGTCAGAAAACATAGCCAATCAGTCCTGGAGGCTTCAATGAAGATGTAATGCATACACTGGTGCACTTGTAATTTTGATTTCAGGTCCAGCTGGAAATTTCCTGCTGTTCTTTGTGCAAATGATAGCACAGGAAGCAGCGACTATGTTGCTCAACCTAATTTTGGTCTAATTGAAGAGTCATACATTTTCTTCGTTTCTTAAATTCAAAGGTGAACAAATATAGCATTACTGAGGATGTGTCTGCAGTCATCAAATTACCTATGCTATAATCTGAAGTGAAGGTTCACCCTGTGTGTGTGTGTGTTTTGTCCGCGACCATGAAACTACCAATGCTAGTTTTACCTCAAGCGAAGTACAGTAGGTGCTATTTGTTATGTCATTTGCTGAAATAAGAGACTGTGATTTCCAGCCGTATTCGAATGTGAATCGTCAATTCCTGTGTGCAATGCAATATTATTTCACTCGCATATTCACAGGAGCCTTGCCGAGTGTTTGGTACTGTTTTCCGACTATGTTCAACAAGTGCAACAGGGAGCCTTTAATACATGGTACACAAGTGACAGTAAACTCTGGAATGGAATGGGGAGACTAGCAAGAGATAGCACTATTTACAGAACAGAAACCATTTAGCATCTCTCCAAGTACCAACTTCGTCTATCTTAAAAGCACCCCTGAGTGACCTTGCTTCGAGGATAAGCTCCACACCGTATGAATTATCTTGCACTGTCACAAAAATATGACACAAGCACCGCCCTATTTTTTCTTTTACAATTTTACTGAACATGTTTACCGTGCGCGAGCTATTTGAACATGTGCACTTGTTCAAACGATGTGAAATTTACATTTCTGCATTCCAATAGTGGCTTCACAGCAATGTATAATGCATGCTTAAACTCACCACTTCTGTGGCTGCACAAATCTCACCTGTGTCAAACAAGCAGGAAATCACGTAAGTGCACTTAAGTGCACTTAGCTCAAATGCAATCGAATGCAAGTGCACCTAAGTGCATTTTTCATTCGATTATGTGTTCGCGGGTAGCATTAGCCCAACTTTCCTTCAAGGCAGCGTACCAGTCAACGAGGTCAAGGTCACTGGCGGTGACCTTGAAACTGCATGACTTTTGGTGGATGTTGTCTGTGTAGTACGGTGACCGCAAATGAAAGAATGGCCGCCCCGAATGCAAGGTTCTTCTACATGCTTGCTATGAAAGAGGGAACTGAACATCTCGTTCCAGAAAAGGAACCACATATGCATTTTTCTGGGACTGCCTGGATTCTAATTGCAACATCATTGTCAACAAAAACAAGTGTATTAATCCCACCCTCCACGATTATGGTCCAGTGCTGTGCCAAAGTTGCTTGGATAATTTTCAGAACGTATTTATCGGGTGTTTCAAGGTTTGCTGACTAACCCTTGCACTGAAGGCCTGTTGAAATCTCTCAAATATTAATAACGAAAAGCCTCAGGTTGCCCGACAGCAAAACACTCGTATAACATTTACTTTTAATCGGATGAAAAAGAAAAAGAACAATCTCTAGGGTTTACGTCCAAAACCTACAACATGATTATGAGAGATACCATAGTAGAGGGCTCCAGAAATTTCGACCAACTAATGCCCTTTACGGGTGTACTGACATCGCACAAAACACATGCCTGTGGTGTTTCTCCACCACTGAAATACAGCTTCTGCAGCCGGGATTCGATCCTGCAACCTTCAGGCCACCAGTGGAGTGCCATGGCCACCATACCAGTGCAGTGGGTGAGATCAACACAAGAACTTACATCTCAATACTGCTGTATGAGAAACTGGATACTAACTAAAAACACGGATATGTTAGACAGTTGTACATGAAAGTATTTTTCAAGGGCCTATGCAGTTGGTGCATAATCAACCAAATTTTAGAGCCCGAAAAGAGGTGCAGCACTAGAGGAGCAAGGACAAACACATGCTCGTAAAGCATATTTTTTGTGGTCTATAATTTGCAAATGGCATCCAATTTAAGAGAGAGTACAGAGTACAAAAAATAAGCCTTATTTGAGGAAGTCTTCAATTCTTTGCATGTCGAGCTTGACATATACTGCTTTGAAGTTTTCACGCCCATTACACCCGACACATTTGAAACACGGTTGTCAAGCTTTAGTTGGCAAGCCAAGCTTTGACACTAATATGTGTGAAAGGTTAATCAGTAATAAGTGCGCTCTATTTAATTATTTGCACACATTGAAGAACCTTCATTTTGAATGCAACAGACATACTGTGACCATAGCTTATGAAAGGTAAGAAATAGCACAGAGCAACAGGGACAATATGAAGGATTGGCGCTGTTCAGATGTGTTTGAACTTATTTATGTCACTTCAAAGACAAACTGACAAGTGCATTGCTGTGTCATTTAGTGATTGAGTTCAAAGGCTGTGCTTGACATTTTGAAATGGTTGGAAAGCAGTTTTAGAAGCAGAAATAGAAGAAAGAACAGAAAAGAGAACTTATTTGCTCACTTTTTAAAGCATATATGGAATTAGAGTAAAACTCCTCCCGTCTCGAAGTCATGTATAGTCTGTTCTTTTAGATATAGCTGTCTGGCTATCATTTCACAGGAGAACATTATTATTTTTTATTAAAGCTGGGCTAATGTTGCTATATGGTGATCTATTACAATTCAAAGGCTCCTATTCACAGCAGACTATACTGGACATGTGTTTGTCCAACTGCCATCACTATTTAATACAATATATTTTTTTTAATGCACATGTTCCCCTGTCAATATAGGAAAGTACACGAAAATTGTTCTTATTTGCTTGGAATATTATTTATGCCGACTGATGCTTTTTTTTTTTTCTTCCTTTCTTGAAAGACATGTAAGGAGACTGCACAGAGGCAGTTTGCTTCCTACAAACTCTTCCTCCTGCATCAAATCATTGTAATACTTAACACAAAAACAGGCAGGCTGTGTCGGAGTGAGTGAGATGGCAGGGAATGGACATGGATTGCGAAAATTCTGGGAAGACTCCGCCCAATAACATACGACACTGACAGAGGCTGTTCTCTCTACCTTCAATACATGTGCATCCAATGCCTGGCTGCAGTCACGCTGTGTATACAAAATGAGGCTACTAAGCTGTCATCTTTAGGAACTAAATAAAGAAGGAAGCAGCTGCACGTAAAACCGAGGCATACGTGGGAGCAGATTGGCATTTTGCGTGTGTTCTGAGCAACCATGTTGTAGAGACATAGCTTCCTCAAATGACCTAGGCCAGTTGGGAATTCCACGTCCCAGTGGGAAGTAAAAAAATGCTTGTCATACCAAAATATGGTATGTCAACCCAGCAGCACCTGTTTCTTCTCGTCTTTCCTTAATTTTATCCAGCCTTTTGTATGGACATTTATCTTGATAAAAACCACAGCTGTAAAGGCTGAGTCTGGTTCAGGTATAGGCATGCATAATATTTTGCAATCACATACTGCAGAAAGAAAAAATTACCTTTTTTCTTTCAAATTAGTCGTCAAGTTCAAAAACATTCATCCCTGTTCGCAATATAACCTAACAGTTGCCAACGTGCCCAAGCTGCCACCTACAAAGCTTTTAGTCAGTAGGACGATCCTTTAGAGACAAACGCACGAACGAATTCCTTCCGCCTGAGTACTATAACCTGGGATTCTGAACATCATGGCCAAACAACGTAGACTACTTTTAAAGAAAATGGGAACCAAGGAGTTGCTTCTTCCTATATTTAAACTCGACCCATGTTGACTGAACATTCGCAGCCCAGTTTCCGAAAACAATCTTTAGACGCACACATAAACGACATACGTGCAATCGCGTGTCACATATCGTACCGATGATATGGGCGCTCCCACTTTCGGTTATCTCTTCGTCGCCGGCTTGCCGGCACCGCTGTAAGCACAAGCGGGCGTGCCGCTCAGGATGCGAGCTTCGCAACCTCGCGTGCGGTCGTGGGCGACAATAAAGCAACGGAAAAAAGAATCGCGACCGCAGAAAACAAGACCGGCTCTGGCAGTACGGCGCCCACCCAAGCCGATCGCCTGACCCACATAGCACGCCGCCTCGAGAGAAGCCGAAATGCAAGAAGAAGCGTGCCGCTACGCATTGATAAGCAAGACGGTACCGGCCCGTCTACAACTCCCCGCACGGCGCTAAAACGTCGCTAAAACAGAGACCAGTGCATCCGCACCGAACCAGCGGCGCGGACTGATTTACGGACGGGAGTATAAACAAAGCTGCGCGAGGCACAAGCGAAAGGTTGCGAAAACACGAGAGCGCGAGACAGTTTAGCGGCCATGAGGAGGGGTGCTCCTACGTGACGCCCGGGCGGCGCAGGGCGGAGACGTCGCGGCGTCTGCCGCACGCGTTGCATCGATCTCGCGCGACCAGTCTGCAACAGTGTTGCGCAAAAAGAGAGAACGAAATTAATTAACAGTCCCGCGCGCTCGGTGCAGAGATCGCGATCGGAATGGAGCAGCCGGTGCAGAATCGCATTCCGTGTTTTTTTCTTTCTTTACCGTTTGTGAAGCCAGATGCCGCCGGCGCCGCCGATCCTTGCTCAATGTGCTCCCACCGCTCCGCAGTGCAGACGAAAAATGGCAAACCCTGCAAAAAAGCGGTCAGCGCGACTAGACGAATGAGTGCAGTAGAAGGGGAAAGCACGAGCGCCTAGACGTACAAATGCCCTCACCTGTTGCTGAATAAAAATACTTTGCAGCGCCACTATGTAGTTAAAGTAATAACGTTCTAAAGTTACAGTACACAAAACGAAAATTTAACAACTACAAAAAATATGCAGTAATATTTTATTTTAACATGATTACAAATAAATCTAAAATGTGTTTATGTGAAACTAGACAAATGAGTATAGTAGAAGAGGTAACAAAAGCACCTAGACCTACAAATGCAGTTCATGATTGTGCCAGATAAACCTGAATTAAAAATGTTTAAAAGCGCCAATCAACCGTGACAATAATGACGTTTGTAGATAGCAGAACACAATAACATACTGCATAAACTAGAAAATTATAACGCATGACTTAATATTGAGTTATAACAATAATTAAAACCAAAGTATCACACATATGTTGTACGTTTGATGGCGCTACCTAGGGTCACCTTATGAAACTTGAGAAGCGGCGCTGTGCAGGCCTACGACCCAACACCGGGTTCGCACGTGAGTTTTCCTGCGCGCCGCGGCCCGTGAGCGAATCGGTTACCCGTCTCGCTTGCATCATCCAAGTGTTTCCTTAGCCACACGTGCTTCGCACGCCTCGTCCGTCGCTCGACATGGCCCAGCAGTTCAAAGACATGGCCAGCAAGCTTGGCAAAGGCGGCGGCGGCGCGCCCAAGGGGCTAGGCCTAGGCATCAAGCTCATCGCGGCCGCGACCGGCCTGGGCTACGCGGCCACACAGTCCGTGTTCAACGTCGACGGGGGTCACCGCGCCGTCATCTTCAACCGCATCGGCGGCGTACAGAACGACGTGTTCGCCGAGGGCATCCACTTCCGAATCCCGTGGATTCAGTACCCCATCATCTACGACATTCGCTCGCGACCTCGCAAGATCTCCTCGCCGACGGGCAGCAAGGACCTTCAGATGGTCAACATATCGCTGCGGGTGCTGGCTCGTCCCGACGCCGCGCAGCTGCCCGTCATCTACCGCACGCTGGGCACAGACTACGACGAGCGCGTGCTGCCCTCCATCTGCAACGAGGTGCTCAAGAGCGTCGTGGCCAAGTTCAACGCGTCGCAGCTCATCACGCAGCGGCAGCAGGTATCTCTACTCGTGCGCAAGGAGCTCACCGAGCGAGCCCGCGATTTCAACATCATCATGGACGACGTGTCCATCACCGAGCTGAGCTTCGGCAAGGAGTACGCCGCCGCCGTCGAGGCCAAGCAGGTGGCCCAGCAGGAGGCCCAGCGAGCCATGTTCACCGTCGAACAGGCCAAGCAGGAGAGGCAGCAGAAGATCGTCCACTCCGAAGGAGAGGCCGAGGCGGCCAAGATGTTGGGCGACGCGATCTCGAATAACCCGGGCTACCTCAAGCTGCGCAAGATACGCGCGGCGCAGAACATCGCGCGCACGATAGCCACCTTCGCAGAACCGTGTCTACCTGAACGCCGGCTCGCTGATGCTGAACATCGCTGACAAGGAGTTCGACATCACCCATATTACGCAAGGGTCCCACAAGAAGTAAGGAGGCCGATCGTGGCAGGCAGCCCCACCCCCACTTGTGGCCAGGTGACCAATGAGAAGATAGTATCTCGAGATCCGGTTGGCCTGATGGCAAGGCTCAGTTATATACCAGTGTTGTGGTATTAAAACGCGGTGAAGATGCCCGCTGTGCCACTGTCACGGTAGTGTCGGAGCCCGTTGAGCAGGTCTTGGGTCAGGACGCCGTGCTTTCTATGGGAAACCGCTTAGTAAATGAAGATGCCCCGAGGTATAGACACAACCGTCGGGCGCTTCCTCAGTTCTACGTTTTGTTTAGTGCGTTTGTTAAGAAATAAAATGTAGCCCCATTTCATGTATTTCTAACAAGCGTCTTGGCACTTAATTCCCGGCCTGCGGTGTGCAAATGCACTTTCGTGTTCTGAATGCTCCAGCCTCTGTTGGTACCAGGATTGTTGAAACATTTGATGTGGTGCTAATACATAGCTTCACGTCCATTGTCTGCACTTTTTTCATCCGCCATAGCTAGGTACCTCGTTAGGGTCATCTGCTTGTTCTTTGTGCAGTGTAATGAGCTTTAGATGGCCGTGTATGATCGGTTAAGTGTGGCAATGCCGAAGGGCAAGTACTTTGAGTTTTGCCATGCGTACTACAATGGTTTTACCGGCACAGAGCGGGCATGGTATGAGATGACGACGATGCTGATGTGACCACGGATGTGAAGCTACAGCCTGCTTCAGCGTAGGTGGATATAATCGGTCAACTGGTTTTGTCAACCGACTACTTAGACTTGCAGCCGACAAAGGTATAAATTGCTCGGCACACCAGCAAATGAGTGGTTCTGGAGGCAACTAACATGTGACTCCATTGAAGCCCATCGTCGTACTCTGTGAGGTCAGGCAGAAACATACAAAAGCCCATTCTTTTGCACCAGTAAGGGTAAACGACACCAAGATATTTCATTTGTATTTTTCGGTTGCGTTCAAGCACAGGCAATTTGCCACTTTAGCATGTGCACAATAAATGTAAACACAGCGCAACATTTCTAGCTATCTTACATTAATTGAAGTTGCGGTTGTGCATTAGTGCTGCAACCATTTTACGCGGCAGTGTGAAGTCTCATGAGGAAGTGATTCTCCAAACACAACTTTTCCAACCTCGTTCTTACCAGTATCTTTTCTCCGGGTCTGCAACTGGCTCCAGTAGCGACACAAAAGTGCGGTGATAGTAGGGAGAGCCTGTGTGACTGGCTAAAATAGCAGTCATGTGAGTTCTATAGTGCATAGCCAACACAGGTTTACGCTTCAGAAAAGCGCTTCACCTAATGTCAGGTGCAAGAAGCATGCTCGCATATTGGTACTATTCATGAGAACGTGCACAGGAAGAATTCATGACTCTCGGCCAAATGAGAATTCCTAACGTTTTACATGTCATAACCACGATGTGATACGAGGCATGCCCCGTAGCGGGGGGCTCTGGAAATTTCAGCCACTTGGGAGTTCTTTGACATACACTAAATCAGCCGTGGCCGGGGATGTGCGTTGAATCGCGCCTTTCGGGTTGGCAGTCAGTCTCAACGAAATGCCCTCACACGCAGTCCAAGCACTTCAAGGACATCGACTCGTCACTACAGTACATTTGCTTGTTCATTGGCATCCAAATATCGGGAATATGCATATTGCTGCGAACGGAGAGGTGCGTAAACGGTTGTCTGTACATCAACCAGACCGGCTGGTGCCTGGTCATGGCCAATGGAGCCACTGAAGCTTCCGGGAAGTGACGTCCGTGCAAACTATGTATTGGCTAAGCCTGTACTGGCACTGCTGTCTTGTAATGCAAGAGGGGCATCGAGCATTTACCATTGTTTGTATTTTCGTTGTGCATTGTGTGGGCCAGACCTGTGGCTCGGAGAGAGCCATAATTTTCCTTTAAAATGAATTACGTTAGTGTTGGCAGTGGGTACACTAGGGCCTGTTGATGATGATCTGAAGTAATGATGCTGGCACAACGGGGTGCCAAAGGTACACTGCGAAGTGGCTAGCCTTATGCTATTGGGCCCAAGTCACATGTGCCAACCACTGATGCCAAAAATTGAATTGGCAAAGACCCTATCAGAACATTTGGAGTGGAACACCCATGTGGTATTCAAAGCGAACAGTTATGATGCCCTTTATGTGATGTTAGCGGCGGCACTACCAGGTGTTCTTGTTTCGCTAAGTGCAGGTGCACCCTTCTCACCATGATAAAAGGAGAGCAGTAGCTTTGGCAAAGGGTATAGGCATAGGTAGCTGCGTCAACTTCGTTTGCTCGCTTATGTTGATGAAGTTTCTCGTGGTGATGTCTACTGAACCAGAAGCTTGCTAGCTGTACAAAAGATGTGCAGCTGTCAGAGCAATTATAGTGTAATGACTTGTCACATGCGGTTTCTTTGTTCATTTAATTGTCAAATAAATTCCACTTGCATAGCACAAATGCCTGGAAAACCATTCACCCCAATGTGACTTCTGCTAGGTTGAATTCAAGTGTGAAAACGTCATTTTGCAAAATGGTTTGCTGTTTCTTTTGTCATTTTTCTTTCTTGAAGCCCTCTTTTTGTGGGCTACCATCAGGTTATTTTGTTCTAATTACCATATAATACTGAGAAAGTGGACCCCTCAATGTTAGGGTAGTGTAGGGAAAGTTGGGGAGGGGGCTCTTGCTTGAAAATGTCTCAAAATTCAAGATGTGGTGGCCAAAAGCGACCACCTCTCTCCAGGAAAATATCAGTAAACAGAAATTAAAAAGCTTTATTAAAGGGCTTTATGTAAGAAGATACTTTATTTCTTTTGCTTTTTCTGCACATTTGCATACTCCCAGATTCCCCTTATCCCACCTCCCTGCAGTTTTGTTCCTCTCAGCAAAAGTAGTAGCCCCAATATCATGTATGCGTTGTTACACATTGTCTGGCATAGCATGCCAAGCATGTACATATTGGTATCGTTGTACCAACTTCTGTGGTTATTATCGTCTCTCTCAGACAAATTGATACTGAAGTTGAGAACACCTGTAGGTGATCGCTTTCACAGCTGGCAATTCAATTTTTTAGAGCTCAGCAGTGTGCCTACTTGCAGCTGTTGCAGCTGCTAAAAGTGAACAGCAGCAGCAGCCTACAACATGGTCTTCTTTCAGTGGGGTTTAAATGGTCTGAGGCGGCACTACTCAGCCCAAGGTCATGGATTCTATTCCCGACTACCCGAGCTGGTTTTTTAATGTGAGGTTCAGTCATGCACTCCTGACAATGCAGTTGCTGAACCTTAAATGATGCAATTTGGCATCTTATATGTAACATCATCTGTGCAATAAAAACAGCATGATTAAACAGAGTAAAATATAAGTGCTGTTAGCCATTTTTAATATTCGGCATCCAGAGCTAACATGCGTAGGAAAGAATCGAGACACGGATGCACACAAAGTTCTGCGAGGTCCCTCGTGCAGGTAGAGGGGTCAAGATTATGGTTACATAAGGGGGCATTTTTTTTTTCCAACAAAGAAATGAAAAATGCTAGTGCACAAACGTGCAATCAATGGCAAGAATGTTGCAAAATTTTATAATGTAGCAAAGGCATGAAACTTGCAGCAGTTCACTGTTGCCACTGGCATTGTGAGCAAGAGCAACTGTGAGTAGTTAGGCCCACTTTTGTTGTCAGAGATTATGGTTGCTGCGCATTCCATGAACTCTGGCAGTGCAGCAGCATGCAACTGAAGCTTATGTTTGCTACAACTGGAGTTGCAACTACAACTGGAGTTGCAAACTATTACACTTAGTTTGTGGTCTCAAATTACGACTTATGAAAGATGGACTGCACATGATATGTGTTGTCTTTTTGTGGTTTGAGCCCGCGTTGATGGGTGTTTATACAACAACCGCTTGACAGCTCCCAGGTGAATCTCCACAACCTCTCACAAAGTTTTCCAGCTAACCTTTACATATCCACACCCCACCTCCCCCCCATATTTTATGGGAACACCCCCTCCACCCCCTAACACCAAATTAAAATTCTGGACTGGCTTGCAATCTAGTTGCATAGATGATGTCCTTGAATGACCTTGGCATTGACATAAGCAATACAAGTTGTCCTACAAGGAATATTCCACCACCCGAGGAAGTACAGCAGTGTATGAGAGAACATTAATGATTGTGAAACAGAAATACTTAGAAGTGAATAATTAAAATTTAATGCATGTTAAATTTTAATTACTTGTAATCTGGTAATTACTATAAACAACTACAAAATGATTCATAGTGATTGCAGATGGGTTAAATTTCCTATGAGACACGAACGAAACACTAGGGACACCAGATGATTATTTTTTAAGAACTATATTGTCACTTTAGACAATCTATATATGTTCAATTTTAGAAGAGAAAATGAAGACCAACGTCTCAATTTTCGAATTGTATGACATTAGAAACTTCATTCCTTTTTTAAGGTACGGAGCTCTTAAGACGGGCTTTAGATATGTGCGAGGAGAAAACTATCATCATCATGGAAGGGTTTATCCAGAATTTCAATTTGGGGGGTCGGTGGGGGGTGTTTACCCATGGTGTGACGAGTGTGCGGGGAGGGGGGGGGGAGGGTGGAAGGCGTGGATACTTTCTTGCGCTCAAGCCCGCAGCCCACTACTATAGTGCCTAGAATACATTTTAGGCACTATACCATTACTGCATAAAGGCGGATGATGATGATGATCGTGGTTCGGTTAAGGAAGTGACGCCGCGGCCCATGTCGGGAGCTCGGGTAAGCACCCATGGGGGTGGGGGGAAGGGACTGAAAGAGATAGAATGGAGAGAAAAGCCGTAGTGGAGGGTTCGGGAAATTTTGACCATCTGACAGCGCACAGTACACGGGCCTCTGGCATTTTCGCCTGCATCGAAAATGCGACCGCCGCGGCCGGGATCGAACCCGCGTTTTTTGGGTGGCAGGCATGAGTACCTTAACCACTACACCGGTGCTAAAGGGGTGGGATAGGGAGTGAGGTTGAGGAGCAGGAGGGGACAGAGTAAGGCATAGCGTTGTGTAGCAAAGGGGTGGGAAAGAGAAGTGGATATGAGGGCAGGGGGAAAGGAGGAGGAGAGACGATGAAGCATAGCGTAGGCATGTACTATCGTGAGCAATATGAAAGGGAACACGAGTGCATGGCAAGCAGCCTGAAACCCAGGTATCGGTGACACGTGGTGGCAGCCGTCGGAAACAGTGGAGAGGGGAAGGCTGTTCTAACAACTGGCTCGTGGCACTCCTGCTGGGCGTTTGTGTGCGAAAATTGCTGGAATTTTTTTGTGAAAAAAAAAAAGAAAATGAAAGAAAAGGAAACAAATCGTTGCTTGTTACTGCGACAATACCAGGTCTTATCGAATATCGGACGATACCGTGTTATCGGTGAAATGGCGTAAGTTGCTGCTTTAATAGAAAAGCCGACGTGGTGGGAGTGCGAACTTTTAGTGGAAGAGCGCCCTCCTTTCCACTTGGTTTTTCACAGCGCCATCCGCGTATTGCTCCTAGTCGATTTCGAGGCTGTTTGCCACGCGTTCCTGTGTTCCCTGTCATATTGCTCACGGTAGTACAGGGGTGGCAAAGGGAGTGAGGGTGAAGAGGGGAACGAGGAAGACGTCATAACCGGATATTACCCGTCAAGCCAATTTGAACCTAGGCACGTGACCATATTCACGTAACATGACGTCACCGCTAGTCACATGACATGTTCCCGCCAATACCATGTAACAGCTAGTCACGTAACTTAGTTGACCTCGTATAAGCCGGAAGAAGCTATGGGTCGGCCATATAAGCTCCGCTCGGCCTTGCTGCAGCCCTATCGAAGGATCTCATTTGCCACATACCCAATAACTTCGCATGAATCATATGAGAACACACGATTCATATTCGTTCATACGAGGTTGTTCGACGCCAACATTTCTTGGCATTCTCGCCACATTAGCTAAATAAGAATTTGCGAAACGCTTATGTCTCCAGCCCCATCCCAGCGTGTAGATTTCCTGCCGACATGCATCTATGTCGGCCAATTAAAAAATACAGTCAGAAACCTAGGACCTCAGGCGTATGTTAACGCGGAAACGTCAGAGCGATATCGCCATCCTGTGCTTTCTTTTCGCTCGTTTTTCTGTAGCTTACCAGGCGTGGTATCCTCACAAGATTAATAATTGATTTCTGGATTTTTAGGTCCCCAAACCACGATACTATTATGAGAGACGCCGTATAGAGGGCTCCAGAAATTTCGACCACCTGGGGTTCTTTAACGTGCACCACTTTCGCCCAGTACACGAGCCTCAACAATTCCCCTTCATCAAAATTCGATCCCGCAACCTTCGGATCAGCAGCCTAGTGCCACAGCCAATAGACAACCGTGGAGGGCCTCCTCATAAGAGTTGTGCCTTTGGTATTGGGAAAAGGAAATTTAGCGAATACGAGAGAAGTTGCTGTTAACCGCCTTCACTATATTATCGACATTTTGGCTGGTGCTAGTGCGCAGAGACGTGTGCTACACTTGTGATGTTGGAGCGCTATGTCGAATGCGCATAATGTTGCGCAGACGTTGATGTGTTGCACTAAGGTTGCAGCAGGGATTTATACCCCCAACATCCTCCAGGAAGAACCCCCACCCACTCCTTAGTATTGAAATTATGGATTGAAAGTACTGAAATTCTGGAAGTTTCTGGGTTGCAACGTGGCGAGGGCGGATGCAAAGCCAGCGACAATATTTTAATACAGATGTAACGAAGAGTCACCGCCACTTCCATTTCTTGAAGATCGTCGGAAGGAGAAGCTGTGTTAGTTAAACTGAAACGGATTATAACTTAGGTTAAGCACAGGACGATATGTTCTGCAGCCCATGTCGTGAGCATGGCTTAGCTAAATCGAACAGGCTCCATTTCCACCCCCGGCACAGGGCCTAGTATAGTACTGCGCCCAGAGAGTACTCAAGCATTTCGATCCGGCCTTCTCCGGGGAATGTCCGCAGTGTGGTCATCCGCTTGCGGATCTTTTTCACATGGTGTGGGCATGTCCATCTAACTCGGTGGCCCTCCCCCCTTTCGCTTTTACCCGGGAGGCTGCCCTGATCGGCTGCGCGACCATGGAGGGCCAAGAAACCCCCTGACCAGTGCCGTCGCGGAAGCCACAGGGGTCCCGGACTAGGCAAGGACTTATACAACCCCCACCCAACACTCCCCTAACACCCCCAGTTCGACCACCGCCCCACAAATTCTCCAGATAACCAATGACTTGTTATGGTTCCACCGCTGAGCTGACACGTTCAGCAAGGGGGCACTGGTCCTTGAACAGGGAGAACTAGGTAGACGAAAGTAAAAATAGAAGAAGGTTGAACCAAGGGTTTCCGGTGTCAAAACCCCTTTTAGAAACTCTCAGAGCATGCCGTATCGTGAAAGCGCCGGACGTGGGCGGTGTGTTGGAAAAGCCCTTCCGGAAAACCCATTCCTCTTACATATAGCGGAGCTCTTTGGGCGATGCATGCCTGCAAGAAAAAGCGGTTCGTGTTGAAGAGTGAACGGGCCAGCCGTATTCGTTCGCTATCGCCGAGACTGCTTATCGCGTTTGTACTCGCAAGAAGCGAAGGCACACACAGCAAAGCGATCCGTCATTTTTTTTTTTTTTTTTCAGCGCCCACATTTCGCGCACGCTTTGCCCTCGACGAGGAGCGCGGTAGTTAGAAGCACATGCACGTCTTCGCCTTCGCGCTTCGTTTGCCACCAAGGTTAGGGTCAGGGGCGTGGGGGCGCTGCAGGCGCGGCAACCCCCGGTCGCGTGGCGAAGCCAACCAGCCACGACGCTAAATGATTCATTAACGAGGAAGCTGCGGCGCAGAAAGGTCACGCGGCAGTCAAAACAAGCGCCTGTGGTCGGAAGGCTGCGGCAACCACAGTGAAACCCACTCGAACGGGTCTTTGGCCTCTTCAACAGATAGGCGGAGAGTCTGAAGTCAAGAGTTTGTCTTACTCTTTCTGTTTCTCTCGTTTGCCAGTTACATCGGCAAGGACGGCATGCTTGGTGTCTCCCATCCGAGACTCGGAACCTTGGTCGGTCTAGAGTGGCGGGAATCGCGTGGTTAATGTATAAGCCTCTGCCTTCGGTACTTAACGTTTTCGAGTCACTCCGAAATGCGCCGTCAATTTAAAACACGAAACGAAAATTAAGAATCAAACTGCGCATTACACGTGCGCAATTCGTTATATTATATAGCTTGGCGCAGTGATCGCGTTCAATTAAGCGCACATTTGTACAGAACTTGTAAGCGAAATCAAACAAATGACGAGGTACATGATACACGAGCAATGCTTCCTGTAACACGCCATAAATTCCATGTACGGTGTACCACCCTGTACCTGTACAATAAGACATCATCTCCCTCTCGGCCTGTAAGTCGGCAATTATACAGATCCCTCGTGGAACTCCTCCATATAAGACCAGCTTACAGTCATTAAGCACCGTTGAAGACAGCCAAAAGAGGAACTGAGGGTACATTTCAGTAGATATACCTTCGCATGTTGGTGCCATTGGCAACGAACGAGCAGATACCCTAGCTAACAAAGCACTTCCATGGCTGCCGACATAAGACACAATTCAGGGCCGTTTTCGCTCATTATGGGGCTAATAGCCACACTAACCTTATGTCAGCAGAGAGCTTAGTCTATGCTCCGCCACTGTGGTCTAGTGGCTATAGCACTCGGCTGATGATCGGAAGATCGCAGGGTCAAATCCAGGTCGCGGCGGCTTCATTTCGATGGAGGCAAAATATTGAGGCCCGTTTACTGTGCGATGTCAGTAAACGTTTCAAAAACACAGGTGGTCGAAATTTCCGGAGCCCTTCCACTAATGCTTCTCTTATAATGAAATCATGGTTTTGGGACCTAAAACCCCAGAGATCAATCAAATCGGAGCTTTGCCTATAGCCACTGGGTGTCATTACATAGTAGACATCGACGACCAATTTGGTCCTGCAGGCACTTCTACCCAGAAAGGCTAAAGCTCACGGAGTGCATAAAACAGGCTTACACCTTCCTGAAGGTGCGCGGATAGTTCACAAAGAATTGTCTGTCATTATTTTAACTTTTCTGCACGAGACTGACTAAGGTGGCGCACTGTGAAGCATACAGCATTGGCAGAGACGCTCACGTGGTTCGATTTCCGACCAGATTTGCCAGCTAAACACCGCCCAGCAGCAACAACAGCGTCATCATCTCATGGCAACAAAGTTCACTTGCCATATTGATGACGTCATGACGGCATCACCACGAAGGGCGCCATTGACGACGTGCTGCGCCTCACGTCACAGTTTTACGCAATACGGACGTCTATACATACGGCCGTCACACCAAAGGCACATCGCGTGCTTTCGCGTTCACTGCAAGCAAAGATTGCTTAACTGCCTCTGCAACTTCTGACAACAGTCGCGTGCCACGCGAGTCGAGATCAGATACGCGAGATAGCATACGACGACGCGCCGATAAAGCACGTGTTTCACACTGAGCAGACGTCAAAAACGCTGACTTCCTACCAGAAGGAGTAAAGAAAAAGACAAAATGGCGTCGTCGTGTGTACAGTGTGAGACGTAAACTAAGCTCTTTTTTTTTAAACTCCTTTGCTTTCGTCGGAGGACAGTGTTGAAGATATGTATACCATGTAGCGAGCGAACCAGCAACGGACACCGATAACCCTGCCTCCTGATGGATGCGCCACGCTCCATTAGACAGGCAACTGGTGCGAGCCGCTAGCCCCTCCACTTCCTGACTTCGAGGTCCGGCGTCTTTCCTTTTTTTAAGCGGGAGCCGTTGACAGCAGTCGAGCCTTCTTCCTCGTTATCAACTGACCGTACGCACTGTGTGAACCTCTGACCTGTGAGGTCGGAAGCAAGGCAGCCCCTTGGAACACGAGCTACTCTTCTTCGATTTCTTCCTCATTTTGTCGTGCACCCTCTCTGCACACTACGTCGTCGTACGTCATGACCACGCGTGTGCCAGGCACTTCCTCTTGTGCATGATACGTTGTTTTAATGGCACAAAAATGAGCGCACAACCAATCCAGTTTCTCTTTACAGGCGGAGATTCGGAATGAATCAAAGAAACATTGCTGTCATCGCAGCAAATGGCCTAGCCGACACTTTGTCAAACATCGGACAACGCTAAATGCCGTTTAGACGCTATCAACCATTAAGCGAAGTGACCACAGGAGCCGGCATTTGACGGTAGAATAAGCCAGCACTGAAGTCCCTGTATACATAACCAGATATGCAGCCAGCGCTACAGACGACACTATCGATTATTTAGCCAATGTGAGCCGCCCCCAGACAACGTTAGCCATCTATAGCCATAGGTGATATTATCCGTCATTTAGCCACCATCAGCTAACGTGTCGTGGTATATATGGAGGAATACGAAAGATGCTGAGAAAGCGTGTAAGCCTTGAGGCATAGTCACCAAAAAATTTGAAGCCAGTTCCACGCGCGTGTAATCTGAGCAAACAGCGTAGCTGCCAACCAAGCGCCATCACCTTGCGAACGCAGATTGAGTTGCTTATTCATATTGTTCTTCTTTCTCTCGTCTCTCTTTACATCTCTTTATAGCTTTCTACGTCATCATCTTTCGTTCTCTGTCATCTTTCTTTATCCATTTAAATATTGTGCTCTCTCCTCCTCCTCACCCCAACTTCTGTTTCCCACCCATTGCTATACTATATACTGCACGTGGCTATGCTATGGTTTACATTATCACCTCTTCCTTACCCTCCTCCACGTCCTTACATCGGTTCTGCGCACTCTCACTTCCCTTTTGCATCCCCTTGCTGAACTATACTATAGAAGGCAATGCCATGCTTCACACTCCGCTCCTCCTTCCCCTTAAGTCACACTTCCTCACACTCCTCTTTCCCATCATCTTGCTATATGTATGCTATATTATGCATGGCTATGCTATGCTGTGACCTTCATGGCAATAAATGCGCAAACACAAATCATGGGAAAGAGGGCCTATAGTCATGCGATTGCCAAGCTGTAGATTCACGTACGGTCGGGCGCCACTGAATGTTACCACGCGCTGAACAACCTCCAGCGACCCAGCAACCATGTGGGTAGATGGGCCTAGAAATCTAAAAGGCGCCGTGCACAAGGAGGCAGGTAAGGTTGGCTCGCCGGGCTAGCGGGGCCGGTCGACGCCATTATTCACCAATCGCGTGCGGGCGCGCATGTGTCTGTGAACTAGGGAAGGGGTGGGGGGGCCGCTATACTATATTTCCTGTCTTCTGTAAAACGAAGCTGTTCCATTGTTGGTGCAAAGTTAAGTGTTACAGAAGAAGTAATCAACCACACAAATATGTCGCTTGTCACCTGCGGAGGATGCAGGCGTCGACTAAAGAAGACAGAAAGCGTAATAGTGAAGCAGGTGAATCGCGCACCTTATATCAACAGCTGAGCTGTTCAGGGTCGAAGGAAATCCTCAGGGAGCATTGACATACTAATACATATCTTCATGCATGAACGGCCGACGCTGGCACATACGCGTTTTGGGAAGAAGAAGGAGAGAACGTTGCTAGTCGCGCTCCGGAAAAGACGTGGACTTCAGGCTGTCTATCACAATTGAGGAGAATGCGGCCACATACGGACACGTGCCATATATAGCCAAATGTGCCCAATTCCTGATATCGCCATATATGACATTTTTGAAAGGGAAGGTGCTGTCGGAAGGAACAGGAGTTGGCTGTACCAACAATTACGCGTCGATAATGAAACATTAAACGCGCATTCTTTGACTATATTCACGCGATTGGTATTTAAGTAAGCTGTTTTGCACCAGCCGCAAAAAAAGTTCGTGCAACTAACGTCGTCCAAGCGAAACACCTTCCGCTTCATAGCACCCCTCACTGACTGAATAAGTGTTCTGAGGAGGCGTATGTGCTTTTATTCAGTTTCTGGAATTGGCTACATCAAATGAATTGCACATACCCTTCATGTTCCTGTATATAATTTAGAAATAGTGCATATTGTGTGAAGGTTATTTTGTTCTGACTGTGTATTTATGTCAGTCCCTCTGTGTTGGTGGTATCGTCTGAAGTGGGACATCTGTGCGTGAATGTGTCATGTCTATAGCGTTTATATAGTCTTTGTACATGCCATAGCTTTATTTGTTCGTGTTCTTGCAGTGTTGCTGTTTGTCAATGTTCGTGGCATCAAAAGTCGAAATGAATATTTTTTTTCTATACACAGTTTCTGTAGTTTTCTTCCCGCTTCATTTTTGTGTGAGCTCCAAGAGGTCTCTGACAGTAGGGTGCATTATTGCCTTAAATCGTTTAAACTTGTTCTAAACGCAGTTCCACATGCTGTGCTGCTTCCGGGACAGATCTGGGCATCTCTAGTAGAGTATGCAATGTAGAGTGTAGTAGAGTATACGATGTAATCTGAATCGTTCACCTTTTGTTCTAAACAATGCTGCGGCCGCTGCGACAGCTGTGCCGTAGAGCAATTGCGATAAATCCTTCGCACTTGTAAACGCACCGATCTGGAAGTGCGGACAGTGATTAAGCAAGTGGAGCTTTTTGCATAGGGGCAGCTCTACAATGATTATTTGTGGGGTTCAACATCTCAGAACCAGCTCTGATTATCAGCGACGCCGTAGTGGAGGTTTCCCCGGAAATTTTGACCACCTGGGGTTCCCGTGCACTCACCTCGCACAGTACACGGGCCTCAACATTTCGCCTCCATCTAAATGCAGCCGCCGTGGCCGGGATTCGATTCCGCGACCTTCGGATCAGCAGCCGAGTGCCATAACCACTAGACCAATATGGCGGCGCAGGGACGGCTCTACAAAGCTCTCAGTACTGGGATCTCCAGATTACAGTACTCACAACCGTTTACCTTATGTACAGAACACGTTGAACGATCTTCACCGACCCCTGTTCTACACTCTTGATAACTGGATTCGGTTAAGAGTACGCCACTTTCAGCAGCCCTGGAGGCGCACGTCCGTAGTGGAGGGGCTCCGGAAACGTTGTCTACCTGGTGTTCTTTATGTTCTTAACGTGCACAGACATTAGTACCGGGGCTCTAGCATTTTGTCTCCGTCGAAATGCGCCCGTCGTTTCTGGGATCGAACCTGCGGCCTTCCCGTCAGCATCCGAGCAGCGTTAAAGGCGAACTCCGGTGGTTTTTCTTCCACCATATCCTGACATCGCTGTTTTCCAATGGCGCCGATAGCCCTGTAGCAGGCAGGGTGGTTCAGTTTGCTCAGAAACGCACCAATAAGTCTAAACAGAATGAATTGTGTGTTCAAGCCTAAACCAAAGCGGGTAGGCGCTTCGTGCATCGCATGCGACGACGTCACAGCCTCCCCGCCATCAGAAATTCGGAGCTGGTGCCAGAAAAATGAAGGCGGCGATGTGATGCGACAACACATTGAGTTATGCCAGTTTTTATGAACTTGACAGCGGCTATTTGAGCGCTGGAGTGTCACCATGTTGCTCTTGACTGCCCACTGACTCGGGTAGGCAGCGTTGGAGGCAATGACGTCAAAAACACAAGGTGGCCCGCATGAGAACCCGCTAAAAATTTTTGAAAATTCGTTTTCAGGAAAACTAAGTGCTTGCAGCTGCCTGGCTTGGCATATGTTAATTATTACAACACCGAGAAGGACATACGTTGTCCATTGTGATCCGCGGACGCTGAAAAATCGCCGGAGTTGCCCTTTGATTGACAAGGTGCCACACGCGGCTGCAAGCACAAGGAGGTCTAAAAGAAAAAAAAATTCTGGAGTGGAAGTTAAGGCCCAAAAGTGAAGCCAGATCTCCGCCATCTTAGGAGGGGCACGAGAAGACGTGAATGCGCACTAATAACGAAACAAGCGTTTTCTTCTAACATGCCCGGCGTTTCTGCCGACAGTTAGTGCTCCCCATGCTTACGGTTGTGTTGCTGGTTTTCCTCGCAAGCCTCGAAATCTTGGCACGTGGTACTGGATATCACGTCATCTTTACTCTCCTGGATGGATGCATTAGCTCCATCGGCAACAACAATATCTCATTTTACTATAAACCACATTAGGTTTACAAGTACACTTGATGTCTAGGCGAGTATATATACCACCTCCCAACACTATATGCTTTTGAGACAAAGTAGGCGCAAGTGTTGGCTTCATCTTTTCTGGTCAGACAATGCGAGAGCTTCCCACTCCAGAACATTTTTCTTGATTTCCTTGGGTAAACATACCAATGCCTATGATGATGACGATTGTGGTTCGGTTAAAGGAGTACTGACACGAATTTTTGACATTCTCCTATTATCGTTGTAACTGAAAGCACTGGCGTGAAGAACCCCCAAAAGATTATCATGGTGCCTCGCAAGGCAACGAATATATTTTTAATACGGCTTCCTTAAAAGTCCACTTTCGGTTTCGATTTCGAGGGGGCGGTTTCCTAGTGACGTGTCAAGGACGTACGTCTAAGTGACGTAGGGACAGCAATTCGTGATAGCGTCGCTATAACTCTGTCGTATGTGGTCAGTTACACGTGGGGCATGCGAACAACGACAATTTCACGTTCGTCCAGTGACTCCAACAGCGATTTCGGCGATTTTTACTAGACTGTGCTCGTACGTCATCGTAGTGTCCATTGCGCTGGGGCTAGCTTGCAGTGCTGGGCGACGAAAACTTTAAAAGCAAACTAAAATATTTTGTACCTGTTTGCTGGCTTTCATGTGCGGAGGGCGTTAACAATACATGGCTAGGAAACAAAAAATGTACATCTTGAGCGGTCGCAAGATCGTGTCAGTTTAAGGAAAGGTCGCCATTTTCTGCAGCCCATGTAGGGAGCACGGCTAAGCGTCCGTGGGGTTAGGGGAAAGGGACTGAAAGAGACAGGAAGTATAGAGAAAAGCCGTAGTGGAGGGCTCCGGAAATTTTGACCACCCGGGGTTCTTTAACGTGAACTGAATCCGTATCAGTTGCATAGAGTGTTTGAGGCTCCATGGGCCTTTCTCCCGTGCCATTTCCGCGTTCGCAATCAAGCGCGCGCCCGCGAAACGACTGACGCCCTGCTTGCGATCCTACTTTGCTGCCGTGGTCACGCCGCGAGCTGCCACGCGACCGTAGACGTCTCTCTTTCGAGAAGAGACGCTGGCACGCGCCACCGTTCAAAGAAAGAAAACGTATCGACCGAGAAGAGAGAGAGAGAGAGATAAGCGGCGGGGAGAGACCCGAGTATCGAGTATCGCGCAGGAGGAATCCGTTATGTCGAAAGGGAAGCGACACGAGGCTGCCGCGCACAGCGCGACACGAGCCCCTAGCTCCGACCCCGCCTCCCGCATCTATCCACCAAAAGAGGTTAAAGAAAAAGTTTTCGTCAAGCCTACTTTTCTCTCTATCAACCCTCTTTCCCTCTTCGTCGGCCGGCTGCTGCCGAGTTGGGCTCCAATGATTCTCGGTGTCCAATGAACTGCCCTTCCACTCGTGACGTCACAGGCGGTCACGTTCGCAGCGATGTTTGTTTATTCGCAGGCCTGTGGCAACACGGGCGGCAACAAACAGGGTCACATGATCGAGTTCGCTGCCAGCGAAACTGCCGAAGCGGGTCTATAGTGGAATCCCACCCTCCCCCGCCGAAATTCAAGACGGCAGAGCACTCGTATGGTCGAATTTCGTCGCATCTGGCAAGTTCGTTATGAAAACGATAAGCCCAGCCTTAAGACACTTGCACGAGAAAAAGAGTAGAGACGAACACACGCTAGGTGTGTTCTTCAAGCATGCACCACCAGGCCCAACACCAGACTCTTCCAAGTTCGTTATCTTGACACCTCTGATCGGTCCATGCAGAACAGAAGCTCGCGCCGCGGTCTCCGTGATTGTCTCAATACGCCGCCATTACAGAATTAGATGGCATGGCGGAACACGGTGATGTGTGGGATAGTCTACCCCATGAGATTGAAGGGTAGCCTATGGATTTATTTAATATATTTCTTTGTTTTTATCTGCCCCATTCTTCCTTTTTCTCTTCTCCAGCGCAGAGTAGCCAACGAGCACCGATAAGCTCTGCCATTCAATCCTTATTTTCTGTTCTATCAAATACTCAATACTACACTGAAATTTGTCTAAATGCAGCGTTCATTCGCTTTAGGTATATGCTTCAAACCGTTGGCCCTATTCCAAAGATCCTAACAAAATCAGAATAGTGGCTAGCGCGAACACTATTTAAAGGTACATTCCTGGAGAACTTATAGCACCTGATCCACATGGCGTACAAATGCATACAGCCCAACGCCACCATTTCAATTCACTTTCCTAGTATGCCACAGACTTTTCATTTGGATTTCCTGATGGTGGAGATCAAGTACAGGCCTTTAAGTCTTAAACAAATATGGTCAATTCCCGACGGGACATATAAGTGCACCTTTTGTTATTTCCCACGGAATAGGGCAATATATAACGGGAATCACAAACTGTACTTCACGAGGAACCCATGGTTATTGAAATATGTGTGTGCACATGTGACTGGTACAAAAGAGTGCATTGTTGTGATCACAGTGGGTTACAGAGCTCACGTGAGCGGGCAGTCATCGATAAGCGAAATGAAGCGAGCCCTTTCTACGAGTTATGTATTATTATTATCGCCGCTTTAGTAGTTTTTCCATAACATTCCTTATGCAACTTGACGCCTACAAGGTATCAGGCTTAACGAGTTTCTCTGCTCTTTTTTCTGATATAAATAACGAACCATATTGACAACAAGGAACGGCACCCTGCGGAACCTTGCGAGTACGATCACAGATAGTTCAGAGTTCTAGATAGACACAAAAGGCAAATAGGATTTCTTTTCGATTAGTACGTTGCCCTTTCACAATGCCAGAAGGTAGAGCTACTCTTGTCGCGAGCAGACGCTTGATACGCTGCTGAACGTGAAAGAGAAGACAGATGGCGACACCGCAATGAGGTTTGCGCACTAATATATGGGTGACGTCATGTTTTGATAGCGTGCGCTAAGGCCTACATAATATTTTGTCGACACTGTGCTCCAAGGGTCACAAACAAGTGTCAGAAAATATTATTCAATGTGGCCAAAAGACGAACAAGCGTTTTGGAACCCGTGACGTTACCCTGACGTAACAGATGCTGAAACTTTTCGAACAGTTAGAATACTTGTCGAACAGTTCTCGAGTTTTTAACAACCGCCTTAAAATTCATATAAATTAGTGCTCGCGTCATCATAGCCAAAATGTTAGCAACGAAGCCCGAACGCAGCATCGAGAGGGAAATGAGCGAACCATTCGTAACCACAGAGGTGTTCGGAAAGCGCCGGTGATCATTCTGTACATAGGCGATAATGTCACGCTCCTCCAGCGAAGTAGCCTGCTGAACTATATAATAAGCGTTCATAATTCATGTCTCTATGATATGCTAGAGGGACGAAAAATTGTACTTTTGTACGAATTCTGGTGTTTCAAGGCGGAACCATTCGTAACCACAGAGGTGTTCGGAAAGCGCCGGTGATCATTCTGTACATAGGCGATAATGTCACACTCCTCCAGCGAAGTAGCCTGCTGAACTATATAATAAGCGTTCATAATTCATGCCTCTATGATATGCTAGAGGGACGAAAAATTGTACTTTTGTACGAATTCTGGTGTTTCAAGGCGGATGAAGTTTTGATATCTGCATTTGTGAGCGGCTAGAAATATATTCGTGCTCACGACAGTGCTGTTCAAAGAGACGTTTGAATCGAACAGGGCTCTGTACGATTCGACATTCAAAATTTTTCCAACGTTGGTACACTCCTATTCACGGCAAACCAAAAGATGGATGAAACGATAAAACGAACGCTTTATCTATGCAACATGCAATAATACGCCGAAATGCAAGGACTCACTTTTGACATCTGCGAGACCGCATCGACGTTGCAATGGTACCGTGCTCCTCACGATAAGTCCTACAAAGAGAAACATGATCGTCATGCCAAAGTGGGGCTTCGACAATACGCTGTAGTAGATTACACTTGGTTTCAGATGGGCACTCTGCGCACGCGCCTGCAGTGGGAACTTGGAACTGCGTAAACTGTAGTCATACCCGGGTGACGTTTAAGTTTTGCTTTGTAGATATGGTCATACTGGCACATTTGGACCCTTTATCCACTCCTCGACGCACGAGAAGAAATAAAAAGAAAACCAATAAGTGAAAGGAAAGACTGAAAAGATAAAAACATTAAACGCAAGGGACCAGCCAAATAAACAAACATGTAGATTGCGAGTTTCGTACGAAAATGGGTAAAGGCATTGAAGATATTCACAGAGTTACGCAAACGGCGTTAATCAACGTGTAAAAGAAGAGTCTGTAAATGCGTATTTTAAGTACTTTACGTATAAATAGGACAAGGAGGACAACGCAGAAATTTGTACTTCTACTGCTCGACTTTTGAAGAGAGAAAACAGAAAAGCGATGCACATTAGAGAAAAGCAACACTAAGCTGGGTAAAGAAGTGAAAACATAAGACGAAACAACGAAACTCACCAGCTGCAGAGACAGACACAAACACGATCAGGAACTGTTGCCTGTGTACTACGTCATCACGTGGCTCATCGATGACGCACGAACGACCAAACAGTCTAAGGACGTGACGCGAGCTCGACCGTTCGTAACTCGACCGCAGTCTTGATACTTGCCACCAGCGACAGCTTCAGCGATGCAGAACAGACACAAGGACCTAAGCACCTTAGTTTTCATATCGTATTCTCGGCGCTATACGGCAGTTCAGTTGTTGAAAATTTGGGAACTAAAGTTCAGGTAAACTGCAGTGTTCCTCGCCAAAACTGCGAAAGGTAGGCAATGTCGACGTCTCGCCGTAAATTAACCTATGGTAGTGGGTTCGACTCCCATCAGGTTAGGTGTTCGATTCCTAACACCATAAGGGTGCCACGTTCCAAGCCACACTCTTGTAGCTTGTTTTACAGCCAAGCTATTGGCCTCGAGGACATACCGAGGCGCCATCTGCCGGAACGTCTCCGTGACGTACAAAACGACATCATGTGATACCGGCCGCGCAGCGTACGACGTCTACAGTGTCGCAGCTCGTTCAGGCACGGTTTTTTAGTGTTTCAGGTGTTCCCTGTGTGCATCTTAGCTGCAAAAAAACCTGTTCTACAGGTCGGCAAAGTATTTTGCCAGTGAACAAGAGGCATCGCCGCATCGTCCACGCTTGTCGGAAACGTGTGCCCGCGGTGCTATGCACGACGAAATTGACGAGGCCGCTCGCGTAAAAGGTGCTCGGGAAATTTAGTTAGCTATCACTGGGAATACTCAGACATCCCGCGTGCAGTTACTTATTCAAGCGCGAATAGGCGCTAATCTCGTGCACTTTCGCGGACGGTGCACGGGCTATAGGTGACATTTCGATTCACGTTGACAGCTGTACGTGGTTCACGGCATACCTTCCCGTCCCTTCGCCCCATTTTTGGGCGCGTGATTAAGCGGGCAATATATGTGAGGTCTTGATGTTGCTAATTCAACCCGCATGTCCATTCATAAGGGAATGGACATACAGAATGGACGACCGGTTTGGTACTTTTGCCAGTATTATCACGGGGCAATGATTCATCACGAGCTTATTTATCACCAGTAAATTATATCTTGAATTCATGCATACGGTTCCGCCATGTGCGCGCATGTATCTCTGTGCACTGTATCTTGACTGATGACAGTATCAAAGCACCCTGTTATTTTTTGCAATGGCGCTGCTCCGTAAACAAGACACGTTTCCTCGACAGCAGCAAATACGCGTGATAAATTCGGATGCCTACAGTCCGAGAAAGTTCATGCCGTACTCACTGAATATTTTAGCTACAATGCCGTGCACGAAATTGACTTCGCGGAATGCTTCCCACACACTCGAAATGTATGAGCACTTGCCTCTTTCCCCATTCTCAGCTTTTTCAGCCAAGCCGCTTTGTCTTAGGGTAGATACGCGTGAAAATTACACCTAGTTCGGTCGCATATGTGAAGTGCTGTGGCGCCGAGCAGTTTTCCATGCGCTAAAGCGAGAAGAAAAGTAACGGGCTTGGTGAAGAAAGCCAGCGCGCTTCGCCGGCGGCGGCGAGGGCGTCACGTGATGTCGTTTACAACGTCACAACGACAGCAGCGCCGGTCTTTCCAGTGGTGGCCCTCGAGGCCAATATACATTTTGGGAATGTCAGTTCGAGTCAAAGTGGCCGAACAAGTAGGACATACCTGCATGCCATTGCAAGACATGCTCATTAGGTGGAACTCCCCCCTAACTCCTCTACCATTAGGTGGGTTCCCCCCAACGGAGAACCCAGCGCATGCCAATCACTAGGACCATTTCAAACTTTCTATAAGGGCTTTTGTCAGGGTTTTCTTATTTTCATCCCGGCTTCCCGAAAGGAACACCTCCACACGGCACGCTTAGGCCTAGCGCCACAGAGCGGTCAATAACGTTTAGTTTGTGCCCGTGTACTGAGCAATATGCCAGTGCATGTTAAAGAACCCCAGGTGGTCGACATTTCCGGAGCCCCCCACTAGGGCGTCTCTCATAATCACAGCTGGTTTTGGGACGCAAAACCCAACAAATCAATCAACGCTTAATTTGTCACTGACCGTACTTTCCCCGCTGTTATAGCTGAAGCGTGCCCAACCCTAACAAGGCGCGTTCAGGTGATAACGGAGTCGGGCGCGATGTTTATCACCTTCCCCTCGCTTCTTCGTCACGCTTGCCGACCCTTCGTTATCTGAGCACGCCTGCAAGCCGAGTAGGGGGGCGGGGCGTAACTGGACACCGCTTCGGGGGCGGCACTCATTGATTGGCTCTCACGAGCGACCACTGGGCCCGAACAGCGAGTGAAAAGCGATCGGACCTCCTTCGTCCTTCTCCCCGTGCGAAGCTCTTAAAGGCGGACGTCTATGTCTTCCCGAGTTCTTACGTGAGATCTTTCTCGTTTTGAGAGGGCAGTCGCTTGTGAGCAGCAACCTTCCAGTTTTTGTCTTACATTGATTGCGCAGCACCGTTTCCCTCAGTTTAGTTGTGCGCTGCCACAAGTCTGGCGGTTGCCCGTGGTCCAGACAAGACATCCAAGGACCCAGTGGCACCATAACGGTGAAGCGAAAATGGTGGAGCTTAAGACGTCCTGGAGGATACCGGCCGGGAAAACGACGGGGTTCGTGAGGTGAAAGTTCTCGCGAAAGAAGTGACATCTGCTGGAACCGCACACTTCTTTGCAGACAGCTGAGACTTGGCGAAGTCAGCGATGAACGAAGCTTCGTCGTGATGCAAGCAGTGGGTGGGAGATTGTCTGATAGCTGCGGAACTTGGAGGGGATTGGAATGCTAAAAGAGCATTGACTTTTTGTAATCTTTGTCTGCAAACTTGGAAAAGAAGACATCCTCAATACGAACAAGAACGGTCACCTCTGTATACCTTTTCCTTAAAGGTAAAATTTTCGAGGAGATCCAGCGCCGTCCCGGGCAGTTTGTTAATGCAAAATAGATTGTACCTGCTGACGCAGCATCTCTGTACTTTACTCAGTACGCATATTAAGACGTAGAAACAAAGTTTGTTGCTGACTTCGTGACGCATCCGAGGACTACACGCGAAGCTTCATTTGAATGCTGTTGAGCAGCGGTTATCGCGGCTTCATAGCTATTGACACAACGGACTGAACTTCGAAGGAGCAGCGTGGTCCTGCAAGTTCGTTTCTCCGGAATACGCCGAACGAACAGCAGTGCGATGGAAGACTTTCTCAGTTTGGACTTCGACACGTCCGATTGCTCCTGGAAGCTGTGGGATGGCATCGAACAGGAACCGTGTTATTTCGACGGCCTCCTGGAGCTGGACTTCGTGTCGGACCTTGGTCTGTGCACGTCCTCCTCGGACGACACCTCTCTAGGTAAGTAGGCGGTCAGCTGACCTCGGCAATTTTGAGATTGGTGTTTTGGCTTACCGTGGCCACATCAGCACATTTGTACAGAACGGAATGTATTATCTAGGCCTAGGACGAGAAAAAAAAAACTGCGTATCTGCAGCATGACTAGCCAGTCCACCCGCTTGGCTTAAAGGCACCAACATGCGGTAAATAAACACTTACGGTCGCACACACAGTGTGAGTTAACAAATCGGAACCAAAACATAAAGAACATTCAAATTGTCATATTTAAATAAGAAAGAAATCTTAAAGGATGGAACAATTAAAATTGAATTTTTATACATTGCACGTACACCTCCATCTGTTAGCTTGAATTTGTGTAGTACACTGGGTGGGCAATATTGTAGCAGCTGCGGTGTGCATAGTTGTGGTGCGCGGTCGTGAAGCGTGTCAGTAAACAGTAAATGTACGCATGTGGTGGTTATTACGAGTAAGTCCCGATCTAAATGACGTTAACAGACAGCATTCGTGAAACGTTTCAGCGTTTAAAATCCAAAATCTTGCGAATGATTCGGGCGTGTGTGGATTGTGTTATGCCGTTATGGAAATATTGGATAAGGACGGTAAACAGGCATATGATCCTTAAATCATGAAGTCTTAAAGAAAAGGTAGTGCTACCTACTAACTTAGAGGTAGTAGATGCTTGTCATAACATTCATGAGGGGGGGGGGGTAGTAATCAAAGTTAGTAAGTTTACTATCATGGCAATATTTTATCGGGCTTATTCGGTTTATATTTGCTGCTTACGTTGCCATATAAAGTCTACTGTATTGCAGAAGAATAAGCTCAAATAGAAACGAGTGGTAAGGCAATGTCTGGTGACACTGATTGGTTTGATTAATTACATCGTATTGCACCAATTAACGATCGCTAATTACTCTATGTGATTATCCTAGTGACTACGGTACACATAGAAATGTATGGTGACAGCTTAGAATAGAAAAATTTTCGAACCAGAAACGACAGCACACACTACCGCACACAGAAGATCAAAGCTTCTACGCGACATATGCCCTAACAGCTACGTTAACGCTATTTATGGCCGTACTTAAGGATGCTCACGTTGCGCCGGTAAGCAGAAGTAGATTCAGATAAGTAATCAATGTTTTGGATCGAGATTCTTGTATGTTTTTTGTTATCGTATACGTATGCAACGACGTTGTATGGGACTCTTATTCCAACATAATCAAATCAATTATAGTTCATCTAAATTCTGCGTACGTCTATCACAATTACAGCGTAGTATGCTACTGCCAGGGGAGGTAGTGACTTTTACTAACCTGTTACGTACGCATGTAGTGACAGTCACTACCCCTGACATTTACGACTTCTAGCATACTTCTTAAGGTAGTAAACGACAAAAAAATATAATGGTGCCAACACGGTAGTAAACGTTCCCGTTACTAGCTTTTCTACTACCCCCCTTTTTAAAGAGTGTAGGCTGTAATCTGACTAACATCGGCGTTCTTACGTAAAAATTTTCACAATAATTATAATTGCAGTTGTTTTCGTGCCAGATCGACGGCATGTGCTTATGAGGCATGCCTTAGTGAAGGACTCCGGTTGAATCTCATCATCTAAGGTTCTTTCACAAGCGCCTAAACTTAAGTACACGGAAGTTCTTGGCTTTAGCCCACTTATGAAAATTTCCACGCGTTTTTCGTAAGACTGCCATGAAAATACGTGGACTTATACACGCGATTCGTATATATCCACCTAATAATTACACGGAATGCACGCGGAATTGTTGGAACGGCATGTAACTAAAACAACGTTTCAATAGCGGCTTAATGCACCAAGGCGATACTTGCAGCGTGGTTTCAAAGCTATATGCCACTGTACATGACTTTGGGCGATAGTGTAACTTAATTTCTCTGCACAAACCATCAAAACTAGGGGGCGTATACCCTACCACGGAATGCGGAATACTGTTCCGTGTTGGCTCTCCCTGATTGGTCAGTTCTGCCCTTGACACGCAGGATTGAGGAATTCCTGACCAATCCCCGATCGGTCAAGTCCTGCCTTCACAGGCAGAATAGACCACCCAAGGGCGACCTAGCGCGCATTCCGTGTTCAGTGGTACGGTGCAGGTCTCTAGGTGCACATTTATAACGACATTGATACCACTTTTCACTGATACGCTATATATGCGAAGTGCTCACGGCCACAACTACATGACGCAGGCCTGTCTCCTCTGTTTGAGGCACCGCCTGTCCTGACCAATGACTGCTGCGAACAGCAACTCCAGGTTCTACTGCCTGAAAGCGAGCAAGACACAAGCCCCGACACCTGCGACGTGTCCACAGTAGCGGCCACGCCACTGGACGTCTACGACATCGCACCAGCGTTTCCCAAAGCCAGAAGCCAAGCCAAGGCGACGTCCCGAAACGCAGCTCGGGAACGTAGCCGAGTTAGAAGCCTTCGAAGTGCTTTCCAGGCCTTGCAGAGTTCTCTACCATCGGTGCCTCCGAATACGAAGCTCTCCAAGCTGGACATCTTAGTCTTGGCGTCCAACTACATCGCACACTTGGGGGCGCTGCTCTCGGATGAGGAACAGCAACATAGCGATGACGTGAGTGTAGAAACGCATACTGACGCTGCTAATGACAATCTCACCCCCCCCCCCCCCCCCTTAATACATGTATAATACAATGCTTGTATCAACAAAGGCATACGAAAAACCAACTTTCACTGTGCCACGCATAGACTCCCACCAGCGGGTGCTGGCTTGGTCACATTATAAATGCCGGCAAAACCGTGAGCGGCTCTACCCTTGAAAGCCAATCAAGGGGTTCCGCATACGCCTTTTGGGTTTCAACGAACCAATACACACTTTCCCGGAAATAAGCACGTGCAGGCCGCGCGTCCTTATCGCAGTGGTAACCTGCCATTCTTGCTCGCCATATACAGCGGAGGCCCATGAGCATGACCAGGTCATAGGGTACCACGTCCTCATTATCAATGCCTAAGAACCTTTTTCCATACGGGTCTAGGGGGAAATCTTTCTTTATAGTCCTTTGCAAAGCTTCCCAAAATAAACTGTTACGTACGCATGTAGTGACAGTCACTACCCCTGACATTTACGACTTCTAGCATACTTCTTAAGGTAGTAAACGACAAAAAAATATAATGGTGCCAACACGGTAGTAAACGTTCCCGTTACTAGCTTTTCTACTACCCCCCTTTTTAAAGAGTGTAGGCTGTAATCTGACTAACATCGGCGTTCTTACGTAAAATTTTCACAATAATTATAATTGCAGTTGTTTTCGTGCCAGATCGACGGCATGTGCTTATGAGGCATGCCTTAGTGAAGGACTCCGGTGAATCTCATCATCTAAGGTTCTTTCACAAGCGCCTAAACTTAAGTACACGGAAGTTCTTGGCTTTAGCCCACTTATGAAAATTTCCACGCGTTTTTCGTAAGACTGCCATGAAAATACGTTGACTTATACATGCGATTCGTATATATCCACCTAATAATTACACGGAATGCACGCGGAATTTTTGGTACGGCACATAATTAAAGCAACGTTTCAACAGCGGCTGAATGCACCAAGGCGATACCTGCAGCGCGCTTTCAATGCTATTAATTCCACTGTACATGACCTTTGGGCGACAGTGTAACTTAATTTCTCAACACAAACCATCAAAACTGGGGGCGCATACACTACCACGGAATGCGGAATACTGTTCCGTGTTGGTCCTCCCTGATTGGTCA
Source organism: Hyalomma asiaticum (assembly GCA_013339685.2). Taxonomy (NCBI): domain Eukaryota; kingdom Metazoa; phylum Arthropoda; class Arachnida; order Ixodida; family Ixodidae; genus Hyalomma; species Hyalomma asiaticum. The sequence continues at coordinate 43,325,013 of CM023491.1, read as the reverse complement.
GTTCTGCCCTTGACACGCAGGGTTGAGGAATTCCTGACCAATCCCCGATTGGTCAAGTCCTGCCTTCACAGGCAGAATTTACCAACCAAGGGGCACCTAGCGCGCATTCCGTGTTCAGTGGTACGGTGCAGGTCTCTAGGTGCACATTTATAACGACATTGATGCCACTTTTCACTGATACGCTATATTTACGAAGTGCTCATGGCCAGAACTCCATGACGCAGGCCTGTCTCCTCTGTTTGAGGCAGCCCCTGTCCTGACCAATGACTGCTGCGAACAGCAACTCCAGGTGGTACTGCCTCAGAGCGAGGCAGACACAAGCCCCGACACCTGCGACGTGTCCACAGTAGCGGCCACGCCACTGGACGTCTACGACATCGCACCAGCGTTTCCCAAAGCCAGAAGCCAAGCCAAGGCGACGTCCCGAAACGCAGCCCGTGAACGTAGCCGAGTTAGAAGCCTTCGAAGTGCTTTCCAGGCCCTGCAGAGCTCTCTACCATCGGTGCCTCCGAACACGAAGCTTTCCAAGCTGGACATCCTGGTCTTGGCGTCCAACTACATCGCACATTTGGGTGCGCTGCTCTCGGATGAGGAACAGCAGCATAGCGATGACGTGAGTGCAGAGACGCATACTGACGCTGCTAGTGACTGTCACACACACACACACACACAAACACACACACACACACACACACACACACACACACACACACACACACACACACACACACACACACACACACACACACACACTCACTCACTCACTCACTCACTCACTCACTCACTCACTCACTCACTCACTCACTCATCAAATGCCACAGCATAGCGCAGCTAACCAAACGCGTTTCTGGTGAGCAGACACGATATTTACCTTCCTCGATACACGTCATTACGTGTGTACAGCGTACATATACTATAATGTGGACAAAGACAGGTCTTGCAAAAGTGCCCTCTAAAGACTGAAAGCTTTCCTTGAGAACAATGGCGTTCACCTTTGGACTACTAACGAATTTCGCAAATTGCCCTACCCTATTATGTGGAAGTCTCTATGTGTATTCTGTGTGTGAGGAGGCATAGGCACAGTTGTGTTTGCACGGTGGTTTCGAGAGCATTTTTTTTTCAAAATGCGACACACGGAGCTACGCATGTTATAAACACCGTGCATACCCGTATAGGGGACGACATTCCATTCAGAAACATTTGGTTTCATACATAATTTCCAGATGGGGATCGTCCAGAGTCAGGTGAGGTACTAGTCATTTCTAATCGTTGCTAAGGCTGTGTAAAACCATCCATAAGTGCTATCATTTGCCATGTCTTTGCAAGCTTGTCTCCATCCTGCAGGAACAACGATGTTACCCTATTTGCATAACCGGATGTGCATTATTCGCACATCTCCGGACAAGGAACATTAAGCGAAACACACACACACACGCGCAATGTTAAAGCGACGTATTCAATGAATGACGAATTTTCCTTCATCATTTTGCAGAGTTCTGCGGACGACTCACCGGTGAGAGAAGTCGAATCTACGAAGAGCCGAAGCTACCTGCATCCCGTAAAGGTGAGCCTTCCCGCTTAGAAAAGTGGTGCCGCACTCTTTTATTTATTTATTTATTTATTTATTTATTTATTTATTTATTTATTTATTTATTTATTTATTTTACCCTCAGGGTTTGCACATTACAGAGGGGAGGGGCACGTTACACATCAAAATTAGAAAGAACAATTAATACAAAAAGATATAACAGAACTTTAACAATCTACAGAAATATACAAATATATAACGTGTCAAAGATGTTAAAAAAGACAAGGAAAAAATGTATCGATTGGGATGATGCATGTGATTCATGTTTAAGAACTAAAACAACATAAACATTAAGGGAACAGAAACCAGAGAATAGGAAGACACTACATACAAGTCGAAAAGCAGGATCAAACAATGTCAAAACATATTTTGCAAAAAAAAAAAAAACCTTAAAGCGTGATGTGTCGATGATAGCAGTGGCTGACTGTGGTAATCGATTGCATTCAGACGTGGTTCTTGGTAAGAATGCATGCGAGTAAGTTACGGTTCTGCAAGAAGGAACATGAACTTTTTGTAGGTGATCAATTCTGTGTGATATGAATTAGGGGGGTTTAACAAACTGCTCACGAAGGTTAGTGTTGTGATAATAAAGCTTACGGAACAGGCGAACTAGAAGAGGCACTCAGGGGAAGATGGATTCTCGAGTCTGTGAACAGACTGTTAAGAACGATGGAGAAAAGGGAATGTCGCTGGAGCCAACGTTCCGACAAGAAGACTTGTCTTGGTCAGGACGGCAATCTCCAGTAACACGAAATTTCACTTAAAGGGAGCGTCTACCCAGAAAACCCGACCACATTAAGGCTTTAGAGCTGAGAAAGAGACTTGCTGTGCTCTACAGTGCTTGTACACGTTGCATTCTTGTGTTGTGTCTCCGTGTCTGCATGAACTCTTGCTTTGTGATTGTCGGAACCGAATGCGTCTTGTGAAAACGCTATGTTCCAATGTGATCGGTGTTAATAGTCTCTGATAAAAGAGCATTTCTTTCTAAACACACTATCTGTACGCCATTAGTCGATATTTGTGGTACGATGGCGCTGGCCTGCTCCGTGCCCCCTCCTGCCATACTATCTGTATGCTACAAGTCGATTCTTGTGGTAATTGGTGGCGGCGCGCTTCACGCGTGGTGCAACAGTCATTAGTCCAGTTGCGTGGACCTTGCCCTCACATTTAGAACCATGCGCTTCAGCTCAAAACTTTAGTCATTTTTTAAAAGGCAAGAGCCCTATCTAGATCATGCTTAGCGGAGTGTGACCCTCAGGGGTCACGGTACCATAAACTAAAAAAAAAAAAATGAGATAATTCCTCTCTAGGTCACTGAGTATAAACCGAAATTTGGGTGAAAGGGTGTGATTGTTACACCAACATGGCTGATCCGTCGAGACATCAAAATCCAATATGAATGACATCCCAAAAGAAAGGAGACAATAAAAGTGCAACGTTTCTTATGCCTCACTTTATACCACTAGCGAACGCCAGGAAACAAACGAGATGCATTAAGGATGTGCATCAGGGATTCCGCCTTCTCGTGTTACAATAGCATAACACTCGCATATGTTTTTTTTTTAACACTCAAGATGTGTTAACCTGTGGTAACATCTCAACACAGAAGTTCAAGTTCAAGCTTATTCATCGTTATTGTGCGTACAAAAACGGCTTACATAAAACGTACAGCATAAGAAGGTCCGAAAGCACGGAAATGTCAGTGGAACCTCCAATTATCAGCGGGTGTTAGAGCAGCAAGAACTAGGCGTAAGAAACGAACACGTCAAAAAATGCACTCAATAGAGAACAAGTTTCAACGAGACAGACAACAGTTATAAGTGCACCAAAGCAGCCTTACACAATATATACGCAAAAACGCCAACACAAAACTGAAAATGAAGAAAAATCTGACGACCCCACCCCGCCTCCCTCTACTAAAAAAAAAAAAAAAGTAGAACTAACAATCCAGTGATGCCCTTCACTTCGAACAAGCCTTCACTTTAACCATAGCCTCCCCGATATTATTATCGTGGGGGCTACCTCGAAGCGCAAAATGCGGGCGTGGTGGTACCCTCAAGGATTCGAACCCGCTACCATGGTCTCGCCACCACAACGCTCAAAGAGACACCGCGCATTGGGCGTCGGCGTGGTTTCGATCGAATATACAGTCGGCACGTGGATCCGATCGATGTGTTGTTGACCCATCGCGAGGGTTTAGGTGCCAGCAAATGACAGAAAAGAATGCAAGAAATGAGGCAAGATAGTCAACTGCATCATAACGAGTCATAGGGATAAAGCACTTACAGATAGTGACACGCTATATTATGGGCGTGGCGCAGTATGTGTGACAGAACGTTTTTCCCATCGCTGTAAGTGCTGTGAACGCTTCGCTCCCTGATTAGTTGTTCCCGCAGCTGCGTGACGCTAGACGTAGAGAACAAACAGAACCTTCGCTGCGAGACGTCAGTAATGAACAACATTAAACACAGAGGTTGATACTACCTCTTGATCGATTTATGCCAACGCAGTGTTACACAGTGAGAACGGGATTTATACATGATATTTCTCTACGACATAAGAAAGTGGTGGCCACGTGGCTATAAAACTCGGCTGCTGATCCGAAGGTCGCGGGATCGAATCCCGGCCGCGACGGCTGCATTTCGATGGAGGCGAAATGTTGAGGCCCGTGTACTGCGCGATGTCAGTTGCACGTTAAAGAGCCCCAGGTGGTGAAAATTTTCGTATATTCACGAAATTTGTTACAGCAGTTCTTTAGCAACATTTAGCAATCTATACAGAAGTTAAAACGCCTTATATACGTCCATAAATAAGCGAGATATACGTAACTATACTAAAGAACCAAACAACATGTACTTCACCCCATGACACTCGCACCTCTAAAGAAAGACCGACATACTGTTCAGCAGGGGCGTAGCCAGTATGTTACTTAAACAGAAGGAAGGTCTAACCCCTCCACCCCAGTCCCGTGTACGTTCAAGTCTGTGCTTGCATGTGTGCGTGTATGCATACAAATACCAATTCGAAAATTAGGGGGAAGGGGTTTTGAACGTTCTATCCAGCCACCACTCCTCTTGCTACGCCATCCAATGCTGTGCACAACATCAGCGTCATTTCATAAGCATTCCCGCACATAAATGTCATCGTTTCTCGAACGCATAGGCGGATAGGCTTTTAAGGCGCCCGGTCGTCGCTTATACGGGCCACAAAGGTCGAGAAAGCCTATCGACCACTCACAAGGGTCCATGAGGTGAGCGTCCGTTGACGTGACCAATATGGGCGTGCGGGCCGCTGTGGTGCATCTATAAGAGACCGGCGACGCCTTAGACGCGCTCGCCTAGGTCGATGGACAAACGACGCAGAAGGAATTACGGGGAAGCGCACACAAAGGTCTCAAGGGCGCACGTCCCGTGGCGAGAAGATTCTTCCCTGCAGGGAACACGCTATGCTTCACTGCAATGACCTCACGTACTGCGACGGAACCGAGACATTGTGACGTGTATTAGGAGAAGCGGCGCTCGGATCCATCGCCCCCTTTTTGTTTTTATTCAATTCGGTGCGACACTGCCGCGGGAAAGCTAATGTACTTAAGACGAATACGCGAGACAGAGCAAAAACGAAAAAAAAAAACCTAGCAAACATTGTTCGGTGCACGCTATGCGAACGTTATATAGGATGATGTGCAAACACGCGTACGATACAGAGCGAGCCTAAAATACACACGCAAGCATTATTCGACCATAAATTACAGCAGTGACATGAGATGAAAGACGTGTTATTATGTGTGTACCTAGAGTAGGTGACAGCTTAAGAACAAAAAACACAAACAAACAAACAAACAAACAAACAAACTAAAATGTACCGCTGCCAATTCGTAGACGTGCGCTTTATAATTACGGTCGCTCTTCTTCATGACGTAGCCGTTAAGGAGAACCAATGAAAGACGCATGATGGCGTAAGTTTGCTGCGACGACCGACGAGGTACCGCTGCGCCGTGAACCGTCAATCTGAATCTTCTGTGGGGTTTGCATGAAGAAGAGAGAAAAAGAAAGTTGAAAAAAAGCTAGGAGAAGGCGTCAAGCGACATGCTTGAAGTCTAGTAGAAAAAAATACAGCATATCCACGGAGTGAATGATGATGAGTGGGCGAAGCTCGGGAGGTTTATCGTAGATCGTGCCGAGTTCCGGATTAATTTAGTTAACGCGCACACTACGACTCCTTATGGTTCAACTATGCACAAGTGAAATCTCCCACCGGCACTTCATTGCAGGTCAAGATCCAGTGCCTATATATGGGTCGCCGGTGAACGGTTCTCCAACGCGAGCAGCCGGTATTTCTCAATCCAGAAACTCGCTAGGAGACGCTACCTGCTCCAACGTTGTCTCTCGCGGGTGAGCTTCTTGCGAGCTTTGCGAGCTTTGTAGAGCGTTCATCTAAGAAAGAGCGTTTCCATCAACGCGCGCCTTTGGCTCTCTCTCTCTCACAAGACAGCAGATGGAAGAGTGAGAGAGAGAGAGGCACGCGCCGGGAGGCACGCGGGTTACGACTGACGACTGACGCCTGACGCGGGACAAGGTTAGAGGAGCTCCGCCCCTAAAGGAGCTCCGCCCCTAAAAGAATTAAAGATGAGAATAACGGGAAACGGGCTTCCATCTAGTGACAAGCAAAGGGTAGATTAATGTATACGGCCAAGCTCTACTAAATGTTACCGCGTCCAAACAATCTCGAGCGGTCTGGCAACTATGTGGACCTAATCCTACTCGAGAGGACCCGCATACAAGGCGTCAAAGGAGGTTGGCTTGCTCAGGTTAGCGGAATGAGGTCTTTGTTTCCACCATGAATGTCTGTGTCCTTCAAAATAAGTGAATTCTTAGTGCTATTAGTACGTAGCTCAGCGTACGTACCGGCACTCGTAAATCAACTTGACGCTTTTTACAAGCGTGAAATCAAAGCACGACGCCCACATCGCATGTCGACGTTGCATGTCGGGATCGGGAATGGAGACTGACGAGTTTGTCTAGTTGGTATTGATTAATCTTAATTATGGTCTTATTAAACACGCCAGTGCGCAAACGGAGTGTGGTCCTGTCATTCCGTGTCTGCTCCTTGTCTTCGTTTCTGGCGACGTAGTAATGATGGTTATAAAGTTTATTTTTTTTTTGTAAGAGATTGGGGAAGCTTTCCGTTCTTTTCCTTTTATTGCTGCTCTCCCGGGCTGTGTTTCTTTGTACAGCGGTAGCTGTTTGTCGTTTTCTCGCGCTGAGGCGACAGGAACTCATTGGTGCACGTGCACTTCTATGCGACGTGGCATAGAGAGCGGGTATGTCTCAAGATGCTCCCAGCCTAGCACTGCACTGCCATGTATAGTATAGAACAGCAAGAGGGTGGAAAGGGGTGCGAGGGAGAGGAGGAAGGGAGACGGCAATGTAATGACGTAGGCCCGCCCAACTGTACTCCATCTCGCGTCTCCTAGCAACCACCTGGAATAGCCGCGTTCTTGGTATACCTTAGTTACAGCTAGTGTACCGCGTAAGATGATGTCACATCTAGTTACGAGATTTACGTTACGTAATAGAACGTTACGGCTAATCACCGTCACATGGTCTCACCAAACTCACGTAGTGCGACGTCACAACCGGACATTCCACGCCAAGCCGATTCGAAGCTACACGCGTGACCCAAACTCTTAAGATGACGTCACAGCTAGCTACGTGGCATGTTCCGCCAAAGCCATGTGCAGCTAGTCACGCGGCATGTTTCCTCCAAAACAATGTAAAAGGTGCACACGTGACATGTTCCAGCCAAAGCCATGTAAGAGGCCGTCACGTGAAAATAGGCTGTAGAAGCCGGAAGAAGGTAAGCCGGCCACCAGCTCCACTGTTAGTCCTATCTTTTACCACTAGTGCAAGTTGCCCACATGCTTTTAGCATGCTCGTTAAGCTACGATTTTGGACCAGCGTTCTATAAGGCAACAGATTTGGAGAGAGAGAGAGAGAGAGCAAACATTTATTTTAATGAAGTGAGGGATCTTCCTCGTAGGGTGGAGCCCTTAGTTCCTATGCCCTATGCTTAAGATTCGTCGTTAGGGTCCGTGTTCGAGAGCTGCCTTCTCCTTATCTCTTGTTTCCCTTATCGTTCCTGTGCCCTCAAAACACGCTAAATACGCCTGAATGGTAAGCACGGTGAGAGAGTGATAAGGAGTGTTCGTAGATACTGTACTACTCTGATATGAAGCATGCGTTATGGGCACAGGGACGATGAGGGAAATGAGAGATGAAGTAAAGGAAGGTGTGTGAATATGGGCATAGGAGCGGAACGCGATAGCCCCATTGGTCTCCGTTCACATAGCTTTCTTAAAAAAAATATTCATTCCGAAGCCTAACTGGATGACCCTACCTTATCTGGAGTTGGGACGGGCCACTGTAAAAAGAGTGTCTTATGTCTTCATTTGTATTTTGGGGAGGCAGCAGCTATTAGAGGCTGCTTTACGCTTTTCGGTTCTCTTCCCTATCGCACTACAAAAAAAACGAGCGATTACATCATTCTTCTTATTATTATTACTGGAGCCGTTGCCGAGCAGGACGTCTGGTTCTAATTTGCGCTGGAACCACTAGTGTCCCTCTTCTTCGCCCTATTATTATTATTATTATTATTATTATAGGCAGTAATCATATCGCTGTTCACAAACGCTCATTTTATGTCCTTCTGCGTCCTTTTTATTCGCATTTCAGAAATGGCCCATGCGGTCGCGGCTTTACGCCGGTGCGAAGCCGTACGCTGACGACAGAAGCCGAAGACAGGCCAATGACTTCGCCCAAGCAAAGAAATCCTCAAAGAACGCCTGGAGACGTCAGGAGCCGAACACGTAAACGAGCACCACATGAACAGAGCACGCGCGAACTTGCCTGTGAAATCACTATTGCGGCTCTCACGACGGATGTGTTCGAACTATGCATCGACTTGAAGACAAGTTTCGGGGCGGTCAAAGGAAAGTCGTGGCAATGAGAGAAGGAGCAACCCGATCCTATTCACGTATAAAGAGATTATTACTTCCTCTACACTCCGCTACTCTTCTTGTTCTTTCGCAATGCATTGCCAAATGCGCGTCTCTCAAACGACTATGTACAGTCAACAGCAAAAGTTTGCGGGATCCGAAACTTCGTAAGAACTTATATGACCACTTAGCCTCGCAACTTAGCCTCAAATTCAATGTTACAGCCTGTGCGTCTTAAAAACATCCACCCATTGAAACCTTCAATTCGAGGCTATATTGCGAGGCTAAACAGTAATAAATGTTTTTACGAAGTTTCGGATCCCGCAAACTTTTGCTGTTGACTGTACGTGCCATCAGAACCTGTGCCGTACAGTCAGTCTGGAGATCGGTATCGAGATGCGTCTCGAGTCATGGAACAGGCCAAGCCAGCTGGAGCGCCTTAAGCTGACTCAAACAAGCTGAGCGGACTTGGACGCAAAAACACAATTACCACCGCTTATATGAGACCGTATCTCGGTTCCTTGACCGCATGCAGCTTGTCAAAGTTAAGTTGGTAGCGATCGATTCTGATTCAGCGCCCTTTGCCCTTTCACCCTGCAAGTATATGCGCCTCAATAGCTTTCAGAATCATCGCATGCACCATACCGCAAAGGCAGAAGACAAGCAAGACTCCGATCGCTAGACAAGAGACCCTCGAAAAGCCCCGACAGCCGATGTACAGAAGCGGCTAAGTACCAATTCATACAAGCTCACGCAGTAAGTCTGACCAACTATCATGGGGACGAGCCAGTCTCCACCACATGTCAAGTCACATTTCGTTAAACGATTCTGAGAGCAGCCGACACCATCTCAGCTTATGCCTCAGCTATTGGGCTCGAATGTTCCCCATCTAAATCCGCGCTCCTCCTAATGAGACCGAAATCAGCAGCTAACGCGCCCATCGAAATCACATTACAAGGAACCCCTATACCCCTCACACACACCCTGCGCATTCTTGGCCTCAATTTGCAGGATACCGGACGAAATGACCATAGCGTAAGGACACTCAAGGCCTCCACGCAATCTGTGTTGCACCTTTTATGCCGCGTCTCCTCCCTGCATAATGGTTTGGACGAAGCGGACAACATGAAAGTTGTACATGCCTTCACTCTTAGCCGCATTCTATACGCGACCCCGTATCTCAAATTGAACCGCACAGAAACCGAACGCGTGAATGCCATGATCCGCCTCGCAACTAAGGCAGCCTTGAACCTTCCTCGTAGCACAAGCACAGCCAAACTTCTTGACCTGGGCATGCATAACACCCTTCCTGAGCTAGTTGACGCGCACCTTCAGGCACAGTACTTAAGACTTTCCGCGAGCGCGACTGGCCGCCATATTCTCGCCTCCCTTCGCATCAACATACCAGCTAATCAGCCGACGTTTATAGCCATTCCTCGACATATTCATACTTCGCTCATAGTGAAGCCCCTGCCTCGCAATATGCATCCTGAGCATCACGTCACTCGCCGCGTAGCTCGCGCAAATGCCCTTCATAAGAGTTACGGACAAGCTCAGGATGCCATTTGGGTAGACGGCGCTTGTACAGCGCAAGAAGCTGTGGCAGTTGCCTACAACCCTACTCTACCACATCCCTTGATTCACCGCCTTCCCTCAGGCACTACAGCTGAGGAGGCAGAGGAGACCGCCATCGCCTTAGCACAATCAGACGCACAGCACATCTTTAGTGATTCGAAGACAGCTCTGCACAACTTTGCCAGGGGCAGGATACACCCGCCTGCCTGGGAGTTGCTGAACGCCCCTACGCCAAATTTACCACGTATGGTAGAGCTCCAGTGGGTGCCGGCTCATTCTGGGAATCCCGGAAACGAGGATGCTGATAAATTGGCCCGAGGTTTGATTTGCCGGGCTCAGGACAGCCTCGATTCGGGCTTCACGAAGGAGCGGGCGCACACCTTTGCAGAGCTCATTCAAATACCCCGTTTGAACCGTCGGATTTACCCTCCTCCAAACCCCAGCCTTAGCCACTCCCAACAAGTCCTATGGAGACGCCTTCAGACCCGCACACTCTCTTCCCCACAACTGCTGTCCCACTACTGTGGCACTTCCCCTGCATGCACCCTATGCGGCGAACCCCACGCCACACTTTCCCACATCCTCTTCGGCTGCCCTGCTGATCCTCCCCCACAGGGACAGCCTGCTATCTCAAGTTGGGAGGACTGGGAGGTCCTGCTGTCTTCTACGGACCCGGCACTACAGCTTGCTGCGGTGACTCGGGCTGCCGATGTCGTTACCACAAGAGGCATCACCATGTAGATGTGGCATGGGACCGCGCGGTGGTCCAGGGACCCGGGGGTCCAAACACACTGGCCAATAAAGTGTTTCACTCACTCTGAGAGGAACAGGTCACGTGAAATTGCGTTACGAGATTTTGGGTGATCACGCGACGCAATGTCACGTGACGTGTTCGCGTTACTATCAAGCGAACACTTTCACTAAGCTATCGGCCCGTCTTCGCTGTGATCTGTCCTTGCTCGACCTGGGGGAGGCTGCTTACCTTTTTTCCCCCTCATAGCGTACGATAGCGGTTACGAACACCGGAGGTAGAGGCGGTGGGGGAGGTCACCATGGCCTCCAAGACGCCGTAGTGGAGGGCTCCGGAAATTTCGACCACCTGGGGTTCTTTAACGTGCACTGACATCGCACAGCACATGGGCCTCAACATTTTGTCTCCATCGAATGAAGCCGCCGCGGCCAGGATTCGATCCCGCGACCTTCGGATCTGCAGCCGAGTGCCATAACCAATAGACCATCGTGGCGGGGCTCAATCTGCTCTAGCAGGCCAATGTAGAAAACGGCATGACCTTGTAGGTCTATTTTATGCTGACTACAGGGTCCCATTTGGCTAAAGTGAAATACTGAACTGTTACAAGTTACTGTCCGGTATTACCAATATCCTTATTCTCATAATGTAAAATTATTGAATACGTCTCACAATTGGTTAAAATGAAATACTGAACTGTTACAAGTCACTGCCCGGTATTACCAACATCCTTATTCTCGTAATGTAAAATAATTTAATACGTCTCACAATTATTTAGCTAGTTCGTTACCGATAGTTGTCTTGATATCGCAGCCATATCTTTTGTAAAGATTTCTTGAATATGACCCACCTTAAATACCTCAGTAATTTCTGTTTTTGTATAGTTATGCTGACGTAATTGCTCACGTTATGTCAGGCGATATCGACATCATTTTGTTTATTTTAAGAGAGCAGTTTAACTGGTTCGACATGTATAATACTAATTCATAAGGTCTCAACCCGTCTACCTGCTTTCTTCTTAATAGATGGCCTTTTACGTGTCTAGATCCAGTAGCGCACTCAGGATCTCTTCCAGGGGGGAGGTTAAATTTTTCACGAAGGCCCGGGCATGCGATTACACAGCTGTTGCGTGAATAAAAAAAAAAGTAAATAAAATGCCAAATAATAGTAACATCAATGACGATGACTATTTTTATTATTTTTTCGGAGTTTTGTAGAGAAATTAGCCCCACATTCTTCTAAGACATAGGAACAGTTACGGAGTGGGAGGGGGGTTAGGTCGGCCCCCGGGGGGGGGGGGGGTTACACCCCCCCCCCCCCCCCCGTCGGTGCGCCACTGTCTAGATGCGTTCGCACTGACAGCATTATAGTGATTGTTCTCGTGAGCTACTCGTTACTTCTGAGTACTTTGGACAAGCGTTCGGAATCCACTGTTATTTTAAATTTATATTAATGACGTATTGATGGAAGTTGTAACTTATTAGGGCACCATTTGAGATCGAATACTATTACGTCCATCTTAACGAAATCAACAGCTATGAAGAATGAACACATTTCTACCTGGTGCTCTCATTACGGCATGTAGCTGAATGGAGATAAACGAGTGTTTATAAGAACAAAAAAAAAAAAAAAGAGAAAGAACACGATGCAAGCTCTTCTTTCCTTACGGTTTCCAATCGCAATCGCTCCCTGATATATTTGAATGCAAGTACTTAGGCGTCGCATTACTCACTCTCTCATTTGGATAGGTCACACTGTTCTCACCAGAGCATCATCAGTCCGTAGCTAATTGGTTCCATTACGTAATAACTTAAAGAAACATTTGCAAATTCTAATTTCTCAGAATACATGTCGTTTTTCAGACCAGGACCTGGTCATGCATGCGCAGTTTGGGACTCCTACATAAATCGTAGTACAAATACAGGAGAAGATTCAAAGAGCAACGCCGTTCGCTACTTACATTCTAATTAGTAGCGGAACTGACCTTTCAGACCTAATTAAAGAGCACAATGTATGAAGATTGTGACTGTGCGAGAAAATCTAGACTAAAATCTTTCCCTGAGCCGTATGCTTTACCACTGCGGTCGCAGCAGGCAAGCAATATGAAAAGACCTCGATCGCCTAATTAAAAGTTGATGAAGCTGCATGTCGCCCATCGCTAAGTGATCCATTCGCGCTTAAAATAAACCTATCTACGCCTGCCAGGCGCTCTCCCGGCGCAAATTAATTGCCATCAGAATGTCAATGCAGTTCAGGTGTGATGAAAAGGTCGTTTTTACGTTCACTTCGTATAAACTCGCCACTCCTGCGAACATTTTTGTGAGCGCGCCGGCAAGCAGACGCCCGCGAGGCGGGCTCGGCCGTGCCGGCCGACCGGAGCAGCCGAGGTCTGCCGACTGGAGCGCCGCCGCTGCGTTCCATGCAGAGAGGGCCCCTCTCCGGCCGGCTGTCGCGCTGGTCGCGCTACTCGAAGTACTCTTGTACACGCTACTCCTGCTTCGACGCCTTATTTCACCCGGAACAACTCAGCGCTGCTGGAAATGGTGTGCTCCACCGTCTTCTACTAGCCAAGCGGAGTCTGTGGATAAGCGGTTTTTAACCGTAAGTCGATATTTTCCCCTTCCTCTGCTTGTTGGAACCACGTGGTTGGAACATCCGAGGAGACGAACGCTGCACTAAGCCTAGGCGGCGCCAGGGCGCCGGCCCGGCGGAAGGATGACAGACGCCGACGCGGCTGCGTCGACTGCAGTTTCGACGCCGATCTGAAAGAGCACTCAACCAACGCCTCCTAGCAAAACAACGCCTGGAACGTGAGCCGGAAACGCGCTGCCCTACCCTCTGATTTCACCATCCTCCACCGGTACGAAGGCGAGCGCCACTGGCGGTCGCTCCTTGTCGCCCTTGTAAACACGCCGTGCGTGAGCCGAGCGGCTGCTTCCTGCGAGCATACACCTTGCCGACCGCGCGTTGTGACCGCTGCTATGTGCAGACGTGTTGTTTTTATCGCTGTTGCGAGGTGACATATTGCCATATGAAATTAAGTCCACTTTCTTGAAGGCAATTTAACAGCAAGTAAAGGTTCACCCGAATGACGGTAATTCCGTCTGCTTAACGCAATAGACTCTTACGTTTGTTTGCGTGACGTTTTTCGCCGTCTGTCTTTGCGGAGCCAGTTCTCCATTTCATTTGAGCGGCAATGCGTTGCTGTTGTGTGCCGGGCTGCTCATCGAGTGGCCGACGAAAGCAACCGGGTGTGTCTTTTCACGAAGTGCCAGTAGAGATCTCCTTGCGTGAGAAGTGGCTGCACGCAATATTAGGCGCCTTTCCCAGCGCAACAATCAAGGTACAAAGCGTCGTATGCAGTCTCCACTTCGCTCCAAGTGACTTCAAAACAGACTTCACCAGGCGCTTGCTCAAGCCCGGTGTAGTGCCAAGCGTGTTCGGCGAACCGACGCCGGGCCCTGCACGGAACGTGAGTGCCAGTGTGTCCACGAGCACGACAGGGCCAATGGTACACGGCGAACTGTTTTCGTGGCTTGCTGAGCCGGACAGCACGACACAAACAGACGTATCCGCAAGCACGTCAGTGGCAATCGGTGCACTGGTGTCGTCATTCCCACAACCAGCTGAAAGCACTAAAGGCTCACCTCAAAAGCGCAAGCGTACCTCCTCAAGTGCTTCGTTGTCGCACGAACAAGCTGAACACGCAAACGAAGGGCCAGCTGACTCTCGAGACAGTGACGGTCGCAACGACGAAGAAAGCGAGGTGACTGATGATCTCGCACAAATGCAGACGGACCTGACAGCTGAGAGTGCAGGTACCTTCAGTGCGATACGAACGGGGAGGGTGTATGCCAAACGTTCGATGAAGACACAGACACCGTTCAGGCTCTACCCGTCGACTTATTTCGTCAACCGCAAGCGATGGCGTGAAAGAGAGCGGGCACTGAAAGCGAAGAACGAGAGACTGAGCAGGACAGTAGATTCCTACAAGCAGCAACTGCTGAAGCTGAAAGAAGCCGCGCACGTCAGCGAATTCATGGAGGTGACGTCTGACGCCGAAAAGGGGAATCCAAAGGCACTACTGATTGTTGACCAGGTGAAAAATTACAAAAGGAAAATGCCGCAGTGGACAGAAGCTACATTGACGCATAGCATAATACTCAGGAATTTTTCAACAAAGGCGTATGAGTACTTGCGCTCGGAAGACCTACTCACATTGCCCTGTAACAAGACCCTCCAAACGTATATAAGTGCACTTTCAGGAGAAATTTAATGATTGAGTCCGTTGCCGCCTTGAAACCGAACTATAGACCCTTTTCATAAACTGCAAGCTAGCTTTCCTGCAATGCAGCTTGCCCTACTAATGGCGGCATTGGCCATCGGGCAAACAACGTGTGCAAGCGCAATTTGCTTGCGATAGGGCATGTAAAATGTCGACGCAGCCCTTCTGATACAAACATCCCCAAAAAACGGGTCGCAGCATGTGCAACTTGAATTTTAACAGCATTTAAATAAAGGCAGCTGTCGCCATTAGTAGGGCAAGTTGCATTGCAGGGAAGCTAGCTTTACAGTTTATGAAAAGGGTCTATTGGCCCTTCAAACACCACAATCAAAAGTTTGTTTGCTCATAATTGATGAAATGAGAATACGCCAGAAATTACAGTACCATAAACAGCGGGATGCTTTCATTGACGACGTCGACATGGGCGCTGAGTTGGAACACCTTGTCGAAAGCTCCCAGAGTGAGTGCCTGGAAAACTCCGTCCTGTGCTTTTTGCTGTGTGGCCTCCACGGTCGATACAAAATACCTGTGGGGTATTATTTTATGAAGGGGTGCACTGGCCAGCATTTAGCAGAAGTCACATGCCACGTTATACAGAAGACGTCACAGATTGGCTTTGATGTCGTCCGTGCAGTAACGAACAATCAGAAGATTAACGTGGCAGCCGTGGAAGTCCTGTGTGATGGGGAGCTGGAAATACATGCGCCGCACCCCGCAGATGCCACGAAGAACATCTTCCTTGCTTTCCGAAGATCAGAGTCACATAATCAAAAATATCAGGTCACAGTATCTGGCAAAGGACATCGGTGGACAAAAATATCGTGCTGAGTGCATCGCAATGCTTCAGGCACCAAACAGCAGTGCTCCAAATCATGGCCTCACAACGCACCAAGATCGCGGTGGCCTGTTCTACCCGACACAGGAACTTGTCAAAGATCTTGTTGGACTGCGAAGATTTGCGGATCGCGTGCTCTCGCAAAAGCGGTCAGTCAATAAGCCTTTTGAAGTATGCGTGTAAAGGTCAGTAGAAGAGCTCATGAGCTTACCCGTGTTGAGCTGCGGCAACACCGAGTCAGACCACCGCAAGGCTCTGCTGGAGCTCATCGCACGAAAGCTCATCAAGCCACTTCTTGCGAACTATGCGCAAGGGAGGACCAACACGAACGCTTCTGTGAAGCTTCTGCAGAAAAAGCCATTGTCAAGAAATATCCTGAATCTGTAGGTGTTCGCAGTCTCCGCAGTACACGAGGTGTCACGCCGTAACACCGCCTTGTTCAGCAAAACCAGTGTGTGGAATACTCATCAGGTCTAAAGATGGGGCTTGCAGTGGCGTAGCCAGGGGTGGAACTCCGGGCCCGTGCACCCCCCCCCCCCCCCCTTTTTCGAAATTTCATTTTGCCATGGCATACGGAGCACTCGACCACATCGTCTCGTCTGGCCCGGCCCTCACTTAAGGTCAAGGATGGGCTGTGGAAGGAAAGCGCGCCCCTTATATCGACAGTGTATGCGATCCATGTGAACAATGCGAAGCTAGCACTAAAACATTCCACGAACAATTTTTGAACTCTGGTCTTCCAATCTCATGGTCATCATCATGTGTACCTATAGTTACTTCTTTCTTATATTTATGTGTTTCGTTCACGTTATCCCCAATTAAATATGCAATGTATATGTTTTTAGATCTGCGTATTTCTTCTCCACCTCGAACTGAGGTGTGCCAATCCACATTTCCTGGCACTTTAGTAGTGGAGCAGCACAAAACACACGCACGCTTACACATAAATAGTTGAGTCCCTTTCCACCAGAAACAAATGTAGCTCATAATTTCTCCACGCTATTTATATTGTCACTAGACGAGTACAGTGATCTCACCTTCCTTAGCTAGGCTACTCTGGCACGTTTCTAAAAAATTCCTATTTATCCCGTTGTGTGGGAAGTTCCATATGCCGCATGCTTCCAGTTCAGGCTTTAATAGGCGGATTTTGGAGGGTGGACAAAGTCCATTTCAGGAGGGACATCGCCAGCACAATTCAACATTAGAAATAAACGTATTGGCATGCTTATTTAACTGTTAGAAAACATACGTATGTCATATATTCCACGCCACCTTAGGTGTGTACCAAGTTAGGCAAACGAAACGTCTACGATAGCATCAATATATGCAGGGGGGAGGTCGAAACAGGCACGCTCTTAGAGGCTTTTGATTCGCCGAGATAGGGAATTTTCAACGAATGCTCATACGTGTGTTGTTACGCGTAAAAAAACATAAAAAAAACAATCCTGCCGTGCTTATGTGCCTGAATAACTACATCGTACTAGTAACCTTACGGGGCATTTTGTCATTGGTAGGTTTGTTTTAGTAGAATATTTTGCTGCAGAGCAGGAGATAGGCTTCAACGCGTTTCACGGCATTGTCGTCTGCTATTAAACTACTGCCACGGAACACCTATACTATGACCAACCTAGAGAAGGGAAACTGTACCTTTGACAGTGCAACAAAAATGAGGTTAACGGTGGCATTGTGAACTAAAGTATACGACCGTGAGATGGCGCTGCGCAAGATATCGTCATCATTAAGCAATACAATATGGCGGTTGCATTGCTGCTGCGTGCGGCTGGTCGCGCTGCTCTCTCACTGGTCGTAGGCGGGTGGTTATTGCTATCCCGAGGCGATATTCTCGGGTACAGTACTCTAATACGAGTATAAATATTTCTGTTGTGTCGCCAGGTGACTGAGAGGCCTCAACTGGCAATAAACGCACCAAGCAAGTAAGCTTGCGTCCTTTATTGGCAATCGTGATAGATGCAGCATACGTATAAGCGAGCAATGATGTCGCTGACAGATTTGAACATACAGGCAACATAAATAGTCATCTGTTTAATGAAATTACTAGCTGAAATTGATCTCATCCTGTTCAAGCAGAGCGATGTTTGAGACAACCATGTCCGCGATGGGCTGCCCTTGAAACGCAGTACCAGTGCCTTCTCTATAACTTTCAGTGCATTTCAGTTATAGAGAAGGCACTGGCAGTACTCGAAGCGTGCGGCTGACGACGCTTTCTGCGTCGTCGCTTTGCTCTGAGCCCATCGAGGTGATTCGTTGCTGTACTCAATGAAAATGGGAGACTTTCGGAAGCATTGCGATTCACTTCGGTTCCTCTGTGATTAGCAAGCGCACTCCAATAGCACGTAATGCGCCGGCCATCGCGCGATTCGAGTATTACGGTTTAGTCGCACAGCACTGTATACAGACAGTATTTGTGTACGCTGTCGCCCGTTGCTGTTCACTCTACAGGTCTGTGTTTAACGATTTCAGCGTTATAAACACGTAGCATCAAAATTTTGCCATAGGTGAAGTGTCGGCAAGATTACCCTGGTATACTATGTATTTTGACAACACTTGGCGAGGGGCACATGGCTGTGAAAAAAAAAAAGTGATAATAAACCACTACTTTTGTGCACATACTGTGTGATCTTGATATTGCGTTCCGTGTCCCTTCTCCCGCGTCCCTCTCTGAACTGCTTTCTTACAACAAATTGATACCAACTAGCTCATCTTTCAGTGGTCCTCAACTCGTATATTATACAGTACTTGTAAAGCAAAATTTACTTTACGGTATCCCGTTGAAAAATTAATTTGGTTTATGTAATCTAAAGGGGTGAAGGGTTTGCACTTCGATGAAGTGACAGTTGGCTAACAAGGAAAGCCTCAGCCTGAAGCCAGCATTTTAACTGGCACGCATATTTCTCAAGGCTGTTACAGAAGACAAGTTGCAAGGATCAAGCTATATTCTTGCTTGCCCATTGTTGATCAACTGATAAATAAATGAATGAGTCAACCTTTTCTGGTTATGTGAGTGCATAGTTGTCAAAGTCGCTGCTAAATTTACAGTTTTGTTCTTCACTACCGTTTAGCTGTGCCTCATTGTTAGCATGGGTGTCACACAAAACCAGAGGTATCCCCAGGAACTGAAATTAGGAGGTGGTTCTAGACATCAGTGAGAGGCACCAGGTTTTTTTGAATTTGTTACAAACATTTAGAAATTAAGGGGGTTCTTTTAGAAAGACAACGAGGTGTGAACACCTCCCCTAGGGGGTCTGTAGGAAAATCTCTTTAAACAGGCCTTTTTGAGCTGCATAGTAGTTCAAGGAAATAGCACTCAGTACACATTCAAATCTAAAATACGAGCAAATGCTAGCCAAACAGCTCTAATGAGATCTGAGCATAGGTTCCAGGAGTGCGGGTCCTGGAAAAATTGTGGTGAGTGAGTGTGAGTGAGTGTTCTCCCACACTGCCGACCTATAGGTCGGCGCACTCACCCATGAGTGCACTTACACTCATTTCATAGACGTGAGTGCAAGTGCGAGTGAGTGCCAGTGAGTGTGAGAGGAAGTGAGTGCGAGTGAGTGCAGGTCCTGGAAAAATTATGGTGAGTGAGTGTGAGTGAGTGTTCTCCCACACTGCCGACCTATAGGTCGGCGCACTCACTCACACTCATTTCATAGACGTGAGTGCGAGTGCGAGTGAGCACCAGTGAGTGTGAGTGTGAGTGAGTGCGGGTCCTGGAAAAATTGTGGTGAGTGAGTGTGAGTGTTCTCCCACACTGCCGACCTATGGATCTGAGTATACCTCTTCTGTGTACTGTATAAACATACTTTTTAAAACTTGATGTCGTACTTTAGGTCTCTTGTCTGGACCTGATTTTATTATTTGCCATATTCCTGTGACTGAACCTGACACAAAAAACAAGTTGCTTGCACATATGCAACAGTGCTTTGTGGATGGAATGTCTCTCCTCACATAAGCCCTTTAACAGACCAGCAGAATTCATTCACTGCAACTAGGAATGACCTTTGCAAATGCATGACAAATTATACAGCCTGTATAAGAAGATACTACCTGAAATTTTATGTGCAACCTTCCATCTGCCCTAATAATCAAACTGTACTTGGGAGTAGAGTCATGGCTGCTATTCTCCAGGTAACCACTGCAACGCATGTCTCTTTTAACGAAGGGTCAAGTGCCTGTACACAATTTTCACTTTCAAAAACTTTCACAATGCAGCTCATGAGAAGACAGCATTATGCCTTACTGTATCAATCCTTGGTATTGCTGTGCAAAATAATGTTCACATTTACAACAATCTACACTCAGTGCAAGGAAGAAATGCTGTGCTCAGACACGCTCAGACACGCTACTGCTGGCTTGTTTTGCACCTTGTTATATGCAATACTCTATACAAATGTGGACATACACTTGCAGAAGGATACCATGCGACAGTCACTTTCCAAGGAATCCTAAGCCGGCACATTTCCCTTGCACTGGTTACTTCTTGCGTCAAAAACCACTTGTGCAGCCAATCTTGCACTGGTTCAACATACTACTGTTGCATTTTGGTGTACAGTTCCCATTCCTTTCACCTGTTGAGCTTGTAAACTGCTTTTAGTGACAGATGGAGTTCAGGAAGACCTCTTGTCACTATGGTGACTTTTGAGCTTCTTGCGGCTTGGTAGGGGGTAGCTTCAAAACTAACAATCCTTTGTTGTCCATTGTCCTAAATAGAAAAAATAAAAGAGGTCATGAGGAAGCCTTAAAAAAGAAATCATGAATCAAAACTCGGTCTAATAAATAAGTGAAGCACAACCATAAATTAAATGTCCACAAACATACCGTGTGAGGATTTTCGGTCCCTGAGGTTACTTCCAGTGGCAACACAATCTCTGCTAACGGTAAGTCCAGAGATTACAGCAGCTAAGTTTGTGCAGATATGCGCAGTTTCTTGAAGGCTGTGGTTGATAAACAAAAAAAGAAAGAGCCACTGTTACTATGGTAGAAGCATGGACAACTTTGTAATTCATATCTAACAATGCATACAACAATGCTGCAAACATGAATAGCATTATTGAAGATTTGAAGATTTATTTGAGCATCTATTTGAGTAGTGTGCTTAGCCAAGCCTCACTCAAGAGATATTTGTTTCTTTAGTAAGCAATTAAATTGTCCCAGTGCATAAACATGCCATATTAACACTTATGAACTTATTTTGTATACTGAAATATAGAATTCCTTCTCCATACTCTTATGTACATTTGCCTCTAACATACCGTGGATGTATGTACATTTCCTGCTGTAACTCACTTGGCAGAGGGATGCAAAGCTTATGCGGAGGTCCGTAACAGATGTTTCACGGTAAGGATATTTATACATTTGTGAGATATTTAAATAAAAATCTTTATACAACATAATTGGTACGCAGAAGCCGTGCTTCTGATTAGCCGCACAAATAATAAAACTTCATGAAATGTGTTCTTTAGCCGTTTTGCAAGCAATAGCGGTGTTACACGGGCACTTTTGATCGCGATCAGGACTTATCCGGATCGAGTTTGGCGCTGAAGCCAAATCGTGATACGGCTTCCAGATGGCGATCATCACACGATTCCTATCGGGCCTGATCACGCTCAAGAATAACCATATAGCAGCAGCTGAGCACCATCGAGCCTAATCGAAATCCGCCCTGATGGTGATCAAATGTGCGCGTGTGACGCAGGTTTAACAATAATCGGTGTTGAAGATGCACAGCAGGGCATTTTTACTCACCGGTGCTTATGGCCACATGGTGCAAGGTCAATCCGTTTTCCTAGGTTGTCTTCCGGCACTGTGCTTACTACAGGCAATCAATTTTTCACGCGAAAGCTATGCAACCGTTATGCCAGTGAACTGTCGCAGCTGGTAAAATTCACCGTTGTTAGACACGATCGCTGTGTGGCAGCGGCTATCTAAACAAGGTAGCGTAAAGCGAACGTGCGTGGTCGAAGGAAATGACCGCGGTACAATTTGAATCAAGCGGCCCAAACTCAATCGATACCGATGGGCTGCTGCTCATCGCAGGTCAGTGTAATCTCAAAACAGACTCGAGCGCGTATGTTATCTTTAAAGTTCAAGAAAAACATATTCGTACTTACTTTATGAAAAATGACACTGTAACCCAGCTTGTTAAGTACTTCCAATACGTTTTTATATCAATTTTTTGCTCACGTTGAGCGCCCCTAGCACAGAAGATGCAAACTAAAGTATCCGACCGCTAAAAGAGGAGTTAGTAGCTCCACTTTGCGCGCAACTCGATGGAACGCGCCGCGGTTGATTTTTTCGCCCTCCGTGGCGATCGCGGGAACTCGAGACATTCCCGTGCCTGCTACTGCCGCACGCTCCCGCCGGCGGTACTCCGGACAGCGCGCAGGCCGGCCGCGATTGGCTACGCCTGTGATGTCAGGTGGCCAGGCGGTCTAAGGGACTTTAAGGCGGTCTAGAGTTACTGTATATGTTCCCCTTGGGGACCCCGTAGGGAGCATATACAGTAACTCTAAGGCGCTCTAAAGCCCCATAGATCAAGGGGCTTTAAGGCGGTCCGGAGGCGAGCGCTCTCGCAAGGCGCCTGGTCGAAACACGCGGCAGGGAGCTCCCTATCGGAAAACGAGCTAAATTCCAGGCATTGATTTCTAGCGGGCATTGACTCGACGCAAGGAGGACGCTATACCGATCTCTCGCAAAAGAAAACGCTTAACAACGGCGGATGGTTCACTGCAAAATGCCACAACTCAAGGCTGATCGCCGTTCCGCAAACCGGGAGCGAAGCGGCGGACAAATTAGCGCCGACCCAGCCCAAACGTCGCAAAGAGAAGCTACCTCCACTGCCGAAAACCGATTTCAAGGTCATCATTAGACCGAAGAATGGGCTCAACATCAGTCAGCTGAGCACGCACCAGATGGCCTGGGCAATAACGAAAGCATATGGAAACCCTAACATGTGCAACGAAGGCAACTTGCTTATACAATTGCGCAACGGATCCAACATCGCCATAACCAGCACACCAAACACGAAGACTGCCAATGCTGTGCAGAGCATTTCAAGTTTGCGTTTCGGTGCAAGCGACTATGCAGTGACGGCTTACGTGGCATCTCTGGACAATTCGTGTAAATGTGTCATTCACGGACCGGACGCCGGTACCAAGCCGACCGAACTACTAGCCCATCTTCGGGTACGCACCCAAGGTGTCAAAATCCATTATGCAAGAATGCATGGAAATTCCCAAACTGCGGTCATCACTTTCGAGGGCAAGATTGTTCCCCGCTATGTTTACTACTACGGCGGGCGAGACACGTTGCTACCTCTACCGATCATCGCAGCAAGTTTGCTACATATGCTTCAAACCTGGTCATAGAGCGGACGTATGCCCGACACCTGACGCTGTTGTCTGCTCGAATCGCGCCGAGCCAGTCATGGAGGACGGACACACCTGCGAGCCAAGGTGTGCGCTATGCAAGGAGGCGCACCCCACACGTGCAAAAGAGTGCAAGGAACGCCTCAGGAAACCGAGGAGTCATCGACCGAGGAAAAGAGAAGAAGCAAACGCTGGAGCTAGCAATGCCGGCGTCTGTGGCCGTACCCGGAAACACTGGTTCAGCAAGAACTCCAGTTCAACATCCAGACCCGATAGGCTTCGAGAACGCGGTCGAGGTCGAGATCCGCGTCCAGGACCAGGCAGGTTCCAGAAACAAAAAAGAAACAGCCAAAGAAGCCCATAACCAAGAAGGAAGAAAACAGTAAGGTGAGCTGGAAAGCGCATCCTTTTTCTGCCTCTTCCACAGCTCCAAAAGACACGAATACGCAGATAGGGAACACTCGTAGTGATAACTGGCAATCTAACGACGACGTAGATGAGCTAAGGCAAACTATTCAGACGCTGAGGGCGGAGAATGCTGAACTTAGACAGAAACTAAACGATCTCATAGCTGAACTCAAGGCCCAGAGAACCGGGCAGGCAATCTCAAACTCGCAAGCTAACGAAATTCAGTCAACCACCATAGGGCGCCAGGTATTCTCAGCTGCCATGACTGCCATGACTGCCATGAACAATGCGCTAGCGAACCTTAGCAACCTCGTCTCCAACATCCAAGACGAGGCGCGTAAGAATAGAGAACGTCTAGTACAGTTTACGGCCATGAAATCCAGAGCTAAACCCTATACTAGGCCATCAACTGAGCATGGCGAGCAACCGTAAATACTCGGACAAGTTAGAAACCCTCGAAATATGGCAGTGGAACTGCCATGGGATCCACAGAAGCAAGCTCTTCTTAAACAACATATCAGTAACTGCGGAGCTCTGCCAGACATAATCGCTCTGCAGGAAACCGGCTGCTCACCAGCTATCGCTGGCTACTCAGTCTGAGGGGATAGGGCAGAGTAAGGTCGCGACGCTGGTTCACAAGGCGGTGACCACAATCAGACACGACATCAACGCAACGGATATTGACCACGTTTTCATTGAAATCATCACCCAAGAAAAAGCCAAAAAACATATTTCTTCCTCAATATTTACAGCCCGCCCAGCCAGAGGAAAGCCAACTTCAACTACTTGCTGGGTAAGGCGCAGCAAGCAGCAGGCAAGGAGGGCCTCGTCATCTTAGGCGATTTTAATGCATGGCACAAGAGCTTGGGATATATTAAGGAAACTCAGAAAGGCAAGGATCTTGCCAGGGAAGCTGATCGCGGAAAGCTCAGTCTCATCACAGACCCCACGCGACCCACGCGAGTGGGAAATAATATCAGCCGAGATTGGTGCCCCGACTTGGTATTAGTCAGAGGAGTACGAGAGGCTCGTTGGGAAAACAAAGGGGAAACGCTTGGCAGCGACCACTGTATCTTGCGCAACCAGATAGAAACACTCCCCATCAGAAAAAGACACGGCCAGGCCAGACTTACCGACTGGGAGGCATATAGAAAAACTAGGGCGGAGTCCGAAGATACTGAGATCACAGACATTAAGAGCTGGGTCACAGGAATCAAAGCGGACTGGAAAAGGTTAACCCGAGAGGTCACCCTCACAACCAGCACACCTGAGGTGGACAAACATCTATTACACCTATGGGACGCTCGTCGGGGGTTACTAAGAAGGCGGAAACGGCAGAAGTACAACAGGAAGCTCAGACTTAAGATTGCCGAGATCACCAGACATGCTGAAGAGTATGCGACAGAGCTCGCAAGGCGCAATTGGGACAAAAAATGCAACGAGCTACAAGGTACCCTCGGCTGGAAAAAAAACATGGGCATTGCTAAGGGCTCTTATAGACCCAACTATGACCAAGTCTGAAAACTGCAAGACAACCCAACGAATCGCGCACCAATTTCAAGGCACAGACCGGAAAATGCTAGAGAAGATCAAACAGCGCTATATTGGGGATGCAACGAACGTAGCCTGCAGCTTGGCATACACGGGCAAGGAAAACCCTCCTTTAGATGAGCCTATCACCGCAGAGGAAGTCAGGCACGCCATGATTTCCGCCACAAGGAACACCACCCCAGGCAAGGATGGCATCACCAATGCAATGATAAGGAACCTAGACTAAAGGTCAATGAAAAGATTTACAGAATTCATCAATAAACACTGGGAACGCGGGACTATCCCGGACGACAGGAGACATGCAGAAATAGTGATGATTTCAACGTCCGGAAAGACTCCCAGTCTGGAAAATCTTAGACCGATTTCGCTGACATCATACTTGGGAAAAGTATATGAGAGAATTGTGCTTCAGAGGTTGGAGACCTCCCTGGAGGATAATGAACTCCTGCCGCATACTATGTCTGGGTTTTGAAAACACCTCTCAACACGAGACGTCCTTCTGCACATCAAGGGGGAAGTGCTCACTACCGTCCCGAAATACGGAGAACATATCTTGCTCGCACTTGACAATAAGGCTGCCTTCGACAATGTCAGTCGCAGGGCTGTGCTGGAAGGTCTTAGCAACCTAAGCTGCGGGCGCAGAATACACAGCTATGTTAAAGCCTTCCTCAGTAACAGAACCGCCACTATTGGTGTAGGAGGCATCAGGACTGACACCTTCAACATGCCTCAAAGGGGAACACCGCAATGCTCTGTGATATCCCCTATGCTCTTCAACATTGTTATGACTGGCATAGCACGGCAGCTAGGAAAAATTGAAGATGCCATCTACGCAGATGACGTCACACTCTGGGTGACCAAGGGATCCTTGGGAGAAAAGCAAGACCTTCTGCAGAAGGCAGCAGATACGGTCCACGCATATGCCCGACACTGCGGACTCGCATGCTCCCCAGAGAAATCCAAGGTGCTCAGGGTGTACAGAAGGGTACACAACGTACAGAACTCCATAGAGGTCTACGTAGGAGGGAGGAAGATCCCCGAAGTAGCCCAGATTAAGATCCTTGGCATGTGGATACAAAGTAACCGACGCCTGGATTACACAATCCGACAGCTCGCGAACACCACAGCGCAGATCACGAGGATGATCGCCCGAATCTCCAACAGAAGACGAGGGATGAAGGAGGAAGACACTTGTCGGCTAGTACAGGCCCTAGTTGTGAGTAGGATTGTATACAGTGTCCCCTACGAAACGCCGCTCGAGCACGAAGAGGATCAGTTAGAGGCAATACTCAGGAAAGCTTACAAATGCGCTCTGGGACTACCGGTTAGCACCTCGACGGATAATTTTCTTAAATTGGGCATCAACAACACAGTGGAAGAACACATCGAGGCCCATCTCTCTCAAAAAATGAGACTTATGCAGACCCCGACGGGCAGGAACACGCTGAAGATACTGGGCATGAGGGATGTCTGGAGAGAAATTAACAGCACGGAGTGTATACCGAAGGATATTCGAGAGAAGATCAAGATCAGCCCAATATCGAAAAACATGCATCCAGAACTACACAAGGCCAGAAGAAAGGCTAGGTCGTAAGCTCATGAGAGATATTTCGCCGGAAGAAAAGATATGTCGACGCGGCGACATACCAAGAACACTCCGGAGCGGTAACAAGCGTTGTTGATCACCAGCTTAGGGAAGTCAATTGCGCGTCCATCAAAGGCAACAACATCCTCGAGGCTGAGGAAGCGGCGATCGCGATCGCCATCACCCATCAGGGCGAGGAGGCCATATAAATTCTTACGGACTCGCAAGAAGCATTCAGAAGGTACAGCAGCGGACGCATATCCACTGTGGCCATCCGCATTCTCAAAGCGAGGAAAATCACATTCTCTAGATGCTTCATAACGTGGACATCAGGCCATGAAACTGTGACAGGGGACCAGCGTGCGGACGCCAACGCACGAGCATACGCCAACCGGGGGGCGCACCACGACGGGGAACTAAACGCAGTCACAAGACGTTATGGAGCGATTTTAGAACATCAAAGAGCCTTAAGGAGGACATATCCCCCTCCCCATAAAGACCTTAGTAGAGAGCAGTCGGTCGCCTGGAGACAACTGCAAACTAATACATACCCCAATTTAAGCCTACTTAGTAAAATCTATCCCACAACATATGACGATAAATGCCCGCTATGCGGGAAACACCCAACCCTGTACCACGTTACGTCGGCCTGCCAAAAATGTAATGTAGTGCCAGTAAACAAAGCACCAACACTGGAGCAGTGGGAGGCTGCGCTATCCTGCTCGAAGCCTGATGAACAGCTCAAGCTGATCGACAGAGCTGGCAAGATGGCAAAGGCCACAGGGGCCCTGGACTGAGGACTCTTCCTACGCCTGGGAACTTACCTTGGGGAAATAAAGTTTTTTTCATTTTCATTCATTCATTCGCCGAAATATTTCGGAGTCGGCTTGTCGAATGCATACTGAAGCTGTGAAAATTACAACCGGACATCTCCAAATTCTTTTCACGACCGCTTTAATCGTGTGACAGCAGACAAACAGAAAGACCAAAATTGCTGCGTTCAAGTATCCCAAGGAAGGCAGGCAGGCACAGAACTTTATTTTTGTCCTGAGAAACTGCAGTTGGACGTCCCCTTTTAGGGGGATCCTGTAGCAGTTGCGGGCCGCTCCCACGCAGGGACAGGAAGACCGTGGCCCTCCGCCCTCTCGCAGGCTCTCTGGACAGCCCGAAGTTGAACCGAAAGGTCGCCGCTTCTCAGGGCTTCCTCCCAGTCCTCTTCTTTGCTGAACTCTGTGTCACGTAACGCAGGACATTGCCAGAGCATGTGAGCTAGTGAGCAGTAAGCCTCTCCGCAGTTCGGACAATGCGGTTCAACGTTGGGCGAGAAGTTACTAAACCTGCCTCGCGAAGGGAAAGACCCCGTTTGGAGCATCCTGAAGGCCGAAGACTGCGGACGAGTGAGTTTAGGGTGAGGAAGTGGAAAGACCCTCCGAGAGAGATGATAATGAGTCACGATCTCATGAAAAGTGAGGAGCGGGTCCCTGTACCTGCCGGCATCCCCGCCCGCGAATTCGCCGGGACCGCCGCGGTGAGGGAAACCTCGCGCACGGTCATGGGCAAACTCATTGGCGTTGGGGACATCGGGGTGTACGTTGGCCCCCATGTGGGCCGGGAACCATGTTATGGTGTGAAACCCGGCAGCCCCCTCGCTGCCGAGGATAGCTGCTGCCTCCCGCGAGATCGAGCCCGAGGCGAAAGCTCTGGCAGCGGACCGCGAGTCCGTGAAGACATTTGGACGCGATACGTCCTTCATTGCTACAGCAATGGCAAGTTTGCTCAGCAATCGTTGCCGAAACGTTTCTAACCGACGCAGCACATAGGAGCTTGCCACTATGGTCGACTGAGACCACTGCAAAGCGATCAGAACGCCCGTACTGTGCTGCATCGACAAACGTAGCGAGGTCCGGGCTGTCTGCAACTGACTTCAATAAGGAACGGGCCCGAGCTATGCGGCGTCCTACATTGTACTGCGGGTGGACATTCCTGGGAAGTGGAGCTACGGCAAATGTACCTCTGATAGAAGACGGTAGAGTTACTTTACGTTCGCGAATCTGTGTAAGACCGCAGCCAATGGACTCCAGGATACGTCTACCGGCCTGCGAGGACGACAGGCGCACTACCTGAGCCATTTTCTGCGCCTCGATCACCTCCGAGAGGGAGTTATGCATGCCCAGTTGTATGAGCTTTTCGGTGCTCGTGCTGAGAGGCAACCCTAGAACTCGCTTTATACTCGTGCGCATTAGTGCGTCGATTTTTGCCTCTTCCCTTTTGGACCAGTGCAGCGCCGAAGCGACGTAATTAATGTGGCTCATGAGAAACGCATGGTAGAGCCGAAGGAGATTGCTCTCGCTCAGCCCGCCCCTGCGGTTCGAGACCCTGAGTATGAGCCTAAGCATGTTCTCCGTCTTGGAAGTGATGCGAGCTATAATCTGCGAGTTGCCCCCCTTCGACTCCAGCAACAGTCCGAGCACCCTGATGCAGTCTACCCTGGGGATTCTCTGCCCGTCACGTGTGTATAGAGATATTGGAATCTGCTCTAGGAGTGAGGTTCCTCATCCCTTGTCGGGTGGGTCGGTAAAGTAACAACTCGGACTTGGCAGGCGACAGGCTCAATCCCGAACCGACTAGAAAGCCCTCCGTGACGTTGAGTGCCTGTTGAAGTGCCTGCTCTACCTCGGCATCGGACCCTCCCATGCACCACACAGTGATATCGTCCGCGTAGAGAGCATGGTTAATCCCGCGAACCGTGGCGAGTCGCTCGGAGAGGCGATATCGTCTTTAATACTGTCCGTGAGCGAGCGACACAGCTCGAGCCAGTGTCAGGGCCGCGCACGCGACCCGCACGCGCTGCAAGTCCTTGAGACAAGCGGCTGTGATTAGCGCGCGCTTCTGGAGGTCGCCGCTTCCGCCAAGAGCCACACGAGAGGCGTGTCGCGTGTCTCAAAGTGCCATCTGCCGCCGTTTTTCCTGGGAGTCGTGCACAGCGGAGACCATCGGGAGCTGCTCAGGGTCCGTTTAAACGGTATAGCGCGGCGCTCCCCAAGCGAATACTGATACGGCGGGCTGATTGCAAGCGGTGATGATGACAGTGATGACGCGTGCGATGTTGTAGACGCGATGTTTCTTCTTGTCCGGGCCGTCGTCACGCGCCCCGTTCGCTTCTTGTCGGCAACGCTTCCTTGACAAACGAGCTGATTAAATCGCCGTGTCGTCGAGGGGCTGCGTTGGATCCGCTCGTTTTCGCTCGGTCGCGCTGCCCCTACAACGCGTGCAGGAGGTAAAGCCGGGGTTTCAGGGGAGACGAGGCGTTGCACGAGCCGCGGGTTGCGAATTGTAACCGAACTGCTAACGCGAGGACTTAAACGGAAGAATACACCTGGTGGAAATACGCTTTGGACGCGAACAGAGAAGAAGACGAAACACACACACAAACAAGCGCTGTGTGTGTTTCGTCGTCTTCTCTGTCCGTGACCAAAGCGCTTTTCCACCAGGTGTAATGCAAAACCAACTAGACCAACCAAGTGCCGAAACGGAAGAATGTCAGTTATATTACGGAGCTCTTACGTCCAGAAACATGGCACTATGGGTTCTGTGGGGGCCTGGTACAGTGCTGGAATCCCGGGGCTGATTTAGATCCGTTGGTCGTTGCTTAATGTACACGTAAAGCACGGTATATAGGCGCGTGGTTCGGGCCGAAAATTTAATCGCAATACAAATGTAGCCCATGACGAAAAGGCTTTGGTAGCGCAGCAAAACATGGACCAGAAGAAGAGACGAGACAAGGACAAGCACTTGTCCTTGTCTCTTCTTGTCTACGTTTTGTCTCCTCAAATTCACTCCCTTTCCCATTCCTTGCTACACTATACAGTACGAGATTATGCTGCACTCTACCCTCCCCCCTTCCCATTTTCATCCTTCCAACCTCGCCATCATTCTTCCTCACCTCCCTTTAATATCTAATAACAGGAGTCTTATAGGGTGAAGTACGCTTTGCGAGGCATAAATAATGGTTTTTCAGTAGAATACGTTTACCTGCGTGGGTATGTTCTGTTAACTTGGAAACTGACAAACGCGATGTTGGGTGACGCTATGGCGGTGTTTTTCGCACCACTATCAGGGCAAAGTTAAGAACGTAGTTCCTTTTTTGTGGGGAAAAAGTGGGCTCGTTCCCGTTAATGCGACGTGCGATCTTCCCACTTTTGCCTAAATCTAAAAACAGTTTTCGGTGCGGTAGACAGTCCGTTTAACGTAACGCTTTGGCGAGGAGGAAACTTGTTTTTCTCCGAAGCACGACAGATGACGGCAATGTTGGAAAGTTTCACTACAAAAACAAAAAAAAAGTAATTTAGTTCACACGTTACGATAGTTGTTAAGGAAAAGAAACCTGAAAGACGACTGCTAGCATGAAACGCATAAACGGCTTTGTAAACAAACACCACATAGCAATCTTCCCATCGTACATACGCTCGCACACACACCGACAAACTGAGAAGAAATGACCCTGCATGTACCACACGCAAAGCGTGCCGCTCTCGACACGCTCCGTGTAAGCCGATCTCTCAGACGCCTGTTGAAGGCGCCTGAGAAATGTATAGGCAGGTCCATTTGCGCCGCACATACGGAGTGAGCACATCACGGCCGCGCCTTAATAGTGCACGAAGCTTCTTGTACTAACGAATTCATGAGCTTGTATACTGCACAAGACTACCTACCTGTGCCTATCAAACGTATTTGCGTGTCGTCACGAAGATCGACAAAGGAACCCGTGCCTTTGGGCACTATGCGCTTGACCTAGACGTCACCGAAGAACTCACTGTCGTGAGCACACAGACGTGTGTAAATAACCCGGAAGGAACACACACACACACACACACACACACACACACACACACACACACACACACACACACACACACACACACACACACACACACACACACACACACACACACACACACACACACCAAAGAATACGGGTAAGAGCCATACAGCTGTTAAGAGCTACTGGCCATTACCGTAAGGAACGCGGTGGCCGAGCAATTCCAGCACACACGATATGGTACTTCCAGCGAGAGCGTCGGCCTGCTGACTTTTCCGTTTTTTTTTTCGTTCCTTTTTCCGTCGCTGTAGCCGTGAACGCTACTGCGCCGGAAAAGGGCGTCATCGACGAAAAGAAAATGCTAACACTACAACCACAAATGTGAATAGGTTCACATCAAAGTTAAAGGTCACAGGACGTCATTGCGAAAGCGGCTTGCGTAGACTGTGGCCGCCATTAGCCTATCTCTTCGCTAAAGCCATCTCTATAATATCCCCGCTATCGGTGCTCGCACACACACCGACAAACTGAGAAGAAATGACCCTGCATGTACCACACGCAAAGCGTGCCGCTCTCGACACGCTCCGTGTAAGCCGATCTCTCAGACGCCTGTTGAAGGCGCCTGAGAAATGTATAGGCAGGTCCATTTGCGCCGCACATACGGAGTGAGCACATCACGGCCGCGCCTTAATAGTGCACGAAGCTTCTTGTACTAACGAATTCATGAGCTTGTATACTGCACAAGACTACCTGCCTGTGCCTATCAAACGTATTTGCGTGTCGTCACGAAGATCGACAAAGGAACCCGTGCCTTTGGGCACTATACGCTTGACCTAGTGTCATGAGTCAACGGGAGGCCGCACAGAGCAGACGACGACGACGGCGAAGACCGTTCGCCGATGAAGCAGCACGTGCGCTCGTGGCGCGTGAAACGAGGCGTGAAAAGGGCGCAGCAGCGCTGAGCAAGGGGATTGTCTGCTTGGCTACGGCCGAAGAAGGACGCATCGGCAGCTTCGCTCTGTCGACGGGAACGGCGGGCGTTCAGCTCGGGAGCCCGAGACGCTGGTACTCCGGGGCGTAGCTGTAGACCTCGGCCAAGATTCGAGCGAGGCTCCGCGGAGGTGCTGCAGCCGAGGGTTCCGGACGCGCCGCCAACACTCCCCCTTCGAAGGTCGGCCAGCAGAAATTCACCAGCGCGACACGTCACCACTGCGAGCGGGGGACCGTACTCGTACTTAGCCCGGCGGCTAGGCCTAACCCTGGGTCAGGCCACGTCATCAGTGGAGACGGGGCGACGGCTTCGGAAGCAAGCGGTCTCTTCTAGCCGTCGTAAAGGACAGCGACGACTTCCGCCCGACCAGTCTCCACACCGGCAGCGGACTTGGTGACGACGAGTGAGGACCGCGCCCGCAACGTAAGAACTTTCCGTGTGTTCATCGCGACGGCGTCGGCGAGGCCACAGTGGCCAGACTCAGATCTAAGCACTGCGCCAATTTGAGACTTAAACCAATCAGTACTTTAGATTAGGAGGAATCTCAGTGTTGATTGTATTTTTCGGCATGTATATATTTTGTTCACTTTTGTTCACTTTTGGGTTTGCGTTTGCCGTGTTATAAAAGTTTGGTTTGCTGTGACAAAACGCTACTGTCGTCAAGCGTCTCTCACTCCCTCTCCCACGCTCGGTAGTACAACCCTCCGAGATCTTCTCCGGCGGTAATTCGTGACATTAAATTGGCGAGCCTGCCAGGATTAACATCTCCAGGCCCAGTCACGAATGATCGTCGGAGAGTGCCGGGATGGATTGGGAACGTTTGGCGGCAATAGCTAAGAGCAGGAACCTGTTTGGAAAGGATGCGTTGCGATTTTTTGAGGAATGTGCACGAGAACGCGACGTTGAGCGTAAAGAACGACAGCTCCAATTTGAAGAGGAACGCGAGCGAGCTCGTGATGAACACAAAAGAGCGGTGGCAAAACTAAAGGAACAGATATACGAGGCTGAACAAAAGTTGGTGCACCGGAGTCGGGAGATATCGTGTTTAGGTTTAACAGTAACCCGATCAGCCGAGTCTAGTGAAAATGAAGAGGAAGTTAGCCAATTTCTGGAAATTGAGATAATTCAAGACGTTGTTGTGCTCGGACCCGAACAAGTTGACGAGAATACGGATAGGCCAGAGGAGACTGATTCTGGGCCAGATGAACAGGCGGATGTAGGCGCCCAAGAGCTGGTTGAGGATGCGGGCGTAGGCGCCCAAGAGCTGTTGAGCGCAGCGGAGGAGAAAGCGCACCCACCGCCGGTGCATGAGAATAAAGAGTGCATTGCAGGTTGCTGCAAGCGCGTACTTGGCGGAGGGGGTATTGCAGGTTGCTGCAAATTGAGTTTTGACGGGGTCTCTTCTGATGCGTGCCCCACAGTGGAGGATGTGGAGCGGAGCCACGATCCACGCGACGAACTCGTGAAGTTCGAGAGTGAGAACAGGGAAAGCGAAGTCCGCGATCGTAGCGGTACAAGTAGGAGTGAGGAGCTCACTGTTGAGGAAAAGGCAGGCGCGGACGCTGCCAACGGACTTGACGCTAAGGAGCGTCAAGGAATGCGAGCTGGAAAGAAGCAAAACGCGAGCGAACGCGGCGAGGTTAAGGTGCGTCGAGCAAGTAGACGCCGTAGAAAGGTCGTTCGCAAGAATCGTTCCACGAGCATTAAGATGGGAATACGCAGGGGACTGCGTCGGAGACAGCATGCGTTTAGTACATGCATAAGAGAAGCGGTTCAGAAGAGGCGTTTGTGTCGGAAAGAGCGCAAACGCAGCACCCACACAAGGGGTTCGCGAGCGCGTGCAGGGGGTGGACGCGCGAGAAAGGGTGTGTCGAAGGGACGTTGGACACTGAGAAAGGGCGTAAGCTTTAGCTGCGCCAGGCGTTCTCGAGAGCGTGTAATGATAAAGAGACGCTCGAGAGTTGCTCGGAGGAGACGTGCAAAGTGCAGAAAGAAGAAACGCGTGGAAGGATTGGACAGTGGTAATAAACGCAGCGATCACACCGAGCGCTCGAGAGAAAGTGCAGTGGCGAGGAGGCGCGCAAGAGAGTGGCGCGAGCTGCCGACTGGGAGAAAGCCTAGAGTTAAAGCGGAAAGATTCTTTTTGTGGCCTCTGAAGAAAAGATTATGGTTTTATGAAAGGATAGCTTTTGATGGAAATGAACAGGGACAGGACTAAGGACAAAGACATACGGACGGGAAAAATAGATCAGAGAAATTATAGCAAGTACTGTTTAGTTGTTAGGGAAGAGAAAGAACTTGGCAGAGCATTTAGAGATTTAAAGGACAA
The DNA here is from genome assembly GCA_013339685.2 of Hyalomma asiaticum. Lineage (NCBI taxonomy): Eukaryota > Metazoa > Arthropoda > Arachnida > Ixodida > Ixodidae > Hyalomma > Hyalomma asiaticum. The sequence goes on along the minus strand of CM023491.1, from coordinate 43,289,920 downwards.
TGAATAGGAACGTGGAGACATTTGAATGGACATAGAGAAATGAGAGTAGACAGCGCGTCTAACTAGCTGATGGGAAAGAGAATGTAGCGGTTGCCAAGCTTGTGTACAGAGGTAGGGGAGGAAGCAAAATAGCAAAGGTTAATAGAGTAATGAGGAAGTTCGCATAGAGAGCGCCATAGGAAAAACGTATGTTGGTAGCCACGAGGCAAAAATGGTAACAGCAAAGAGTGCTGTTTAATGTACAGGTGTGTGTGCATGATAGTGATGTGATATGTCTGCAGAGCAAAGAGTGCAAATGTGATAAAGCCTATAGTTTAGTCTAGTTCTGTATTGGTAGGGACTTAAGTGTATTAGGTATAGGGAACTGACCAAGCCTTTAGAGACTTAGAGGAGTGAAGTGTACAGTTATGTATAGTTGTGTGTGGTTATAGTGATATATTGTACGCTATATAGTGTATTGATACAGTGCATTGATATGGTGAGATACTGGCGTAGGGGATTGTACAATATCGTTAAGTGGACACAAGCGTGGACTGAACGAACATTGAGTTCTGTGATGTGTGAACAATCAGTGAAGTATTATGTGTGGTGAAGTGTTGTGCGGTGTAACGTGTCGTGTGAAGTGCGAAAACAAGTGTGTAGTGAGGTACGTACTACGTCGACACAAGCAGCACCCATGCCACAGCAGAGTCACAGTCACCACCCGCAAAGGATCGGCAGTGGGAGTTTTTTTCAGGGAAAAAAAACTCCTGAAAAGATGGGCCCATGTCATGAGTCAACGGGAGGCCGCACAGAGCAGACGACGACGGCGGCGAAGACCGTTCGCCGATGAAGCAGCACGTGCGCTCGTGGCGCGTGAAACGAGGCGTGAAAAGGGCGCAGCAGCGCTGAGCAAGGGGATTGTCTGCTTGGCTACGGCCGAAGAAGGACGCATCGGCAGCTTCGCTCTGTCGACGGGAACGGCGGGCGTTCAGCTCGGGAGCCCGAGACGCTGGTACTCCGGGGCGTAGCTGTAGACCTCGGCCAAGATTCGAGCGAGGCTCCGCGGAGGTGCTGCAGCCGAGGGTTCCGGACGCGCCGCCAACACTCCCCCTTCGAAGGTCGGCCAGCAGAAATTCACCAGCGCGACACGTCACCACTGCGAGCGGGGGACCGTACTCGTACTTAGCCCGGCGGCTAGGCCTAACCCTGGGTCAGGCCACGTCATCAGTGGAGACGGGGCGACGGCTTCGGAAGCAAGCGGTCTCTTCTAGCCGTCGTAAAGGACAGCGACGACTTCCGCCCGACCAGTCTCCACACCGGCAGCGGACTTGGTGACGACGAGTGAGGACCGCGCCCGCAACGTAAGAACTTTCCGTGTGTTCATCGCGACGGCGTCGGCGAGGCCACAGTGGCCAGACTCAGATCTAAGCACTGCGCCAATTTGAGACTTAAACCAATCAGTACTTTAGATTAGGAGGAATCTCAGTGTTGATTGTATTTTTCGGCATGTATATATTTTGTTCACTTTTGTTCACTTTTGGGTTTGCGTTTGCCGTGTTATAAAAGTTTGGTTTGCTGTGACAAAACGCTACTGTCGTCAAGCGTCTCTCACTCCCTCTCCCACGCTCGGTAGTACAACCCTCCGAGATCTTCTCCGGCGGTAATTCGTGACACCTAGACGTCACCGAAGAACTCACTGTCGTGAGCACACAGACGTGTGTAAATAACCCGGAATGAACACACACACACACACACACACACACACACACACACACACACACACACACACACACACACACACACACACACACACACACACACACACACACACACACACACACACACATCAAAGAATACGGGTAAGAGCCATACAGCTGTTAAGAGCTACTGGCCATTACCGTAAGGAAGGCGGTGGCCGAGCAATTCCAGCACACACGATATGGTACTTCCAGCGAGAGCGTCGGCCTGCTGACTTTTCCGTTTTTTTTTTCGTTCCTTTTTCCGTCGCTGTAGCCGTGAACGCTACTGCGCCGGAAAAGGGCGTCATCGACGAAAAGAAAATGCTAACACTACAACCACAAATGTGAATAGGTTCACATCAAAGTTAAAGGTCACAGGACGTCATTGCGAAAGCGGCTTGCGTAGACTGTGGCCGCCATTAGCCTATCTCTTCGCTAAAGCCATCTCTATAATATCCCCGCTAATGATTTTAGGAAGGGGTGGCTGCCGACGTTGAAGCTTAACTGTGACAACATAACTGTCTCAACATGCTTGGATGATGAATACGTAAAGTAGTACGTTACCTTAGCTGTACAGGTGGCGAGGGGGGGGGGGGGGGGTGAAGGCGTCTCTTCCGGTTGAAGGCACACGAGGTAAGAAATGCTATCGGAACTTGCTATGGGTGAGCATGAGGCGAGAAGTCCGTCGCGGCCGATTAACATCGTCCGCGTGCGCCCTTCTCGGGCTTCGAGAACAAAAAACTGCAACGTGCGGCGACAAAGCTAGGACGTCGAAAACAAAACGCAATTTCCTGTTCCGCGTCGATCGATCTTCGGGATTGGTTCGCCCGGAGGCCGCGCCGTTATCTCAAGCATCGGTCAGGCGCTGCAACAGCTGATAACAAAAGGAAGGAAATATGAAACTCTGGGGTAGTTCATTTCAAATTTCGTACTTCGGGTATTACTGCTTATCGCTTCGCGGAATATTTTTAACCTTCGTCGTGTGTACCCGTCGCCTCTCGAATGCTCGCTTTCGCGTGGACCATATTGCAGAAATACACATATGCTGCGAATGTTGTTTGCCAGTGAAACCATCTTTAAAGGCGCCATTGATGCCTAAAGCGGCTCCGCAACATTTTCCTTTAACATAGCCAGAAAGCAGTGTCTATCGGTCGTTGAGGCTCCTATGAACATGTGAGCCAAACGTTATTGCGCTGCTCGCACCAAGGACTGCGAATCTTGGTCTGAAATACAGCTAGAAATTGCCCGTTTTTTCTTTTCGTCAATGGCGTTATACCGGCAGCGCCTACTGAGACACTTGACTCAAGACATCGTCTTAATTTGTTGAACCAAAAACGGACAAACAGAGCAGCTACAGAGGACGTTTTTTCGCGGTCACGACATCAACCAACGCCGTTTCTGCTTCACTGGCGTAGTAGGTGCCCCCCAGTGACGTCGTTTGTTGGGTGAAGAGGGGTTACTTTCCCAGGTGGATTTGAAACCCAGTTGCAAATTTCGTGCTGCTTTGCAAGGCAATATTATCTGGCGCACATTGTTCACGCGAACACCGACGAGCGAAGGCATTGGTTTGTGACTTTATGTGTTAAAAAGGTGTGGCGGGGTCTCCTTAAGCAATGTGCCCGAAAATATCATGATGCGCGAAATTTTGACCACAGCACAGCCTTGTCTGCGTCTAAGCGCCACAGCCGAATGTTCAGTCAAAGCAGAGTTGTTTGGTGGGGTTTAACGTCCCAAAACCGCGCTATGATGATGAGAGACGCCGTAGTGGAGGGATCCGGAAGTTTCGACCACCTGGGGTTCTTTAACATGCACTGACATCGCACAGCACACGGGCCTCAACATTTCGCCTCCATCGAAATGCAGCCGCCGCGGCCGGGATTCAACCCCGCGAACCCCGGATCAGCATCCGAGTACCATAGTCTCTAGACCACCGTGGCGGGGCCAGTCAAAGCGGAGACATAGAGAAGGGGGTGGAGGGGTTGGTGCTCGGTGTCGCATCGCCGTTCATCATTAAACACCACTCTGCGTCTAAAATACTGCACTACAAAGCGTTACACTAGGTATGCATGTATGGGACATTAATTGCCATTCCCAAGGAGCCACATGTCCGCTTCCTCCGGACTGCACCTTTTATGCCTTCAGAGGCTTAAATTGATCTGGTTACAAGTGCATATCCCAGGCACACCCCGCGGCTTTCGTCTTAGTGTGTTAAGGAGGGTAAAACCTTCGCAGTAAGAAAAGAAACACTGTAGTCCACAACAGACATTCCTAATACGGTGTTTACAGGAAGCCTGAACGATTTAGAGCAATTAAGCCCTGCTATGGGAGAGTTGTTACAGCTGTCGCAATATTCAGAACGCAACCGGTACATCAACTACGAAAGACCAAGGCGTCAACACCGTCAAAGCACAGACTTGTTCAAGCTGATTATAAGCGAAGAATTCCGCCTAGTGAACCTTGTGAGTTGCTCTCCTGTATTCAACATTTGCTGCTTGCTCTTGTGATGCCTTAATGGGCATCAAGCCAGTTCTGTATAATTTTGTTACTAGCATGCGCCTTTTAATATATTATTTTTATAGGTCTGTATCATTTTGTTCCCACCGTTCAGCTTTCAATATACTGCTTGCATTGCAATATAAACTACTAAAGAAGCCACAACGAAAATTTCACGTTCTCCCCTGCGTCACATCCTTGCAAATGGAGTCTCTATAGGTAACTTTCCTCACACGTCAACCACACCATACACCTGCTCTGGACGCCTGGCCATGCCTCGCTGTCGGGTAATGAACGCGCTCATGCGGCAGCTCGAGAACTCGCCTTCCGAGCAGCCACGCGCAGTGAGACGGCTAACGCAGAGCTAGGTGTCCCGCTTCTCACATACCACGACGTCACACAGCGTTACACATGCCTGCGGCGACGATATCAGACCCCACCAGTGAACTTCACACGAGAGGAGGCTGTCGCATTTCGCCAGCTCCAAACCGAAAATTTCCGTAATATGCACTTGATGCATAAGTTACACCTGGCTTACTATGCCGACACCTGCCCAGGATGTGGCGCCACCGCCACGACGTTCCACGTTACTGTAGAGTGCACCGCTGCTTGCTTCCCTCCTCTCCCACCAATTCTTCGTTTCACCCGTACCTCAGAGCAGTGGGAAGGCACCCTTCGCGACGGCGCCCCCGAGGTCTGCCGCGCGCTCGTCCGCCGGGCTATCGCAGAGGTTGTCAAAATGCCCCGGAATAGGGACCCTCCCCATTTCTAAGGGACTTTCATTCATTCATTTATTCATTCATGTGCCCCATCGTATCTTAGTGAGAGATTCGATGGGGAACAATCGGTCTCTTGCCTATATTTCTGGCGGTTTCGCCAATAAAGGTCAGTTGAAGTCAGCGCCTGTATTGTGTCCTCTTGTCTCTGTCCTTGTTTTTTTCTGCGCTGTACACCATGCCGATTTCGCATCACCAACTCGCCCAAGCTGCGGCTATGTAAAGGAGAGAAAAGCCGTAGTGGAGCGCTCTGGAAATTTCGGCTACCTGGGGTTCTTTAACGTGCACTGACAACGCACGGTACACGGGCCTCTGGCATTTTCGCCTCCATCGAAAATGCGACCGCCGCGGCCGGGATCGAACCCGTGTTTTTTGGGTGGAAGCCGAGTATCGTAACCACTACACCATGCGCGCCGGACCACCCATATGGTCAAAATTCCTGGAGTCCTCCATTACGGCCTTTCTCTCCTTTTTATTCCTTTCCCCTACCCCCTACTCCGGCCCGGACTCTTAGCCGTGCTCCCAACAGGGGTTGCAAAAATGAGCGTCATTTGCTTAACTGAACCACAGTCATCATCATCATCGTGCTCCCGACACGGGCTGCAGAAAATAGCGTCCGTTCCATAATAAACCGAACCACGATCATGTAATCACCTGGCCTTCCTTAGGGCGCCCTGAAAACGCACAGTACACACGTCGTTACCTATAGAAATTCCATTTGTATGGCTGTGACGTAGGGGAGAACGTGAAATTTGCGCTGTGCCTTCTTTAGTAGTTTATATTGCAAAGCAGTATAATGGAAGCTGAACGCTGGGAACAAAATGATAGACTTCTACAAATAGTGTATTAAAAGGTGCATGCTAGTAACGAAATTATACAGAACTGGCTTGATGCCCATTAAGGCATCACAAGAGCAAGCAGCAAATATTGAATACAGGAGGGCAACTCACGGGGTTCACTAAGTGGAATTGTTCGCTTAAAATCATCTTGAGCAAGTCTGTGTTTTGCTAGGTATGGATACATTTTGCGCATTTTTTCCGCTTGTTGCGCTCTGAATACTAGGACTAGGACAACTGTGACAACTCTCCCATAGCAGGGCTTAATTGCTCTAAATCGTTCAGGCTTCCTGCATGCTTTTCTTATTATGGTTTTACCCTCCTTAACACACTAATACTGGTGTCACACGGGCGTTTCGAAGGCCTTCGAATCGATAGTCAATCGACTCAAAGGTCAAGTTTGAGCTGCTACACGGGCGGTTTCGATGGCCGTCGAAACTGAGCAGCCCACAACTCCTTTGAGATTTCGAAGGCCATTGAACGACGGAAGCGGAAGCGGCGCGAACTCCGAGACTTGGCGCACTGGCAGCCCCCGAGCGCAGTTAGTTTCTGAGGCCATGGCCCTATTTATGTCGTTGTATCAATAGTAGAATCCCACGCATGTGAAAAATGCTGAAAACGTGCCGACAGGCCAACACTCTCGCTTTATTGCATTAATTCTAGAACGAATACGCCGTCACTGGTATAAAAACAAACGCCATGCAGCTGGTGGGAAACACTGCGTGTTGCGCCATCTCGTGCCTGCGAATCAAACTGCTTTTGAGGCTCACGCTAGGGACTTATGCTTAGCAGCGTCAAAATCGGCACGTTTTCTGAATAACGGCTGCAAAACGTCGCACATACTTTGTCCATTTTGGTACATGGGATTCAGAGAAAGCTCAATTTAAAGTTTGTTTCTTGCCGTCGGTGCGAATAGCAAGCAACTAGTGCGAATTAGAATTGAAGCGGGTGCTCTGGTTGCCGCCATTTGGTTTTGAAATCACTCGGCGTCTCAACGGCCGTTCAAAACTGCCGTGTAGCAGCGCCAGAATGTATTTTGAGTCGATAGAGTTGTGGGCTTTTCGAAGGTCATCGACTCGAAGGCCTTCCAATGCGCCCGTGTGACACAGGTATAAGACGAAAGCCACGGGCTGTGCTTGGGATATGCACTTGTAACCAGATCAATTTAGGCCTCTGAAGGTATAAAAGGGACAGTCCGGAGGAAGCGAACATGTGGCTCCGTGGGAATGGCAATTAAAGGGACACTGAACGGGTTTTGAATTCGCGAATTTATTGCGAATTCGGTATCCGCGACCTCTTACAACATGCCTACGGAGGTTTTTTTCGCGATGTTCGATTAAACAACGGCGCTATACGCCTCGTGCAAGCCGACGGAAGCGCTACTGGTGGCGACCCTGCTAAGTATTCGCGGGAGAGTAGGCAGCCGTGCGCCGTAGCTTCCTACGACTTTGTTCGCGTTCGCCGTTTAGTTCGCGTTATCGTAGCGAAATAAGCAACTTTCTTTGCATGTGTGGGGTGGCCGAAGCTTCAAGGGATGTCGAATAACAAAAGCCATCCAAACACGACCTCTTCCTGTACGTAGGCGTTTAACCAGAATTTTGATTTCGCAGGGTGGGAGGGGTGTTACCCATGGCGTTAACGAAAATGGAGGGGGGCTACCCACCTGGCTAAGTTTTAAGGGGGAGGAGTGTAAACAAAAGCCTGCTTGTACGTTTAAGGTGCTCACACAGAAGTCTTGCCCTATTTTACGAGTTACACCAGCTCTAATAAGACAAGAAACTCATGTGTGCTCGGTATGCGCGTGCCCCACCACTGTTGCTAGAAGAAAAAAATTTATGTTACAACAGTGGCAGTTCGGGCATGTTCTTACACCATCTTGAAAAGTAGAAGCACGCAGAACACACGGACGAAAGAGCATGAAGAAAGTTTGAAACCAACACAAGACTAAATATAGCTTTGGTGCGTGCTGAGCATTTCATATACGGAATAATGGGAAGATGCTGGACCGCAAACCACCATGATAATGGCAATACTTGCATAGGCACATAAAGCTCTAAAACAATGTGGTGCACTGCAGGCCCACAGAAGACGCATATATGACGAAATCTCCGTAAAGTGACGAAGAAATTCAGTAGCTGTTTAGTGTTTACATGTTTCTACATACATCTTGACGATAGAGCGAGCCCCAGCCTTGCTGTCGCTCCCAATTAACTTGACCAACCCTTCGCCGCTTTTCAATATATCATGCGCCTTCTCTTTACTCAGCATCCAAAACACAAAAATTCTCACGCAGCTTTGTGCGCTTTCAAGAAGGTCGCTCAGAAAATTGCAAGTTTTGACGGCTGCAGCAGGTAGGGTAGTTCGGCGAACGCGGCGCTAAATGGTTTTATCCGCTGGCAAGTTTGGCGATATCCATGAGGAGTGTACGCAGGTTCATTAACAATCTCTCAGTTGCGCTTCATAAGGTGACTTTTATGTCAATTATTATGCGATTATGTCACGTATGTAATCAGTGCTATCAAGATCGCTACATAACGCACGCCAGCATCACGTATTGTTTGCTTCATTGTTTGAATTACCACTCTGCTCAAATTATGTGTGTTTATTATTAAGGTACAGATATTAAGGTACAGAGACGGCAATGTGGCAACGGTGCAATTTAAAAAAAAGAAGGAAATACAAGGCGGCTACTTCGCACGAGCTCCACTTCGCAACTGGACTTTTTCACGGTGGTCGGCGGGATGCACCTGACAATTATATGCGGACTGGTTTGTCCTAAATTGTGTTAACGGCACGCGCGTGCCCACTTTCACAGAGGCCCGATTCTTTCCTGCAACTGTCACCGCAACAGTAGGTGTCCGGCACGCGAACGAAGGGGAAATCGCAGCCGCGTTCCTCGGCCATGCCCATGCCTCCCAGCGCTGCAAAAAGCGTTGTCGTCTGCTCGGCCTCCCGAGAGTACTGTCGGCGGCGCCCGCTAGGTGGCCATCAGTGGCGCCTCTATATAAAGTCCCTCAATAAATTCAAAAGTACCGAAAAGCTTTCATGAAGCCGACGGCGCCCGCGATAGGCTGATCTGTGACACGTGACCACTCGCCGCCATGAAAGCTCCCGGGCCCCGGGAGGAGAGCGCTCGCTTCGCCAGTTCCCGAGTGTGATGGTAGCAGAGAACGCCTATACACGCGTTTTTGGTAGTCCAGTAACACACCACAAAAGCGCTGTGGTGTGTCAGGCGTGACTACCTTTTATCCGTGTTCTGGCAGCGCTTTTGTCCGTGTTCCGCGTGCGCTACCAACAGGCCCACATTGCTACCTTCATCGCCTGTTCCGCTATGCACGTTGTGCGGTGATTTCGTTCTGGAAGGTCCGATATGCCTTGTTGCTGTGCGTTTGGGTGCCGAAACCGAACGGAAGACGGCAAGAAGTTATTTTGCATCCCACGGGGCAAACAGAACCTTACCAGAAGAAAAGTGTGGTTGCACAGAATCGGACGGAAAGACTTCGAACCGTCAGCCAGTGCACGACTATGCGAGGTAAGTAACTCGACACAAAGGCGCAAGAAAAAGCATACGCGTGCATGTGCCGAGCTGCAATAGCATTGCATTCGTGCGCGCTGGTTTTGATGGCCCACATTTGTCGAGATTATTCATTTTAGTGCTTTATGAACCCGCTGACGTAGGTCATGCAGTACGAGCCTAGCATGCAAGTAAATAATGCGAGGGAAGCGCACTAACTCGCTGACAGATATTCGCATTGTGTTGCACGCGTTCAAAATTTCTCCGCCGCCGTGTTATGCCAGTTACTGCGGTTACGGTGCTCGGCTGCTGACCGGAAAGACGCAGTTCGATCCCGGCCTCGGCGGTCGCATTTTCGACGGCGGAGAAAATGCTAGGGGCTCGTGAACGGCGCGTATTCAGTGCACGTAATAGAATCCCAGGTAGTCGCGAAATTACCGGAGCAGACCACTACGGCGTGCCTCTCACTCATATTGTGGTTTTGGCACGTAAAACCCCAGCAATTATTATTATTATAGCGATAAAAATTCATAAATTCCGGCAGTGAGTTCTACTGTTAGACTTCTCTATCTCTGGGCGCGTTGTTAACTTCGCTTTACAACATGTTCAGAAAGTCGTTTCCAACTCTGCTACAGGACCATTTCACGGAAGACCAGTTTGAACCGATTATTCTCAAGAATACCGGTGAAAAGAAGCTAAGGCCATTTGCGACGCCAAGCATCTTTTTGCATCGACCAGTTGCAAAGCCACGCAAGCCACCCCCTAAAAGAACAAGAGTGGACAGTACTGGTACGTTCATGGTGTTCATTAGGACAAATGATCTTGAATGCTATTCACAGCGTTCAAGTCAAATTTGCTTATTGCAATGAAAACAATCCTTGAGTTACTGTTTGTCATTATGTTCATGTACCCTACCCAGATGACCCCAAAGTCAAGCAAAACACACAGGCCGATGTTGAACCCCAGCCAGTAGACACCGAGAATGGTAAGTTTCTCCCGTCTGTGAGCTCCTACCTTTCCATCAGCTGGTAAACTGCGTGCTTGTGCTCTTCATTCGTTCACATACAGACGAGATATGGTGTGCAGACAGCGCAGAGATATTTTATATCTTGTAATATAATTATGTGGCAAAATATCGTTCAAACTTACCTTCACGCCTAATAAAGCTGTGTCTACAGCTGATCCAAGCACACAGGTAGATATTTTCTGTGGCCCAAAGCATGTGTATTCCCCATGTGAGATACCAATGCCTCTCTACATTGCTGGTTGTCACCTTGCTTTGTGCTCCATGCAGATGTTTCTGATATGCAACCAGACCCACAGATTCCTGCCCCATTCCAGCCAGAAAGTACACAGGCTGGTGAGTTAAACAGTTTTGTTCGAATTTTGTTGTGTGCCATCATTCAATGACTCTTTTGCTCATAGCGACATACAGAAGCTGACACAACCTTTCTTTCAATGCAAGTTTTCATTCTACTAGGAGGTTGAGGCCGTTTGTTTTGTAAATAGCAATACTTTATACCCGTAACAGCACCGATTTGTGTACAACTCGTGCAAAGTGAGAGACAATGAACTGCATGAAGGGAACAAGGGAAAAGAAACATGCGGGAATGTTAGATATTTCTGTGCTTATCTAATGATTCTGTGTTGAGCTTCCCTGCTTTCATGCAGTTCATTTGCAATCAGCAATGCATTCTTAACAATGCTATTTAAAACCGGTGGAGATATCACACTGATCCAGAATACACATACAGAGAACAGCAAACAGGCTGTTCTGTGGTTGCGCTTTCTGTATAGGCATGACATCTTCAATATGAAGCACCACCTAGCCCCTGCTCTTGCCTGTTTAACATTGACAACTGCTTTAGACCTAATTTCGGTGCACTATTGCAGGCCAGTTGATACAAGCAGCTCTACAGAAGAGGGTGGCACAGCTTGAAACTCAACTTCAGGCGACGCGACGGAAGCTTCATCTTGCTCAGAGGCAGCGTTTGCAGGCACTAACTGCAAATAAGCGCCTTGTCGCAGGACTAAGCAAATACTTGAATGAAGACCAAGTTAAATGTCTGAAGATGGCAACAATGCAGGGGACTCGATGGACTAAAAATACTGTTATAAAGGCATTGAAAATGAGACTTTCTTGTGGAGCACGTGGCTATGACTCAGTCAGGGAGCTTGGACAACCTCTGCCAACAGAACGCACCCTACATCGTCACTTGGAAGGGTACAAGTTCACACCAGGTTTGCTGGAGGACATCATGGAGTCTCTCGCACTAAAGGTAAGTGCACAGACAGGTGCCCATGATCCTCGACCTGTCTTGTTGCCATAGCACTGCTGTTTGCATCGCCTAACTAAACCTTTCCACTCCGTAGGTTAGCCTCATGTCACCAGAGGAGCGGCACGCCACTTTAATGCTCGATGAGATGCAGCTTGCACCAGGCTTAGTGTACAACCCATCCTCGGGAACAGTGCTTGGAGCACCAACTATACCTCTTGCAGACGCAACACTGCCACCCGACTCTTTGGCCACTCATGGGCTGGTATTTATGCTCGGTGGGATAACAACCCGCTGGAAGCAAACAGTTGCTTACCATTTGACTGGAAATTCATTCCATGCCAAAACAGTTAAGGATATAATCATTGTCATCATAAGAGCATGTGAGGCAATTTCCCTGAAAGTAGATGTTGTGGTGACAGACATGGGAGGGGGGAACCAAGCCGTCTGGAAACTGTTCGGTATAATTGTGGGAAAGCACAGCAAGCCTAAAACCTGGTGTCCCCACCCATGTGATGCATCTAGGCAACTTTTTTTCATGGCTGACGTTCCTCATCTCCTTAAGAACCTGAGGAGCCACTTAACTAAGGGCCAGAAGATATACTTGCCCGAAGAAGTAGTGAAAAAAAACAATCTGCCAGGAAATGAAATATCCATCGAGCCTGTAAAGAAGCTTGTCGAGATAGACAGCAATGCAGAGCTAAAGCTAGCTCCCCACCTGAAGCCTTCTTCAGTTGACCCCAGCCATTATGATAAAATGAAGGTGGGGCCAGCATTCAGCCTTATCAACAGCGACACTGCTGCTGCAGTACGCTTGCTTGTAGATAATGGAACATTAGATAAATCAGCCTTAACAACTGCATGGTTTCTTGAGTTGATGTTTCGATGGTTCAGACTCATGACTTCCAGAACAACAAAACTGGCTTTGAGCCATTTTGATGATGTTGAGTACGAAAAGGCCCTTCAATTTCTTGAAGAAACAATTGCACTTTTTGAAAAAATATGTATTGGTGATGAAAAAAAAGCCACCTGGAAACCAGTGCAGACTGGCGTTATCCTAGCGACAACATCAGTGTTGCTGCTGCAGGCAATGTTTCTAGAAAAATACAACTTCAAGTTTCTGCTCCTGAGCAGGTTCAGCCAAGATGCCCTAGAGAATCTTTTCTCTACACTAAGGTGTAAGAACCCGGTGCCTCGGGTACTTGAATTCAAGTCTTCGCTTCGAGCTGCTACGATGGCCCAGTTTCTGAGACCAAGTAAGGATGGCAGCTACACTGAAGAAGACTGCTTTCTCTTGACTGGCACGGCCGATGACAACAAACCAAATGAAAGCAAAATGTATGTTGTTCGTCCGTCTGACCTCCTTGATATTCAAGACTTAGAACATGAATCCTTGGAGTACCTGGCTGGTTATGTTGTTGCACAAGTGAAGAAGGCAAACTCCTGTCAAGCGTGTGTTGAAGCGATCACAAGCTCAGCCGAGGGCAACAAGCTCACAATGCTGAAGTGCTACAACAAAGAGAAGCCGGCATTGACAGTCCCATCACCAGCTGTCTTGAAGTTAATAGAAACTGCTGAAAACTATGTACGCTTAAATGAAGAAGCATTGATTGTAAACAGAGTTTCTGCATCTAAACTTCAGAGTACCATTCAAAGTTCCCTGTACTTGGGCAATTGCTTCCCTACATGCCACTGCATTTCGGACAAACTCCTTGCCACGTTTTTAAGAACTAGAATCTCGATTCTCGTGAAAAAGAAGAACCATCTCCTTATGTCAAAAATTCAAAGCTCACAGAAGTGTGGGAGCCGAAGCATTGGAATGCATGTTGCTGCAGATAGCATTAGGTAGTGCTGGTAGAAAAGTTTGTGTGAAATGTATAGTGTCTCTTGTACTACTGTAAGTGTAGCTGTTCTTTGTTTTTGCATTTTAATAGTTATTTAAGCTACCCTTACTGTTCAGTGCCAGCATTATGTGATGTCCTTTTGTTCACTTGGAAGCACATCCTAAGTGTATTTTGTGCATTGCATGTGTAATTAAATATACTAGTAAGTACGTGCATTACCCTGTACTTTGCGTTGTGGGTGGCATGTTCCGCAGCTTTTGTCTGCAAGCATAACCTGACGTCCTTGTTGTACTACTTAGTGTCGTTATATTTTTGTGCTGCATGTGTATATGGATGGATGGGCGAAAAACTTTGTTCAGCTTCTGCAAGGCGGCATGTGTATATGTCCAGCCGTTATGGTATTTAAGTGGTAGTTGCTGTTACTGTACTACTCGTGTAGTGATAATTGTGTGGTATCATGAAACTTGTTTTGGTTTGTGTATCATTCGGGCTTTTGTTTTAAACGAATAATACTCTAGTTCCTACATTATGATCTGTTCTATATTTAATATTGTTCTGTACGCGTTGTGTATTTCTTGTATTGTGTTATTCCCATTGTATTGCTGACCCTGCCTAAAGTGTGGCATTCGGACTAACTGTATGTTCTTAAATAAATACCACATGGCCACTGCTACTGGCCATAACTGCATTTCCTGTATGTATAATTCACAGCTGCCTGAAGTATGGCATTCTTACAGGCAGTACCTTGAATAAATAAATAAATGAATACCACATAGCCACAGCCACTGGCCACCAAATAATGTAACTATATCGAAGTACATTGCATACAACTGTCTACTCTGTTACTGTCAGGTTACCCTCACCCTCGGATACTAAACGAAATGTCTCGGTAAGCAGCAATGCCATTTTACTGATGAAAAGCACCAAGCTACGAACTAACATAAGAAAAACATCAGAAGCGATATAAAATTGTCAGCAAAATAAAATGCAGCATTAACTAGGCCAATTCGCGGGCGGTTCATTTAAGGATCTTTAATTCTTGAGAAGCTTGTACGCTTCAGGGAGACACAAAAGCAAATCGAAAAGCATAAACACGCCATTAGAAATCCACGCGGTGATTCAAGGTTACGTAGCGACGTTGCTCGTATCAGGAATACAACCGCATTCACACACGCACACACAAGATGCCTTGTCGAGGAAATTTAACTACACCATGGTGTTCCGCGTGGTTAGGTCGCGTTTGCAACACGAGCAAATTCGATGATCGGCGATGACACGATCAATAACGCCGCTTTGGAATGTCACGACACTTGCGTTGACTCGTTGCACAGAATAGCAAAACACACCCTAGTGGTCGGGCAATCGCCGCACGCAGTGACAAGAAGACTGTTGGCGCACTCGTTTACACTACATTTTAGTTTCCACAAACGTGCGCAGGATGTTTACTTTCAGCGAAGATCGCGTTTCAGCAACGCCATGTCGAAATTTTCTCGGTCCGGATGGCTATCAGTCTTCTTATTTGGATGCATTCTTCGACCGCAGTGACCGCTGTATGTACACACCACACTTACGAGCAAGAAGGGCGGAGAGCAATCGGATTAAGCTCACGCAGTCTCCAAGGTACGGCTGACACAACGACCAAGGCAGGCGCCATGGGCAGATAAACCCGAGGCGGATAAAACTCGCCTCGGGTTGTCGTCGGTCAGAGCTCTTTGTTGTTTACCGTCAAGAGCTTCGACAGCTTTGTGAAATGAAAGCGAATCAACACGCCTCCGTTTTTTTTTAATTATATGCAGGCAATTTAGGTTGCAAAATGCAACGTAATACGAGCGCGAATATACGAGACGTAAACATGCCGAATCTAGGCGATCAAACATTTTTTCCGCTCTCTTTTTCAATGTTTATTTGAAATAAAGGCACAGCTTTACCATTTTGGGCCCTTATTTCGGCTACCATCACAGTCAGGCATCAGTAGCTTTCATTTCCTAGCATGTGCAGATATTTTTCCACCAGCTGAATGACATGCTTTAACCTGGGCGTCGTCTGCTACAGGAACTTTCTAGGTGGCGCGCGCGGCAGATGTCGCTACCTTAAAAATTATGGAGGGACCTTACCTCTATAGGCGGTGCACCAGGCGTATACAAACTTTGATCGTGGGAACGCCCCCACGGCGCGCGCGCGCGCAGGGGCGGAGCATGGGAGAGCTAGACACGTGGGGAGGTGACGTCATCGTCAGGGTCGAGCCGCCGGTACAGTGGCTAGAATAGGGAAGTGTGATTACCGCCAAGCGGCGCGTATGGGAGGCGTTGACGCCACTTGGCGATGCATCCGCTAGGTGGCGCGCTCTCCCGCATACACGTCAGGCCGCCCCATGAAATGCGCACTTGTATACTCATCTGCGCGCGTGGCTCCTTGTGTTTTTTTCTTTCTTTTTGTGCAAATTTGTTGATGGATTGAACAGTAAGAGCGCTCCGTGAGTTGCTATTTCATATCTAGCTCCGAAAAGTGTAAATATAATGCATAAAAACGACGAAACAGTCGGGCATACAGGCACTGTACCCAACTGATCGTCCTTTTTTTTTTGCTTTTTGTGTAAGCGCTGCACAAATCATATCATAGACGCATACCAAACATATATCTCAGTTTTTCCTCCTAATAACTATAGTAGTTGTTCATTGTGCCGAAAAGAGAGGAAGTATTTCAACAATGCATGAAATTTTTAAAGAGCAGAGAGACCGCGCGCAGGAACAATATTGCGTTTTTCCTTTCAGCAACAAGTTCGTGTCACGCCATATTGACCATTGCTATACATGACAGCTTCGCTGTCATGTATAGTAATGACAACGAAGGGCTGTACCCACTGTGCCCAAAAAATGACAGCGAAGGGCTGTGCCCACTGCCTGGCGAGGCTGGACGCGCAACTCGCTATTCATTCCCCAGGCTCGTAAGATTATGGACGTGTATTCTCAGGAACAGGATATCGAGTTTTCGTTTGTGTTTGGTTAGAACCCTTCACCACAAGAAATGCCCAGGAATTTTAGCCTGCAAATATCTCCGAATGATTCTGATCGAAGTGAAAAAAATGTTGCAGAGAGGAATGAAAAACGTAAAAAAAGGAACCAAATGGTTCTGGAAATGTAAAAGCTGAAAACTCAAAGTGTGCAGCACTTGGAGGGCGAATTAAGTTATGCTGTTAGATGAAGTAATTTTGCATATAAAACGAAGAATGAGAACGTTGAAAAATCGGCCGCTCTTCAGAGACAGACCGGAAGCCTTAACGTCCCAGGAAAAAAAGAAAAAGAAGCTGCTATGCATCTGTCTCCATGCTGCAAGGTGAAAATTACCAAAGTGCATGCTTTAAGATGGGTTTCGAACCCTGAAAGGAAAGGCGCCTTTTCTTGAATATGCTTTACCAACTGTCCCTTCACGAAATACTTCTAAGGCACCCTGTCTGTCGTTCCCCCAGCGTCATGTGTCTAGTGCTGTTTGTCCCCGTTGTAATGCTCCTATGGGTTTTTGAATATGTCCCATTATATGAAAGGCTCTACGAGCATGTATTCAGAAAATAATGTTGATATAGTGAGTCATGGTGAGGAATAAAAATATTTATTATCCGTTCATAGAAGAATGTAGCCCAATAAACAATTCAAGCAGATAAACATTTAAACAGACGTACCGTTCTCACCACATAATATTTCGGCAGTTCCTTCTCATGCGCCGCGACTATTGATACCGGCACCGCTACACCACTTCGGCTAAATGTCACAAATATCGCTACACCTGCGATTAAACGCCGTTATGTAAAAGGAAGCACGACACCCGAAATAGTCCGCAATAACAAATTTCACGACAAAAAAAAATAATCGTTTACGAACGTCTTTATTCGTATTGAAAGGAAGGGAGGATCAAGCTTCAAAAGCTCGTTTCCGCACAAAAAGAGAAAACAGAGAAAGAAAACAAAAGGAAGAAAAGAAAAGCGGTATACATGTGCAAGTTACAGAAAAAAAAAGAAACAGAACGAACGGTGCGGCGTGTGAGCGCACGTCACCAAACTCGGCCTATGTGTTTTCTGCGCGGCGAGCAGACGATTTCGCACCGAGCGAACGTGTAAACGGGTTTCAGCGCCCCCTGGATTTCCCTTTCCCGCGCATCGCGGAGTGGCGTCAGTGCCGGCGGCGCGGTCTGCACACTTCCCTCTTCTAGCCACTGTACCGCCGGGCCGCCTGCGTCGCTCAGTCAGCTCAGCTTGTTTACTTCGGGGTTGTGCCTTGTTTCTGCTGCGATCTGCCGCCTAGTGAAGCATCAGATCTGCCAGTTCGTAGGGGTTTCTTGCCATTGCACCGTTCTCTTCTTCTGATTGGAGATTTTCGCCATCCGACATTCACTAGCTGTGTTTGTGCAAGGTTGAAGTGGACTCGCGATGCCGAGTTACTGCGCAGCATATGGCTGCCGCAGCACTTACGGTCGCGATGAGGTCGCTTTTCACAAGTTCCCTCAGTATCAGAAGATGGCTGCAAAATGGGCCGCTGCAGTTAAAAGAAAAGACTTCAAACCGACGAGATCAAGCGTGCTGTGCTCCAAGCACTTTCGTGACAGCGACTACGTACGAAGCCCGGCTCTCATGCAGTCACTGGGATTCCGCTGGCGTGCCATTCTGCTGCAGGGCCACTTCTAACACGTCCTTGTCGAGGCACACATTTTTAATTTTTTTTTTGTTGTGATGCACCTCCGTTGTTTCTTGCGGTCGCGAATCTGCCGAATTTCGAGGCAGCAGCAGCAGTCCTCCTCCTCTTTCCCCATTTGCACGCAGTGCGTGCATGAGCACATATATGGTGAAAACACGTGTACACAGATATCAGTACGCAGCATCGAAATCAGCTACTCTACACGACAGTGGCATGCTTCTAACGCAGCTAATATACCGTTTCCATTTTAACACACCATCATTGTAGTACTGGGCAGAATTTAGAAAAAGCGACGGCATTATAAAAAGCACAACTGCAATATATGAGCCAAACTATCCTTGCGCAATTTTTCAGCGCAGTTCAGAGCACATGTCACCATTGCGGCAAGAGCGGCACTCGTGTGGCTTTTTTTTTTTTTGTTGTTGATGTTGTTGTTGTTCCTCGCGGTAGCATACTGACTCTTCGCGTGCGCCTTGCCCGCTGCGAAGTACGATACTGACTGCGAGCACGAACAGCTGATGTCTCTGCACGATGCCCGCGCGTAGCGCGGACCGTGCCAATACGCGGCTAAAAGCGAGTGCCGATGCTGCTGTTTCTTATCGAATTTGATATCCACGGATGAACGTATCATTTGTAACAGTTTACTAGAGTGCAATTAAGCACTGACATGCATCTTATATGTACCAGTCTATGTTTCTGACGCGGGTGGAGGTGGCTGGTTGGGACTCGCTTTCCTGTGCCGCTTCAGTCGACGCCCTTACAGTAGCGACCGGCTCGAACATGTACGGATGTACAGAGAACTCGTTCCGACTTTCACAGTTCGCCATACTAACAGAAACTACACGATTTCAACAGGTAAACACGGCATTGCCTGCCGGCGAGCGCAGTCAGCTGTCGTCACCTTCCTGACGATGACGTCATGGAGCTTCGACCAATCACAGCGGCGGCGAGACTCGCGATGGGGGCCGCGGCGCCTGTTGCTTGTTTTCGGCAAAATAAAGCTATTTGCGTTGGTTTATGCAAATTTTCGACTTGATTTTCGAGTTCGCCGCACGAAATTACGTATCATGACACCATAATCTCGTTTTTTTTAAAAAGTGGTTCAGTGTCCCTTTAATGTCCCATACATGCACACCTCGTGTAGCGCTTTGTAGTGAAGTATTTTGGACGCCCAGTGGGACCTAATGATGAATGGCGATGCGACACCGAGTACCAGCCCCTCCCCTCCATCCCCTTCGCTAAGCCTCCGCTTTGATTGACCCCCGCCACGGTGGTCTAGTGGCTATGGTACTCGGCTGCTGATCCGAGGGTCGCGGGATCGAATCCCGGTCGCGGTGGCTGCATTTCGAGGGAGCCGAAATGTTGAGGCCCGTGTGCTGTGCGATGTCAGTGCGCGTCAAAGAACCCCAGGCGGATTGAAATTTTCGGAGCCCTTCAGTACAGCGTCTCTCATAATCAAATCACGGTTGGACGTAAAACCCCACAAATCGATAAAATTCGCCGCCTCCGCCCACGGACGCTGAGCTGCGCTCCCGACAAGGGCTGCAGAACGTAGCGTCCTTTCCGTACCCGAACCACAATTGGGTAGACACGTAGCTGACACACTGCTTATGGATGTAAAATATCAAGTGGGCAAGTCATGTTCCACATTGCGAAAACACACACACACACACGCACACACACAGCCAGGGGTACGACAAAAGCAGCTTGATGACAGGAGCTTTAAAAAACACCTAGGCTTCAAAGAATGCGCCTCCCGCATTCGCGTACATCCAAAACGCCACTGCTATCTAACCTCCCTCCTTCGGATCAGCATCAGAGCTCTGTAATCACAGTACCACGGCGGTGAAACTGGAACACCTATCTCAATAAAAGAGGCGTGGACAGCGTCTAGCTTTTCGATTGGTATGCGTTCCGCCTCGACCTGCGGGTGTTTTGCGGATGTGTTTGCCTTTGATGATGAATGACGATGATTGTATTTCATTAGGAAAGAGACGCTAATTTCCTGCACACACACACACACACACACACACACACACACACACACACACACACACACACACACACACACACACACACACACACACACACACACACACACACACACACACACACACACACACACACACACACACACACACACACACACACACACACACACACACACACACACACACACACACACACACACACACACACACACACACACACACACACACACACACACACACACACACACACACACACACACACACACACACACACACACACACACACACACACACACACACACACACACACACACACACACACACACACACACACACACACACACACACACACACACACACACACACACACACACACACACACACACACACACACACACACACACACACACACACACACACACACACACACACACACACACACACACACACACACACACACACACACACACACACACACACACACACACACACACACACACACACACACACACACACACACACACACACACACACACACACACACACACACACACACACACACACACACACACACACACACACACACACACACACACACACACACACACACACACACACACACACACACACACACACACACACACACACACACACACACACACACACACACACACACACACACACACACACACACACACACACACACACACACACACACACACACACACACACACACACACACACACACACACACACACACACACACACACACACACACACACACACACACACACACACACACACACACACACACACACACACACACACACACACACACACACACACACACACACACACACACACACACACACACACACACACACACACACACACACACACACACACACACACACACACACACACACACACACACACACACACACACACACACACACACACACACACACACACACACACACACACACACACACACACACACACACACACACACACACACCCTCCCTTCTGGATCAGCATCAGAGCTCTGTAATCACAGTACCACGGCGGTGAACATGGAACACCTAGCTCAATGAAAAGAGGCGTGGACGCGTCTAGCGTTTTCTGATTGGTACTGCGTTCCGCCTCGACACTGCGGGTGGTTGCGGATGTGTTTGCCTTGATGATGATGACGATGATTGTAGTTCAGTTAGGAAAGGACGCTAATTTCTGCAGCCATGTAGGGAGCACGGCTAAGCGTCCGTGGGGGTGCGGGGAAAGGGTGGGAAAGAGATAGAGATAAAGGCCGTAGTGGAGGGCTCCGGAAATTTAGACCACCTTGGATTGTTTAACGTTCACTGACAACGCACAGTATACGGGTCTCAACATTTCGCCTCCATCGAAATGCAGCCGCCGCGGCCGGGATTCGATCCCGCGACCCACGCATCAGCAGCCGTTCATAAGGCTTGCTTGTAGACATTGGACCAATTTGTTAATGAACCAAGGTAAGAGAACAAGGAAGATAAGGAGAACAAGCGATAAGGTTAAGGTAGGTTTACAAACACGGACCTAAGGTTTAGAGGTATCATGGGGAAACACGACAGGGGAGAGAGTTAAGAGGGTGGAAAGATCACCGCCCCTTTTCGCTGCACGACGATGGTTGAACAGCGAAGCGGACCGCCGTGATGGCCTAGTGGGCTATGATGCTCAACTGACGATAAGAAGGACGTAGATTGGATGCCGGCCATGGCGCCCGCATTTTCGATGGAGACGAAAACGCTAGAGGTCCCTGTAGCGCAAGAGTTACTGTATATATGCTACCTGCGGTAGCATATAAATTTCTGGAGCCCTTTGCTACGGCGTTCCTCTTCTGTCCGCAATTTCATTCACTTTCACCCACAACCACAACCACGGAGAATGAGCAGTGTTCCAGAAAGGGCTTCAAAACACAGCGTCCTTGCCTTAATTGCGTCACATGTATTATTTGGTTGCACCTAATGTCTCTAGATATTATTTAAATATTATTTAAAAAAGGGGGAAGTCTAGGGACTTGGCTACATCGAGGCATTCGTCCTATAGAGAGGCCATCCGGTCTGTCCCTCTTTGCTTGTGTCTTTATTTAATTTTCTTGCCTTGCAAGGAAATCTTAACCATTTATAACTTCTTAGTCTGTCGCAGACACTCATGTCAGAAAAGAACATGGCTTCTCGAAAATGCACTTCGGAAGATGGGAATAGGAATAACAATTCTAGTAATATTACCGTTTGAGGCCACTGCACTTGGTTGCTGTTGCAGCGATCTCTGCACCGCTGCCTTCGACTATTAAATTTAAAAAAAGAAAAAAAATTGCCTCGCTAATTTTATGTAGACTCCCATCTTTCTCCTTTCCAAATCCGTCTTGTGCCGAAATCCATTCTGGATGTCTTCATCTCAAGACGTTTTCCTACTCCTGGACTCCTTTCATTCCGTCTCAGTTTCAGTAATGGACAATCCGGCTTTGCTTTTTGCTGTTTGTTATTGTGGTTCAAAATGTTCAATTGTCCGTATCTGTTCATTCCCTCTTGACTCAATCCCTGATCGACCGTCACTTCTGCCGCCCGAATCGTGGCCTATCCCGTTTGGTGCATACGCGTCATTAATCGGACCATCATCATTATTGTCGTCGTCTTCGTGGTCGTCTTAGCATGCTTGACCTATTGCCTTAATGGAGCCATTCGAATCAATGTACAGTTGTGGTCTATTAACATACACTCACGCGGCCACTCATGTGATTCGTTCTGTTTCTTTGAAATGCGAAGTATCGCCTGGAGAACTTGAGTATCTATCTATCTATCTATCTATCTATCTATCTATCTATCTATCTATCTATCTATCTATCTATCTATCTATCTGTCTGTCTGTCTGTCTGTCTGTCTGTCTGTCTGTCTGTCTGTCTGTCTGTCTGTCTGTCTGTCTGTCTGTCTATGCTGTCCCGGTCTCTTCGTTCAATGGGTTTGCCCTAAGATCAGAATGGCAAGGTATGAGTGCACGAGTGTATGGCGAATGCAAATAATAGATATTGAAACCAATAAGTTGACATACTTGCGGGGCACGTCACAATTGATTTGATTTGTTGGGTTTAACGTCCCAAAACCAGCTGTGATTATGAGAGACGCCGTAGTGGAGGTCTCCGGAAATTTCGACCACCTGGTGTTCCTTAACGTGCACTGACATCGCACAGCACACGGGGCACTTCACAATTAATGATCGCGCTATCACATGTTGCTCATAACCGCAGAGCACTTCCTGGGCGTATGCGCCAGGGGCAGTTGAATGTTAGCATTGCAGCCTGCTTCAACAAGGACCAACCAAAACAGACATTTAGATTTGATGAGAAAGCAATTGGCGTGGGTTAAATAGGAGAAAGACAGCGTTTGTAGCGGCGTTCCATACTTAAAGTGTAGACATAGCAGCAGACAGACACGGACAAACGGGCTGCGCGTCCGGAAGCAACATACACGCGACAAGGGGGTGGGAATCAAAACCGGGTCTCCAAAGTGCCAAGCAAGCACGGTACACCGCTAGTACGCGGGCGCTCTTTGGACACAGTACATGCCATAAACCAACCTGTTACACTAGAAGTTGTGGTGATGTGGCTTTTATGAAATCGGTTTCTGTTGTAGTGTGTTCACCTCTCTTGTAGCAACGTGAGAAACAATAGAACTAACGGAAGCCAGCGTGACTGTGTCCAGCTTTTCTGGACGCCGTAGGTGTGCTGGAACAAACAAGGTTGATGATATGGACATCAAGGGACAACAGCAAGCCTTTCTAGAAAAACAGAGGTCTAAGCACTAACGTGAGTTCCATCTTTCTTCTCTTGCGCTCATGCCTTCTGCCCACTACAATATAAAGGCGGAGGTGTTTCATCGATGTCCTCCTCGCGAGGAGGACATCGGCTGCGGAGGTGACGTCACCGCCCCAATTCTCGCAATGAAAGCAATAGGGAGTTTTAGCAGCGGCGGCTTACCGTACGGTAATTACGGTAATGCCATACCGTCGTGGTTGTCACGTAGAAGGTTGAGCTTCTGAGGGCTTTACCAGCAAGTTTTATCGCCTGATGACGTTTCCGTGCTTACCGAGCAACTATAGTGCAACTCTTTCCAAGTAAAATAGCCGCGTGCCGACCATGAGGCATTACCGTCACTACCGTATGGTAAGCCGGTGCTGCTAAAACTCTCTAATAAAAGCACGTCGCCTTCTGCACGTCGCCGGTCTCATGAAGATGGGGTGACCGAAGAACTCCGCGGACATCTTCAGGAGTGGCAGCCGCTTGAAGACGAGGAAGAGCGGCGGCAAAGACGCCGCGTCGCTATACTCGGCAGCGTGAGAGACGACTTCAGACCGACCTCGAGTATTGAGCCGCCGCTTCGCCGGCTCGATACTCCTGAGTTGCGTGCCTCTAAGGACGAGCAAAACCGTTTGCATATGCCGAGGCGTCGCCAGAGCACCACGGGACGGCTACGAAGGGGATGACTGGCAATGAGATAATATCCTCCCCCCCGCCCCCCCCCCCCCACACACACACACATACTGTAATGGTCTGAGTGTTCATTGTGGTTGCTTGTGATGCCGCGCAAGAACCTCGCGAAATATCATCTCAATAGAGATGAAGCTATAGGTAGGATCGTCTTGCACAGTATTCGCACCACAGCGTAGATGCACCTATTTTTTTTTTCTTGGGCGTGAGTTGCTAGGTAGTGCTGCGAATAGACCCTTCAAACTAAAACAAGTCATGACATGCTTCAAGCAGCGGTCAGTTTAGCAAACTTATGGGTGAATTGGTACGTAGCTTAAAGTGATGTATCGCTGTGTGAAAATAAGAGCTTCGGGCATAACCGTGCCCTCTTTTTCTCTTAGCGGTTGCCCGTTTGAAATCAAGTGCCACACAGAGGCATTAAGGTACACACGAGGCAGATGGTGTTTGATGTACTTTCAGACACATCTTTATACAATGGCATAATTTACAAAGCAGGCCAACATATAGCAATAGCAGCACAGAAGTCCCATGGAAATGGCACCAAAGATGGCCAAGTAGATCAAGTGGATTGACCCGATTCTTTCAAATTGTTGCACTGCGCTGACAGAAACAGCGGCCAGCTGGAAACGTAAGTTTGCACTTTACACAAGATAACATCACAAAACGCGTTCAGGTAACACCACAAAAACACGATAACATCACAAAAACGCGGTCAGGTCCACGAGCCTTGTGTGCTTACAAGCGTAACGGCGGCAGCCCGCTATCACTACTACTTCGAAAGACACCTTTGTGGGCTTAGTTCACTTCACTGATGCCTTGTGGGGCCACATCCTCTGTGGGCAGCAAAGTCTCCGGTTCACACCAGGCGCTCAAAAATGCACTTCCAGTCGCGCACAAGGCTGTGCACTGGAATCGCGAAGTGGAGGACGCGGAGCGATTCATTCGACGACTAGAGCGACTCGTACGTCTCCATGGGTGGACAGCTGCACATCAGGTTGGTGTCCCCGTAGATGTCGTCGATGCGTCCCACCGTCGGCCATATTTTCGTCTCGGGGGTGACGAACTTCTGCAGGCAGAAGCGAAACGGCATGTAGAACAAGTTTAGAAAGTCACAGGCGAGACCTTATTGCACTGCCGCTAGGCCTAAATGAAAACCAATCAATCAATCAATCAACCAATCGATCGATCGCCTAGACGGAGAATCGATGTATCTGTTAACATAGACCACAGTTTTCCGTGCGCGGAGGAACAGCAGACTGTACAGTGCTTGTCTGTGAATAGCAGCGACAAACAGAGAAAACTAAACCGATAGCAGCATGTAGATTAACGACTGTGTACTGCGAGGACAAACAAGAGGAGTCCTCACCGCTGGGAATGCTGCCTGTTCCCTGCTGTAAGGCATGTCCCACTTGGAGCTGATGACGACCTTTTGCGGATGTGGTGACATCTATGGAGGTGAGTACAAATGCGCGTGTGAGAGGGATATATAGTGCACTGTATCTCATTTAGTCAAATTAACAGAGAGCTTGAGCCGATACGGAGATGGTTTTATTGCATTAAACCGCGAATTCTATTTCGTGTTCTTTAGATTGCGCTACAGTTACCAGCCACATTGGTGTGAGGGAGCACGTACTGAACGAGGACGGCAGCAGAAGCGCAAACTATCAACTGTGTTTGTCGCGAAGTGACATGAGACATGGATGTGCGAGTATGGCCACGAGTATCGGCAGATAATGCAGAGCGTCAACCTTAATGTGGCCGCTGGTAGCAGCTCGCCATGGTTTTTCACCTCCTCACCGAACTTTATTTAAATGTTTTACAACCGTCTCCCCCATGTTTACCTTTTTTCATGTTGTTTTACAATAAACTCAGTTGATAGTTTGCACTTGCGATGCCGATCTCGCTTAGTACTTCCTCCCCAACACAGTGTGCCCATAGTAACTGTAGCGCCGCGTGAAGACCATGAAAAACCAACCTGCCCAATCCCTCGTTTAACTGACGTTCTACTTCATGTTGAAAGCAGTTCTACTTCAGTTCTACTTCCTTCTACTTCAACACGAAGTAGAACAGACGTTCTACACGAAGTAGAACAGACGTTCTACACGAAGTAAAACGTCAGTTCTACTTCGTGTTGAAAGTACGTTCACGTGATAAAAAGTCCCAAATACCACTAACTCATCCTACCAAGAATCCGTCAGCCTTCGCAACCCAAGGGGTTATTGGCGCTCTGAAACTTTCTGGCGGAGAGGTGACATGTTTTTATTTCCGCGTCTCAGCATGCGACACGTTGGGGGGGCTGTCACACGCGACCGTACAGACTGGCGGAGCTCTAAGACAATCGAATTGAGCGGACGATGTCTAAAGTTGTCTGATATAATGGTGATAGATATTAACAAAAACAGAAGAAAGCTCAAGTCATACGCTGCTCAAAATGACAGAATGTGTATCACGCTCTCACCTTGAGTGGGTTGGCCTTCATGTCGAACTTGCCGTTCTCGATGTCCTGGATTTCTTGGCGAATTGCTGCGCGAGAGAAAAGAAAAGCAGCGGGGGCAAAGGGTCAGTTGGACGCCGAGTTCGGCGCAGTAACTCAATTTCTCCATCATGATAAGAGCAGCGGCAACAGCTGCAATAGTTCGGAGCAAGTAGTGTCTACAACGGCAAGTGCAACAAATGCCGTTTTTCACAAACTAAAAGGGGACGCGTAGCTCACAGATCATGGCATCGCAGAACCGGTCGAGCTCCTGCTTGTCTTCAGATTCGGTTGGCTCCACCATCAAGCAGCCGCTGACGGGAAAGGACACCGTTGGAGCATGGAAACCTGCGGTGCAATAAGTAGGGCAGGGTAGCGGCGCAGCAATGTAAAACTGAATCGGCGTTGCGCATTAGACAGTTGTTTCCAACGTCATGCGCAGCTGTTTAAGAGCACGCTGAACATAGGTACTGTGCGATTATTTTAGCGTAAGGCGTATGCTACATTTTTATTTATTTATTTATTTATTTATTTATTTACAAGATACTGCAGACCACAAATCGGTTCTTGCAGGAAGAGCACCACTTACATCTTAATATGAAAAAGAGAGGAAAAAAACATGGAATAAAATACAAGATACTCAAATATAAATGCATGGAACCAATAAATGGACATATACACTGAATATGCTAAATATACATAAGTGAAAAAAATATCATCAAGGCACTTCAAAGGAACGGTTCATATCAGAGCGAGAATTCCACTCAAACACTGTTCTGGGGAAGAAGGAAAACTTAAATGCATCGCTCCACACATAGCTCCGTACCGGCAAAAAAAAGAAAAAAAAGACTCAAGCTAGCCTTCACGCAGAACTGAACAATGAAGAACAGAAAATTACAAGAGTCTGCTATAATGGCATGACCGTGCGTGCGATCCAAAGTGATGTTTTTCGTATAGAAAAGGGTGTAACGAAGTGCTTTGCATCTTTAATAAAGCTTACATGAAAGCACTTGTTGCGTCATATTCTCTGCTGCGTTTTCGTCGCCCTGTCAAGCCAGTAATGCAGCCAACAAAAGTTTTCTAGAATGTCGTAGGGTGGTCCAAATTTATTGAGACCCTCTCTTGTTTGGTGCGAGACCGCGACAGTACTTACATTGATGAGTAAATAGCGCCACTGCCACAAATAAAGAGAAACCGTAGGCACAAGAACCATCAATCATACGAGGTCGAGAAGCAGATTTTACGAAAAGAAAAATGGCCGATAAATTTTTGTATAGGCCACGCATACCATAGTCCTGTAGCCGCTTGGCAATATCCATAGCCTCGACTCCCGTGGTCTTCTTGAAGTCCCTCATGTCCAGGATAAACTCGTGCGCTACAAAACCTGGAATGCACAAAGAACAATGAAATCACGAACGGTTCCCGCAGATGTCAGTGCATGTTGGTGAGGCACTGAGACAGAGTTAACTGAGAAGAGTTGCGACATAAAAAGAAAAAAAAAGGGGGGGGGGGGAGTAGGCATACAGGCCTACATCATATCAAGTAACCAAATCGAATACTATTTATCGACAGCTGTTTACGTGAAGGAACTTGAGCTGCCCGAAGTCGACTGATTAGTCTGTTCTAATCAAAACTAATCACCACACTTAGTGTTTGCTCGTAACATACATCATTATCTGCAGCTGATTGATTATTGCGCTTTTTTGTATAGTTTGGCGTCCACATTAGCCGGAGACGTGAACGCTTCTGGAGCTGCACTTATACATAAATTCGTAATGTACTATCACAAAGCTATTTCATAGTGGGCTTACGTCATTTCGCTGACATCATTTCCGTCACTGAAATGACCTCAGTTACGTCGATCGCACTTTGGGCACGTTATTTCCGTTACAGTCGACTTCCGCGGCGAAAAAGGGCCACAGGTCGATTTTATCAAGGCAGTGACGTAAGTAGTAGAGAACAATAGTTTTTATAGCTTTGTAGGAGTGCTACGAGATGTCACTATTCTGATTTTAAAACTTGATACTCTGACGGTTGGCAGTAATGACATTGTTTCGCCATATGGATTCACTTCCGCGTCGGATTAACGTAGGATGTTTGCTCGATAGCTTCCAGGGTGCTGTAGTAGCCTTTGAGGTAGTAGTAGAGTTCGGACACCAGCAGCTTATTTCCTTACAATGGCGCCAAGTAATGACACTATCGAATTCCATACCAGAGAGATAGGGAGACGTCGACATGCGAATGTTGTGAAGTTGACTCCATTGTGCCTCCGAGCGAGGAGCCAGAGGGAACACAGCGCATTCGCATGTACAGGGCCCACAGTACGAAGTGCGACTCTCAAATTCGTGAACTGGAGCGCGTTGCAAGTTACCGGCTGTAATAGACACTTCCGGACCTGAGCAAATGGCCGCCCCTTACAGGCGAAGACTCTCACCAACAGGACGCCGTGCGTTATTCAAAGCCGCAAGGAGGACCTCTAGTTGGCGAATCAATTTAGAGAACCAGTTTGGCTTCACTTGCACGGCTGCTTGTAGTTGCGAGCTCCTAAACCCCGGCCTACGGCATGCCGGTATGCGCCATGAGTGATTTACGTGGAGGAAATGCCTGCTGTATTTAGTAAGGTACAGCCCAATGAACTCAATGTGGAGCTCGGTGCTTTACTGAATTTACGTGGGTATGCGCCCCACGTGACCAGGTATATGCCTTTCTGTAGGGTCACGTGACATTTCATGCCAGTTTTACGGCTCCTGTCGACGCCAAGGTCGTTCAAGAACAACTTACAATGAAGCGTAAGGCTTACGCCTCAATGAAACATTACGCGCTGCCGTGCCACCGTACCGTTATTTCCGATGTACAAGACCTTGTAGTGCTGCTCGAGCCGCTTGCGCATGTAGTTGGCGTTGAGCATGGCCACCTCGGTGGCGCGCCTCAGTCCCTGGGACCCCATCATCTTGATGTAGGCCCACGAGATGGGCAAGATGGCCGACGAGCCCCACGGGGCAGCGCACACGGCACCGAACGAGCTCTGGCCGCCGCCGCCTAGCGACCACGGGTCGACTACCGGGTGGGAGGGCAGGAACGGGGCAAGGTGGGCCTTCCTGCACGGTATGATGAGGTACGGTTAGCGCTCATGGCGCCCAACCTTAAGTTCTTAACCACAATCGACTTCGCTGCCAGAAACCTCAAATGTGTAAGTTGGCGAGTTCGTAAGATACACAAGGGCCTTAAAAGAGTGAAGAAGAAACGTTACAGTCGTGTGTCCACTCTGTGTCGTTTTGCTAAAATATTCGAGCTTTTCCAGCAGAAGTAGTCGCTCGTAGCACTCGCCCTGTGATCGTTTTGTTGTCTAGCTGTCTTGTCTTCGCGTTACGACTGCCCGTTCCCTTCAAGAATATGAACCAACTATAGACCAGCAGCAAATTATGTTCAAACTGTAAAGGTCGAGCACTCACACTCCGATGGGTCCCATGCCGGGTCCTCCACCGCCGTGAGGGATGCAGAACGTCTTGTGCAGGTTCAGGTGAGACACATCGGAGCCGTAGTCGCCCGGTCGGCAGATGCCCACCTGGGCGTTCATGTTGGCGCCGTCCAGGTACACCTGGGCGCCGGACGCGTGCACCAGGTCGCACACGTCGCTGTAACGTGAGCTCTGTCAGACCTCTTAGTACAAACAGGAGCATCAGCTAAGTTATCCCTAGACGCAGCAGCATCGCTACCAGATAACCGACCCACAAGCGGCTGTCATGCTGGGATCTTTCGTTAAAGCGAATTCGAGGTAATATTGACACTGCACGTTATCATTAGCGACAGCGATCATCCGTTGACAAACACCGACTGACGAACGATAATTTTAGCAAAAAAAAAAAAGAAAGAGTTACTAAATATTCATGTTGAGTCCTGAACACTGACACTTGTACCATGGAGAAAGCGCGCAAACCAGAGCTACGTATGTTGTGTGCTGACATGAATTTTCTTCTTATGAATTTGTAAGTAAATGTGATGAAGGCGATAAAGCGCGAGCTCGAATATTTATAAATAACGGGTGACGTCGAGGGAATCGGCTCTTTCAGACGTAGGGGTGCTGAAGAGATCTTTAAAGCCAAAGTTGCTATAAGCATCTGACCATAGAAATTTCAGTTTTCGTTTATTTGTGGAAGCTCTTTCTTTTCAGGCGGACAATTTTCAGCTGCCACACTTAAAAAAAAAGAAAGAAGGAAAGAAAGAAAGGAAGAAAGAAAGGCGTATTTGGGGTGTAATTCTGTACCACAACGCGAATCGTCGTCAATCCCGCATGCTATCCTTACATCATCGCCGCGCGCCCTCGGTATATTTTCCGGTTAGGAGAGGAGTAACCCTATAGTTTTCGAGAAGGAAAACACATGCGAGACAGGTGACTGTTACGGTTGCATGCAAACACACTCCCAAAATATGCCACTTTTTCTAAGAGTGCAACCGACTGCATGGTGCGTTGAAAGAGTCAAATGTTCGATCGGAATGCGTGCACGTAATGATGCCCTTCTTCCTAAAAAAACGCGAGTTCGATCCTGGCCGCAGCGGTCGCATTTTCTCATGGAGGCGAAAATGCCAGAGTCCCGTGTACTGTGTGTTGTCAATGTATGTTAAAGAACCCCAGGTGATCAAAATTTGCGGAGCCCTCCACTACGGCCTTTCTATCCTCTCTATCTCTTTCATTTCCTTACCCCACGGATGCTTAGCCGTGCTCCCTACATGGGCTGCAGAATTAGCGTCCTTTCCTTAACCGAACCACAATCATCATCATCCTCTTCCTACTTGATGACGAAGTGCTTGAGCACGTCCCATATTCGTAATCAACGACATGTTAATAAGACGCGATAGGTCGTACCACTCTCAGAATTGCCCACTTCGAATGTTGCTTACCAGATCGTCTCTTCGTAGATACCGTTCGTGGAGGGATACGTGATCATGATACAGGCCACCTTATCGCCGTGTTGGTCGAGCTGTAATCGAGACAGGAAATGGGAGCCGATAGTTGCGTCAAGCTGTGCACACATTCCTCGTTTGATACACTTCGTTTTGAAGTATACCGTTAAAACAGATGCACTTATTTCGACTGGCGTTGGCTGACCGTCACAGCCGCGCAGTGCGTTAATTCGTACAAGTGCAGTACAATAATGTATACAATATAATAACAGTGCGATACCTATACAGACCAGCTATGCGCGAAACAGCAATCAACATATAGGATATGAAAGCACAGTGCACGAGCTATTGTATTAAATACGAGCTGTACGTTGTAAATTCGAGTAAACTACAAGAGCGAATGAAGAACGAAAATGCGAAGACCGCCATTACTAATTATTACTACGGCAGTGTGTTACATTATGAGAAAGCATCAAGCGAGTACTTTAATAAAGGAACACTTTGTATTGCAGTTTTTTTTAATTAGTGCATCATGAATTATTATTCTGTACAGGTACTCCACTACAACCCCCGCCCCCCCTCCCGCCCCCCCCACACACAAGAACAAAGAAACAAACAATGAAAAACCAGACGATTAATGGAAGCTCAATATTATCGCTGTAACTTTAGGCCATTCAAGAATCACGTGGGTAGCAAGAGGGTCGTCGATCCCAGCCTCCATCGTTTGCCACTTGGAACGTGCTGAAGCAAGTCACTCATAAATATCCGCACTGTAACTGCATGCATATGCCATTGGTATTTTAACGCGCATTCATACTGATATATGCGCTTGTAATGTTGGAGTGCTCGCGTTAGGAATAAGCCCGACCATGTGGCATGTGGCCGGAGACCAAAGACGACATACGCCATGCGCGTATCATCAAGAAGAGAAAAGAAGTAGTAACGGCACTCTATGAAAGTGGCAACACCTCTTAAGCAACATATAATTAAAGGGAAAAGGAATGAGAGTCGCTGCAGTGGCACAAGCGGGATCACAGAGGTCTCTCTCTCTCTCTCACACACACACACACACACACACACACACACACACACACACACACACACACACACACACACACACACACACACACACACACACACACACACACACACCTTGGCCTTGAGGTGGGTGACGTCCACGCTGCCATCCTTCTTGATGTTCACTGGTTCGACGGCCATGCCGGCCATGTGCGCACTCGCCGGGTTAGTGCCGTGTGCAGACATTGGGATCAGGCACACCTGCACCAAAAAAGAGGGCAGGCCAATAAGTAAATAAATAAATAAATAAATAAATAAATAAATAAATGTAATGAAGCGAAACTTTATTAAGTGAACATGGAAAATTCATGCAGAAATATATGTCCCACTTACAAATGGCTTAGGAAGAGTCCGGTAGGAAACAATGACTCTCAGTTTTGCACACATCTCAGACAGATACGGTAACAGAATAAATATGAAATATTGGAGTGAATTAATTATCAGCAACTCGCTCATACTTTCCACGCATAACTGAAGTTCCAGAACAACTGAAATGGCACAAGCTGCATCTCGGCGTAGTCCCAAGCTAGCAAGAAACGTAAAGTCTCTCGCATTCTTGAACTGCGCGCACTTAGGTAGGTTGTGGCTAGGATGCATTTACGAATATGGAGTTGCCCACGCGGTATTTGCCTCGCAGTATTGCTTTTGTTACGCTTACTTAAGGGTTTATTTGCCCTTACCTCGTTCGAACTGAGCCACTATGGCGCACGTATCGTGAGCGGAGCAATCAGCTCCAACCATCATTCTAATCGTTCATAACGAGAAGACGCTATTCGAGCTATTAGAGTTTTGTTCCAAATGCAACATCACGTGCAGAGGTACTTACTATAGCGGCATGTACAGCATTACAGCAGCATGTACTATGGTACTTACTGAGGAAAGTGACCCTAAAAATTAGGAGGACAGAGCAGTGTGGATCACAGTTCTATGGCAGGTAGGGGAAATTGATTTGAACATAAATACTCATCTTTCTTCTTTGCTCTTTCGTAGAAAACCAAGCAACATTGACAACAAGTGATCACGTGGCTAGATCATTGTCCATACTCACCTTCCTCTGCTTTTCTCCTTTGGAGTCGAAGTACGAGGAGATGACCCTCAAACCGGCGTACTCGCCCTGCGCACCGCTGGAAAAGAAAGATGACGTCATGTAGGGGCTATCGCGTGAAGAAGGCGTGAAAAGAGCAGGCCATGCGTTACATTAAGGAATATGAAAGGACGTTAAGGGACAAGAACAAACACATATTAACGACATTTTAGTAGAAATTGAGAAGCTATGGACGTGAGCCGGTCGTGTAATGAGATGGCAGGATGACCGTTGGTCACTGTAGAAAGCAGCAGACTAGTGGGTTCCTAAAGAGGGCAAGCATGGCAGAGGACGCCATGGTGGGCAGAGATGAAGATCAAAGATTTCGACGATCACACGATCGCAGTTAACAGAGGATCGGAATAATTGGAGAACTATGTCAGAGGCCTTCTCCCTGTGGTGGGCGTAGACGTTTTGTGCCGCTGCAGAGAACTCAGTGACCAATAACTCAGCAGCATGAACAAACCTGTTGGGCTGTAGGGACACCTTGTCGTAGCCGGTGATCTCGCACAGATCCTGCTCGAGCTCCTCGAACAGCCGCTGATATCCTTTGGCCTGCTCGAGCGGCACGAACGGATGGATGTTGGCGAACTCCGGCATCGAGCACGGCTGCACGATGCGAGATAGAAAACGCAATAAGGCATTGTCTAACATAATCCAGGAACACACCCAGTAGCAAGTATTGATGATTCTGGGATTTTGCGTCCAAAGACCACGATATGATCATGAGAGATGCTGTAGTGGAAGGTTCCGCAAATTTCGACCACCTAGGGTTTTTTTAACGTGCACTGTCATCGCAAGACACACTGGCCTCCAGCACTACGCCCCTATCGATGTGCTGCCGCCACGGCCGGAATTCGATCCTGCGGCCTTTGGGTGAGCAGTCGAGTGCCATGGCCGCTGGACCACCGTGACGGGGCAATGCTGTACTATTGGCCGAGTGCGTTTTGGTCTTATACGACCACAAGACAAACCAAACAGGAGTGGGTACGTGAACAGTTTTAGCTGGCTAAGGTAACGTACCTGAACTAGAGGAGCAATAAAAACAACCAAACGAGAAGCAAACGAAAAAGTTCTTGCGTCGTCCTTTTTATTGCGCATCTAGTTCACGTGCGAACTCTCACACGAACTCACCCGAACACAAGCTCTTACAAGACAGTGTACGGTATTCATAAATATTAACTATGATATTGGTTCGCGATAAGAAATATTCGATAGATCACAGCGCGCAGCGCCAATTTTTTGCCCCGTTTAAAGACGGTCAATGAAGAAAAAAAAAAACGCCAAGTGGACTTTGACGACCACGTGAACTGAAGGATGACGGATCTATCTCGCGGTGGTTCCGCCTCTGCAAGAACCTAATTCATCTGTGCAAATAATGAAAACGTGTTATTCTGAAGTGAGTACATGACAAAATATTTTTTTTTTCCGCGGCACGATCCTTTCTTGTAGAAGTAGTTAGCAGCCTGCCATCGAAAACAGACAACAAACTCCGAATGCACAAGTTTGACAGCAATCTTTTTGGTGCACGTCCAAGAACTTCGAACTGTTCTCCACATAGAATACATAACGCGTAGACGTTAGCATTTTCCAACACGACAAAAATTGGCATTTCGTAAATGAGAATTCAGGTCAGATGAGACAGTGGCAAAGTATAAGGCGTCAGAATGACATTATAGGGGAAATTGAAGGCGACATCGCCACTGGCTTTTCATTTTACGGCGCCAGATACCGCTCTAACACCTGAAAATTTCTCGGTTTAATTGCATGCAAACTTCCTGTCAGGTGATCGAGCTGGAAGGTTTACGTCTATGGTCACTTGTAATAACTAATAAAATGCCTCATTTTATTATATGTCTTATTGCTGATCGGCAATGATGAGTAAGAAAGTTAAGGAAAACACACTTACCATCATTTCCACCGTACTGTTCAGCTTCATAGTGCAAGATCCCTGCGGGAAAAGACGGTCAATTAAATTCCATCCTTTAAGTAACGCAATGTTCTCGAACCATTTTAAAAAGTTTTGATTGATTGAAAGATTTCTTTTCACTATCATGCCAAGTTAGGAGCGTGGTCCAGTGAAGAGACCGAAATGCTCTGAAGACCACTTTGTTAACGCAGATAGTATGAAGAGACAGAGATAGCTATCTCCGGGGACTTATCGGCTACATCCGCGGTAATTATCTGACTTTTAAATTGTAGTGGCTGGCTAAGGTGACGACAGCAAAACAGCTGGAATGACTGGCAAATAGCGTGCGAGCTGCCCAGACTCTTGACAAATCAATCAATCAATCAATCAATCAATCATCGGAGCTCACCAGCGGGATCATAGAGTGGACGAGTGAGATGTCCTTATTCTCAAGTTGCTTCATAAACCGAACAATCTGCGTCTCGGAGTGGTACCTGCAAGAGACGACAGCACAGCATGCGTGACGCGCTGGCATTCAAGCGGTACCAGATGACCAAGCGGCTGTGATCGTGCTTACACAGTGGCGTGTGACGATACCAATGACCGCCTTTGATTCGTCATGCATAATGAAAGAAATAATAAAAATTAATGTGTCTGACGACACTGCTTGGACGCGCAGACGTACACCAGCGAAAGAGCTACGCCGCCGCAATGGTCCCGCGGCTAAGGCACTCGACTGCAGACCCGAGGATCACGGGATCGAATCCCGGCTGTGGCGGCCAAATTGGAGGCGAAATGTCACACCCCCGTGTGCTGTGCTTGTTAAAGAACCCCAGGCGGTCGAAATTACCGCATCCCTCCGCTCATTGATGCCTCTCAAATCATATCATAATTTTGGAACGTGAAGCTCCAAGAATTATCAATAACATATAATGAAACTGCTCGCCTTCTTTTGTGCTCTTTATAAGTGCACTGAAGGCCAGTGTACGCTATTACATTGTCTTCTTACTTTTCTTTAAAACGCAGCTTACAGCGTTTCACTACCTTGTCGTCATCGAGCGAAATATTGCCACCGTTGCAGTTCTACGACACACGAAGCTAACCGGCACTGCCTCTGAAAGCTATCGTCTCAGAGCACAGCTTCCGCACTGTGTTCCCGTTCCTTAACGTCAAGCTCCACATATTTCGTTTCAGATTCCTCGTTGCGGACGTTAACTTCTCAGACAGTTATATTCCCGTATGAATATACGAGGCACCATGTCAAAGATGCGACGTAATAAAAGCCCCCTTACTCACGTGTTAAAGATTGGATGCGTGAGGAATTCGCTGGTCCTCTTGTGCTCACTGTGCAGCAAGCTGTCTGGCGGCTGTTCGGGCATGTCGCTTGCTAGTTGTGCCTGTAAACGAACACAGAAAAGAGGGGAGGGAGGCGGAACGTTTACATCGAAGAGTTCGAACCCTTCTTGCCAGTTCTGCCGCCCCGCAAAGCAAATTCATTTGCCCCTTCGCTACAAAGTAAGAATTATACTATGGCAGTCGGCCATGACAGATCTGCGTTCAGGCTGCACCTTTTCTCGATGTTTTCTGGAACTTTGTTACGAATGCGTAAGTAAAGCGGTGAAAGTTTCCTAAAGCAGCCACTACAAAAGCAACAGAAGGCTTACTACGACCACTTCTGCCGTCACAGTCAATTGTTATCGAATTGGTGAGCATCTGCGTGTCCTGCACACAATACGAACGACCGCAGTAGCCGAAAACGAACCACGACAGCAAGCAGCATTTATTGAAAGGGGAACGGATCAAGGACTCGATTGTACATTCACAGGTACCTCGCATAAAATCGCAAGGGGAACGGATGTTCTAAGATGCTGACATACGCCAATCAGGTCACTCCAACTCACCGCCGTCTTTTTGCACTCGAAGATCCACAGGAGGTCGTCCAGATCTTTCTCAGTAACGGTCTCGTCCAACGAAACGCCAACCTGCGACAAGCGGTACGTATGTAATACAGGTCTCTACTGACACACGCGAATAACCCTGCGCTTATCCGTATTTTGGATATGTGGCACGTAAGATTTAGAGCAGTGACTAAATTAACAACACGCATGACGTTTCACGAGAGTTCTCATTGCCAAACAAGCGAGACAGAAAGAGGAATGTATGGGTGGTGACCGGAACATATTCAGAATTGCATGGTCTACATCGGGGCCATGGAGGGTCATAGACACAATATAGAAGGGTACGGTAATAGAGAGAGAGCACGTGCACACAATCACCGCTGCTCGCAGCCCAGGATGTTCAGCTCCAGATGTTATTGCGACAGCAGTTATGTGGGCACTTGAACCGGTTCTCGCCGTCGGCGTCACCGTCATGCTCCGTATATATGTAAGTATGCATATGTAAATCAAAATCCATAAAAACAACGTTAAAGATAATTTTCACGCTGGCGTCCGCGCACGGATTCAAACCCACGACATTTCGTTTCCCAGGGCGACTGCCTCGGACAACTATGCCACGGAGGAGGTCTTTTGATAAACTCTTCCGGATCTTTCAAGCTCGCGCAGTTCAACCAAAACGTGTCCATTATTGCCCGGTAAGCGCAAGAACAGAGTGCGACACTCAAACGACAAACTACGTTCCATTACACAGTTTCTTAAGCGACGGTTATATTTAAAGAAATCCGCCTCGGTCGTGACGTCACGGAAACGAGTGGGCCTCATTGGCTGACGCAAGTACTCTTTTCGGATTGGGACAGTGGAGCGCCGCATGCGCCACTGCAATCACACTGCGTCGTCAGCTATGGCTTTCCTGGCCAGTTCACGTACATCTTCAACGGTTAGCGCGGAAAACGAGGACAAAAAGCAAGAAGGGACACAAAGCACCGCGATGTCTCAAAACTAACTTTATTAGGCAACCACACGCATATTATAAGGCATGACCAAAACCGCGTGGTACCGTGACGAAGACGGCAAAGTTGGTGACAACCAGACAGAATGGACAAGGTGAAGACCAGTATAACATATGCTGTGTAATGAAACAATTTAGAAAGGAAATTTGTTTGTCGTGCAGGGCTATTGATGGCATGCTTACGCAACGAGAACTGTTTTTGTCAATAAATTTAACTGGTTTCCCAATAAAGCTAGTAATGAGACAGCGCTGTGATTTGTGTTCCTTCCTAATCGTTGTCCTCGTTTTCCGCGCTGACCATTCAAAATGGTTAACAAGTTCCGACTCGCCAAATCAATTCCACTCGCCCAACTTTATGTTGAAACGCACAAGTTTTGGTAGTGGAAGAAAGTGGGGGAATGAGGGGGGCGGGTGGCAACACCCAAGCAAGGAAATCTGCTGCAGACAGCTAGATGATGTGTTGAGGAATGTACTGGCACAGAAATAGTCGCACATTCAGTCAACGTACATAAAGTAAGCATCATATCGGTAACTACAGATAGAAAATTTTAATACTTCAGCACGCGACATTCTGTGAATTAACAAAGTTGATATAAATCATTTACTATGTGGCTAGGCTTTTTCAGGCGAACGCGAATTCACGAACGCATTTTCCCCCCTCTTTTGACAGCTTGTCCTAAAGAGCCACAAAGTACATTTAGAAGAGAAGCTCTGGGGAGAGAAGCTCTTCGTTGCAGTCCTGACTAAGACAAGTCCACTTGTCGAAACGTTGACTCTAGCGACCTGGAGTTTTTAGCGAACTGTTCGACAAAGTACACTTGTAATAAAGTACGCATTAGACGATAACTTGTTAGCGATTCCTCATATGCTGCGCGGCCTTAACCAATATTATGCGCAGTCATGTGCAATCCTATGAAGGCACTTCCCCTCCATGAGTTACAATATGCGAACGGCTGAAAGCGTAGTAGTGTAACGCTATAAGGTCAGTTTGCAATGGCAACCACACACCCTCGAAAACCACACGCCTTTGATGTAGATAGGATACAAACTGTGTATTGTCCCAAACTGTGTGTTGAACGTTTGCAATGAGTGAACTTAACGTACCGTGCCATCGGCGAAGTACCGGAGATTGACCTCCTTCTCGGCGGCCCGTTTTTTGATAGCCTCTTGGGAATTCGCCGGCTTTATCTTCAGGGTGTCGAAGAACTGCGGGTGAGTCACGTGATGCCCAGCGATTGCCGCTCCTGCGACAGCAATAAAAGAGAACCACGGGTTTAAACGCAACTTAAACATACTGCCCCCTCCCGCCCTATTTCCTGTATCTTACTAAAAGACCTTTGGACCAACAGGACAGGGGTATGAGTATGGTGGTCACAAAGTGTGTCTTTTTCTTTTTTTTCAGTAATAGACTGCGAACAGTGAGTATGGGTGATACTGACTGGCTCCATGATCTGCCAGCAAGTCTGCGAACTGCATCCGCTCAGTAATTAATTCCTTTTCTGAGATTCTTTTCGGTCTCATTTATTTTTTGTATGCCGGTTGAGTGTTATTCTACAGTGCCCACCTCACATCAACCACTAAATTGACTTTCATCGTAAAACAGCGCCGGCCATTCAGTTTTAAAAACAGGCTCCACTATTGTCAAACCTGCCACTGTTGTGAAACCTGTGACAGTGCAAGTTTCACAAAATACTGGAGGCAGCGCAGGCCACCCAGCGATTCTAGTTGTGCGCCGGAGACTTGCCGTTCGGTGCAGAAATCGCGCGCTCAGAGCGGCGGTGGCTCCCTCTCTCGCGCGTCGCCGGTATAGGTTGGAAGCGTGAGCACGTGACAGGAGGCGACGGTCGTCGACAAGGGTAGCCGCTAAAGCTCTGCGCACTAGACATGATTGGTCCCGTGGACAGTAAGAACCTGCCGAAATGCACTTCACTGCGTGAAAACGATGTCCTGGGAAACAGAGGCATCGTCGGCGATTTTTGACGCGTTTATTGTGCTTCACGTTTCCCTCAACTTCACTATGAATAAGTATGCGATTTATGGTGACATTAAGCTGACTGTCCTGTTACGACTGTAAATTGCACGTCATATGTGCCACCGTAGTTTGAAAAATTCGTGTTACGTTCTCAAATTTGCATTTACTAGTCTGTTTTGAATTTACTAGTCTGTAAAATACGGAAATTCTCACAAAATATGCTGGCTGTTTTTGAGGCCCTAAATGTCGATAACTAGAAGTGGTCACGGCGTGCTTTTCAGGTCATGCATAAAGTTTAGTGGCATGTTTGCGTACAGCGTGATTAGTCAGATTTATTACATTACATTCGGAGGTCCCATACTTAAGAAATTGACATGGGGACCTCCTAACACTAATACACATATATGTTTAGAATACACTACTGTATGACCTGCATTCTTCAACCTATAGTTATCTTATTTTCGATACTAGTTTAATAACCACTTTGTTTACCAATGCTATGATTTATTTTTACTAGCACTATGTCCGACAATGCTGTGCTATCGATGCTTCTAGGTAGCGTCGAGGAATTTATGTTCTGCATGATGTTGCGTAGTTAACGTGCCCACCCCACTTTGTGATGCCGAAAGGCCCTGAGGGAACAAATAAATGAAACGAGACGCGCACGTGGCTTCATTGAGGCTGGTTTCTCCTCGAAAACTGTATATGTGAGGAGAAGCCTGCTCTACAGGATAAGGAAGTTGGTGGCAGCAGGTGGATATGGCGCACACACATACACGTCAACATGCCTCAACTTGTGAACAGACATTTAGTGGAAGGTGTAACGAGTGACACTCTCGTTTCTTTCGCAGCGCTCCAAATTCATATCCTCAAAAGACTGGGGAATAAAGCTAAAAAAATCGCCAATAGTTAAAAACAGAAAGAAATGACGTGTTAACAGTTTAATATGGGATACATCAGATCTTGACCATTTCTACAGTAACGAGGCCTTTCAGCATTCGGATAATTATTGAGAATAATTGCTGTGCTTGTGGTTGAATTATAATGACGTGCTTCGCATTACCACTTTGCATATGTGGGCGTGAGCAAAACATAAAGAACGAACGAACGAACAAAAGAAAGAAAGAAAGAAAGAAAGAAGGAAAGAAAGAAAGAAAGAAAGAAAGAAAGAAAGAAAGAAAGAAAGAAAGAAGAAAGAAAGAAAGAGATACCACGTATGACTCACACTCGCATCGTGGACTGTGAGATAGTCGCCGAGTCTCATTTACGCCTAGGCGCAAGTGCCACTTTGAGACACCTAACGCGAGGATTGAGGTCGCCCACCTTTTGTTATTTCTGTTAATGCGTCTGCGTAGCAGAAATGCACTATGCGCAATGAGTGGATGAATAACGGCATCCAGCAACATCCATTAAATTCACTTGAACGTTGAAATCGCCGGATCCGGCACTTCGCGTACAATTCGTGCCCACAGAAATATCCAGTTCCCCACAATGCTGCATTGCACCCCCCCACTTCTGTTCTATACAGCAGGCTTGCGCCTCAGGCTGGCCACGTAGAGAAAGCACGCTTACCTCTGGAAAGAAGCAGCGTGGCATTGTGCACCCTGGTGGCGATGGCGCGCAACCCCTGCGGTCCGTGGTAGATGGCGTACAGGGCGGACATGTTGGCGAGGAGCGCCTGCGCCGTGCAGATGTTGCTGGTCGCCTTGTCGCGCCGGATGTGCTGCTCGCGCGTCTGCAGCGCCAGTCGGTACGCGCGGCCACCCGTCGCGTCCCTGCGAACGATTGAAGGATGCAAGAGTAACGTGTCAGGCTCCAGTAGATACTACTAATGGGTTTCTCGAATAAAAAAAAAAGGCCAAAGAAGGCATCTTTCGCGATAATGCGGAAGTAAAAAATGCCGGGATCCGGCTGCACGACTGTCACCAAGGGACACTAATGACAGTTGTAAGACGCCTTAGATTTATTTTGTAAACTTGATGCCGGATAATGCAAACACAAGATTGACTGGACGAGTGTTCTTGTATTCCGCCAGTACAGGAGTGCCACCGCTACGTCGCACCCACCACCGGCTTTAACGAAGGCTTTCACATATTGCGAAGGCGTGCGTTCTTGATACACATGCAGCTAATTATCTCTCCACCACTTTCAATTCCTCTA
The DNA here is from genome assembly GCA_013339685.2 of Hyalomma asiaticum. NCBI lineage: Eukaryota > Metazoa > Arthropoda > Arachnida > Ixodida > Ixodidae > Hyalomma > Hyalomma asiaticum. The sequence continues at coordinate 43,246,787 of CM023491.1, read as the reverse complement.
CTGCATGAATGATCTATTTCACTTATGTAAAACAACGGTCAATTCAACTTACATAGGTTTTTCATTACGTGTTTCTTGTCACGGCACTGTGAGAATGATGTTGATGTGTCCCTAAAATATCTTCCCTTCTTTCGCACTTTCATTCCGCTTTCCCCAGTACAGGGTAGCCAACCGGAGATCTCCTCTGGTTAACCTCCCTGTCTTCCCTTTCTCTTTCTCTCTCTCTTACTACGTGCTAACAGCATGCAGATATGAAATGCATTACAAACCGATATTACAGGGCTTGTCATAAAATAGTTTCTGCAAGATGTCTTGACGGTGCATGCGTAAGACTTTTAATATCAGGCTCATTACCTATACATATCTGTATCAACAAAAGTGAACGTCTTGGACATGTGCAGTAGAGAATTTAGACCTCGATCCGGCGTTTTTTCTCTTCTTTTTTCGCTTTCCACATGCGTCAGGAGACTTCAAGCATTTGACAGCGACCGATGCACATTTCGTCTACACTCACCTAGTGACGCCGACGACCCTGCCGGGCATGAGCCTGGTGAGTGAGCTACGCACGGCGAAGAAACCGGCGTGCGGACCGCCATAGTTGAGGGGAACCCCAAGGCGCTGACTCGTGCCAATGGCGATGTCGGCGCCCAGCTCTCCGGGAGGACGCATCACCGTCAGGGCCAGAAGGTCCGTGGCGCACACCGCCAGCGCCTGCGATCACGGCGGGCAGATGCGATACGCTTGTACCAAGCACAGCAAAATGCACCAAATTTTCTCAGGTTGTTCTGTTTTGGACAAAAGGTGCGGCTAAACTTAATTTTCTTGTGGAGTGCCCAGTGCTGTCTGTCTGCGTGCATCATCGATCTTTCTGTCGTAGTGTGTTTGGGAGCGCTAATGTCACGGCGCGCTGGCGCCTAGTCACGTGGTACTTTTTCAAGTCTAGAACACTTTATCAGGAGCTCAGGAAAATAAAAAAAATCACTGCGGCCTTTATTATGAAAGCACATCATCCGGGAACTAATTAAATTAGCATGATATAAAACTTCTCCACTGAACATGTCGTGTTTAAAACAAAAGTCTAATCGTTGGTAAATTCATAGTATTAATTGATTTCATAAAGTTCATCTTGGGTAGTATGAAATGGTGAAGACGACAGTAAGGAACACTAAGGCGGTTGTATCTTCGCAATGCACACGCGTGTACTTCTAAAGCTTGGCGCGAGTTGACTAAAACACCGTGTATAATTGGCGCGCAGACTAACAGCCGCTGCGAAACATGCGCGACACATTTAAGGAACAGCCACCCATATTAAACATGCATAGCTAACTGCGCAATGCACGCATAAATGATAGAGATAACTCCATATTTTGTTTTTCTCCGTTTCCAACACGCCTTTATTCTTCAGCCAAAAAAAGCGAAATAAAAGCTTTGTAGAGACATGGCCGCAACCTTAATGTATCCCATGTGAAAATGCGGAGCTGGGAATCTAACTGGTTTCAACTGGAGGTAACTGGAACCAACTGGTCCCAGTTCAAAGACAACTGGTCCCATTTGGAAGCTAAATGCGCAGCAACTGGTCCCAGTTACAGATAACAGAGGAGCAACCGGCTCCAGTTGCACTCCAAGTGATTAACCATCGATGGAGGTAAAATGACTAGGAGACGGTGTGAAGTCATTCGGATAGCCTCGGCAAACCAAGCTCCTACATCGTCACAGTACATGCTGTGTAGGATTACGCCAACATGGTTGCCGGAGCACTTGACCGCCCATGAACCTACCGCTTGCCTATCCCGTGACCGGGATCTATTTCGTATGATTCTGCCGCTTAATTTTTTTTATGTAAAGGCTTCGATATTTTCATTTGACGCCTCCCCCTGTGCTTTCTCCTCATGAAAAAGAAACCTAGGAGGTGGCGTCACGTGGTTCCGCTAGCCTTGCCAGACCAACCTCCTCAGTCACCTCGTGCGTGGTGCCTCTCGGCTAGGATTAATCCCATGCAGTTCTCGGAATGTTCGAGGTTGTCTGGACGCGGTAACATTTAGTTGTTCTTGACTGTGCACTATTCTACAGCTTGCCTACCACGTGACCGAAGCCCATTTCCCATGATTCCCTCCTTGAAATTGCTCTATGTCTTGGCTTCAAGATTTTCACGTGACGCCCTATCCCAGCCTTTTTCCGTTCTCCATGATTTGTCCTCCCCGACCATTCAAAACTGGCATGGGATGCATAGTTCTGGAATCGCCCGCTCCTACCTTGGCATCGTGGCAAGTCTTGATGAGAGACTCAAAATTCTCAACGGAGCCTTCAGTGTCGGGATACTGGTACAGCACTCCACACACGTCGCCCTTGGAGAAATCCATGCTCGCGCAGTCAGACACGACCACGTTGATATCAAGAGCGCTGCAGAAAGGCAAAAAAAAGTCGATGTGAAGCCGTCATCATTGCCTGAACACATGGCTAGTGCACTAAACCTAATGCTAGACTGGTTAGTTTTATTCTGAGAAGGCCTCTCCTAACTGCAGACTTTTCTGGACTGATTGTCTCAGCTAATTCAGTGTGCTAGTTTTTAAGCTTCAGCGACAATTTCGTGCACAGAACAAGAGAAGAATAAGCACTTCCCTCATGCCCGGTAGCTTTGCCTCGATGCCTGTTACACCCATCGCAGTGCTTGCGCATTACAGTTTAAGTATTGTTACGGTGCAATTAGGGACAGCAGCTGGAGCACGGGCTCAAGAGAAGCACCAGGGAGACGAAGAGGCTGAATAAGTAGAATGGCAGGATCGGAGGTTCTCGGACAAAGAAGTATGTTGCGTTTATTTTACATGTGTGTTTAGTGCATTTTGAATTTAATGGCAAGCGGTGGAATCGACATGTCACGCCCGCATGATGAACTGGTGAGCATTGCTCTTCTGGAAATTTTTGAAGCCTCCCATCAGAAGTGGGAGGCAATGCCGCATCGAATGAACGCTACCGTGCCACCCCACCGCTGCCACCAAAAATGCAACGGCTGCAGTTCGCGCACACAACAAATACTCCAAAGACTTGTTTATTCTAGGCTCAATTTCCACCGGTCTAGCTCTTGTCCGCTGTTCCTCGCTTTTCGTGCTTCCTCTGTCTTGTGAGCCAGTAGCCCACTGCTGTTCCTTTTGCCCTCTTACAATATCCTGTCATTAAAGAAAGGACGCCTGTACATGGGCTTCCACAGCAATTTTTTTCAGAACTTCCACAATACGTACTCTCAGATAATGCCACATTACGCGATTCATGTTAGAAAATATAAAGCACTTGAAGTACTACGCACGACAAAGTCAAACATGACACGCGTCTACCTTTGACCAAGTTCAGCCATTAGAGAGAGAGAGAAAAAAAATTGACGGCAGATCCACGAGGTGAATGATGATGAGATTGGGCGAAGCTCCTGGAAGTAATCATCGGTTAAACCGTGAAATTTCTTCCGTTAATTCGCCTGATAAAAATGACGTGAAACGATTGATTAAATGGCGTCTTTCGTTAAGCAGCTGGCGTCTTTTCGTTTTGCTTTAGAAACATCTGGCGTCTTTCGTTAAGCAGCTGGCGTCTTTTCGTTTTGCTTTAGAAACATCTGGCGTCTTTTCGTTTTGCTTTTAGAAAACATCTGGCGTCTTTCTTTGGTTTATTTCATCAATCAACGGCGTTTTGAACAAAATTTTTATTGTTTAATCACGCACAGGAGAAATCTCACCAGGCACTACCTTGGAGGTAAACAATGGCTGCTACTGGCAATGAGAGACAGCAGAAGTTGGCTTTTAACACTTCTACTTCTACTAACGTTTCCTACTGGATCATGCCAATGGCTGCTAATGGGGAATGAGAGACAGAAGAATTCGGCTTTTAGTTAACGCGCACGCTGCAAATTTTTTTTATTGTTCAACAACGCACAGGAGAAATCTCCCACCGGCACCACCTTGGAGGTCAAAGCGTAAGACTGGTAACGCACTACGACTACGACTACGACGAGGGACGAACGGGTGCCGCTTTAAGGAGCTTCGCCCCTAAAATTACACCATCTCCCCGAAGGGGACCATGGGGTGATGCGGAGCATCGCTGGGAGTTTCAACGGTGCATTTAACGGCGGTGTTTACAGGTTTGCAGTGTTTTCGGTGTTGCCTTTGCGGTGAACCTTGCGTGTTATTACGTTGTTAACTTGGTTCGTTACCACGCATTGCGTGACCATTGTCAGAGTGTGGGTTTATGCTGATGCGTACTTGCGTCAACCCACTTGCTGACGGAACTGTTGCTTCCATCACACAACACCACCAACTTCTTTCATCAGAGAAGGAGGATATACTACTGAAGGGAAGCGCGCGCGCGCTCTCTACCCGCTTTATTTATTGCAGCAGCTGTTGGAGAGAGGGGAGAGGAGAGTCGCGCATGCGTAGTGTGAGTGCGGACGCCAGGCGCGTGACATACCCGCGAGCAAGAGATGCTCCGCATCTAAAAAAAAGCGAAGGCATCCGCCAAGTAGCTTTACAGACGGTTCCTTTTATCAACATGAGCGCTGCACCATACGCCCTCATAAAGAATTGCCAAAATTAGTGCTTCCGCTGATCGATAACAATATTCACCGGTAATCTTGTTCCAAGGCTCGTGTAGGCCTTCAGGCACTGGGAACAACATACTCGAACAAACAAAAAGCTCTAATGACGAGCGACAAGCTGTCAGGGAAGAGCTCTGGCGCGTGATTTCAAGCTGACCTCGGCGTAAAAAGGATTTTCGTGGGCCATGCGAGGCTCAGCGACTCACACGTGCGTTTTCGCATTACCGTATTTACTCGCATAATGATCGCACTTTTTTCTCAAAAACATTGACGCAAATTTCGGGGTGCGATCATTACGTGAGGTAAATTTTCCGCGAAATGATATTTTGAGCACCGAGAACGCAAACAATTCGCGCATCAGCATTCTTACGATTATCATGAACATAACCAAAAATAAAAGTAGGGTAAGGCACACATTACGCAGGAACTACATGCATTGCATATTGCCCTTTAATTTTTTCATTCACTGACCCCCTAACTTTCAGAGTCTGAAGCGTCACTGGCGTCAGTGTCGTCGTCGCCGCCGCTCGATTCCCTGTCGGAACCGGCAGTGTCATCGTAGTCCCACAGAAGTTTATCTTCCGTTCCATCGAGCGCGTTAGATATGCCTGTCTTCTTGAAGCTGTTGGCGTGGTGAGAACTACGGCATCTGTCTTTACTGCTATCCTAGTACGGCACGTTTCCGCCAATGGTGGGCAAAAATTAGGCATCTGGTTGGTGCGTGCAGTTCTCTTGGTGAGTCATGAAGAGTTATTTACGTTAGAGCACTGCACGGGCCGGCTTTTTCCGGCCCGGGCCCGGCCCGGCCCGAAAACGCCGAGCTCCGGCCCGCCCGAGCCCGGCCCGGTGTTTTTAAATACGGCCCGTACCCGGCCCGGACCCGAAAGGTTTAGGCCCGGCCCGACCCGGCCCGACCCGGCCCGGCCCGGCCCAATTCAACCAATTATTCTTTGAGCATAAACAAGGCACTGTGCCCCGCCACGGTGGTCTAGTGGCTATGGTACTCGGCTGCTGATCCGAGGGTCGCGGGATCGAATCCCGGCTGCGGCGGCTGCATTTCGATGGAGGCGAAATGTTGAGGCCCGTGTGCTGTGCGATGTCAGTGCACGTTAAAGAACCCCAGGTGGTCAAAATTTCCGGAGCCCTCCACTACGGCGTCTCTCATAATCAGAGCTGGTTTTGGGACGTTAAACCCCACAAAACAACAACAAAACAACAACAAACAAGGCACTGTCCAATCTTCTCCTATAGTGAAGGTACCAGCCGCACTCAAGATACTTTCCGGAGAGTGTTGTGAAAACATATGACAGTGTCACGATTTGCACTGGTACTGTGTTTACCTTCGGTTAATACACCTGTAACACTTCAGCGAAAGAATTGCAGGGAATTATATGAGGAGGCATAGCTGGCTGTCTCATGCACGCAGTGCTAACGGTGCAATGTTCTTATTTCTTTTCAAGGAACGACTACATCATACAACGCCAACATAAAGTGGAAAAACGGCGGGCATTTATAATGGCTTTACTATAATTGCTGGGACTATTGAGTAAATAGCGCAGAACTTATCCTGCAAACTTCGTTTATTGCGCAATGCAACGAGAGGGAGAAAAAAATGCGCTCTAACTACTCCTGGGAGGATTCGCCAGGCTGAGTAGCGTTATTAAACCTGTCGTTTCGGCTCCTCGGTAGGCAACTGTCTCCAACGTACGCTACATTTTCATGCTACAAAGAAGGGAGTCCTCTCCCGCACCTTTGTTCGCCGAACCACCGCCACCGCAGTGCTATAGATCTGTCAAAGCAAGCCACACACGTTAGCGAGCGACATACCGTCCTCGCTATTCGCTTTAGATGCCTATCTCGTCGCCTTTGTTTGACCATCCTCGGTCTTTGAAAGTGTTATACTTTAAATCAAGACCGGACTAAGGGCTTCCGAAATAACTGCTTATTAGAGCGCCCAATTGAACTAGCCGCTGGCTTCTTAAGCGCTCCACGTCGAACGCGGCGGGTCTGGTGTCCGGAGCGTGATCCCATGCAATGACTGCAATCGGGAGAGTTGGTTGCCGCCGAGGACCCGGTTGTAGTCTTGCAGCTGGCGGCTGTGACGGTGGAGGCGACGTGTGCCAGAAAGGAAAAAGCGGCGACTACGATGGGCAGGAAAAGGCGGAGAGTAGAGGAAAAGCAAACTTCCGAGATGGGTAGCGCCCACGTGGAAGGACATTTCACGCAGATCTCGCATATTCTATTGCTTCACTAAAGGCTTTATTTCAGAAGGTGTCAACTGCTCCGTCAATAAAATAAGTTATGTGTTCCATCATATGAATGAACTTGGGCCCTTTTGCTTTTGTTTCAACATGTAGGGTGTCAAGCATCTCAAGTGCGGCACAGAATACTTAGTCTATGCCTCTGTATAAGCTTCCGCAAAACCTGTATTACCCACTATAATCAACTTATGTTAGCGCACGCACCGAGATGGCCGCGCCACGATTTTGGATCGTGGTACACTAAACACGCGATGGTGATACCGCAGCCCATAAAAGTAAACGAAAAAGTAGCGCACATGTCGCACACCAACTTAGCGATTCTGGCTAACAAATTCTACTCGTGCCGGGGAAACCCTACTTGCTTACCACAAGCATTGAGGTCATTGACGCTTTGGTCCACGGAGCAGTGGGAACTCTACGAACGGGAATCGCTGGGTGCCCGTGCTACGCACGTCCCGAGGTTTCACAGCAGCGAAGCGGCCATACGTTTTTTTTTTTACTAGAGGAGGGGTTCATGTCTCCCGTTTTGATGTGTGTTACTTAACCGCTAAAATCTAATAGCGGCAGAAGTTCCAAGGCAGATGGAAGCTTGAAGGGATGAAAATTCGTCCACACGGGGTGTCTCTGGAGCCCTTAGATATTTGTGCGGTAAAGGGTGCCAATACACACGCCTGTTACAAAGTGCACTGCAGTAAATCATATTGATTATCACCTTCCTTAGGTGCTTGCTCACTTCTGTTTCGGGAGCGCGTCCACGTTTTTGAGCGCCACGAGAACACTTGTGCTCCGACGAATGACGAAACTTATGAATTACTGACGAAGTGTGACGAAGACAAAGGTGGCCGTGAGAATCAGCAAATGCCCACTCGATGTGATGAGAATCCAAGTTAAATGCTAGTTCTGACTCTCTAATTGCCAAATCATAAATATTTGCAACTGCCTTGCTAGCACAAAAATCAGCAACATCTGCGTGGATCGGCGACCCTGTGACAGGAGTCACTTCTCTTCTTGCGCTTAAACTGCAGGAAAAACAGCTCCTCAGTTCTTAATGACTTGCGAGTCGCGCTGACCAGTCTACAAAGTCACGAAGGCGGAAGCAGGCGAGGCGGGCATGGGAGCGTAGCTGCATGCTCGAAATGTTTCCCATGATACCCATGAGTGCATCTTATATGCACTAATCTGGGCAGTGTACCGTTGCTTCGCACTTCTCGCAGTGCCGCCTTTCAGTGCACGCTAATGCACTTCAGGTGGTCTAAATTGCCCGGAGAGTTCCACTACGTCGTCTCACATAGCCTGACTAGGTTCGGGACGTTAAATCCCAAGAAACAACAAAACCAAAAAGCATACACGCGCCATTACCGACACGTATGAGAACCGGGCCTGATTCGGGCCTGACCCAGGCCCGGGCCCGGCCCGGGCCCGAAGCTCATGGGCCCGAGCCCGGCCCGGGCCCGATTTAACAATTACTTACCCGGCCCGACCCGGCCCGCGGGCCGGGCCGGGCCCGGGCTTTCGGGCCGGCCCGGGCCCGTGCAGTGCTCTAATTTACGTAACGTTCGACGGATGGTAAACATGATGGTCGTCAGCTAGGCTTTGCACACGACATATCGCTGCGGCAAGTTCGGGGTGCGGTCATTACACGGGGGAAAAAGAAAATCGAATTTTGACGACAAAATTTAGGGGTGCGATCATTACGCGAGTGCGACCATTATGCGAGTAAATACGGTATTTCATTGTCATCAATATTCACTATGGAACATCGAGGTTCAAAGAACCCCTGGATATATAACAATGGATATGGCAAGAGGATGACAGCCTTTATATACACTCCAAGGACGAAGAGGGCCAAAACACTTGGATTGTAGCCGAAGAAAATGCTCGTGAATTGTGAACGAGATCTAAAGTCGTAACCTAATCTGCACATAGACAAAATATCCGCGGATGCTCGCTCCCTGGGTTTCGCAGTCGCTTCTCTGTGGTGGGGCATTATTTTTGTTTATTTCGAAATGTTATTTCCTATACCGTTTTTTTTCGTATCTTTACCAATACAGTGTCCACTAAACAACGGGGTCGCGCGGGTAGGGCTTACATGATTACTTCATTTTTAATTATTTAAGATTACTTCTTCTGCGCACAGCGACCTTGATGTCCTTTAAGCCTTCAACATGGGGGAATTGTGTCTCGCAATCGAGGGCGACGCCTAAGCCACAAGACATTCTGTAAGGTCCTAAAGATAACGAGCAGAGCTGCAACGATGTTAATATAAGGAACATAAACTGAAGGCTTCATCAGGTGGGTTTGTGCGCATGCTGAGCACATTTCCACCTTTCCTCTTTCGTAGTGCTCGATAGCTATCCCTGTCTTTCTCTAATCAATTTCTCCTGCTCATAAGAGTATAGCAGAGGGAGGAAAAAAGAAACGAGGTGCAAGGTGTTAAGCGGAGGTTGCCGCGGAAGGCTATAATGCCTGTTAGGTGGCCTCGAAACTTTTGACAAAGGCTGTAACCTTATAAGCAGATCGCGGACTCACTCACTCGGCTCTCGTCTGCACCACAGCGAGGGTCTGCGGGTGCACCTTGTCCGAGACGAGCATCGTCTTCTTCTTCGTGAACCTGCAGAAATGAAGGAGAGAAGAAAAATCAGAGACATCCGATACCTGAACAAGGCAAGAGGCCCAATTCGCAAACAGTTCCTCATTAATAATATACAACTTTGGGTAAGTGCCTCCGTCATTGATACGTACAGCGGTAGCTATCTGGTGGAAGTTTCATTTCCACTCAATTCTGTTACGTAAATGCTTATTGCGATTACGAGCCCATACGGTCAAGGGTGCGCGGAGCCAAAACTTTGACTTCAAACTTTACTTCAAACAGCCAGTGCAAATCAACGTGTCATATGGGTGTCAGAAGCCGGTAAACGGTGACCGATTTTCACCAAACGAGCTGGTGACACTTGGAACTGTACGTACACGGACAAGCTTTGCGCTACTCTATAGCGGTCGTGTACAGCATAGACGGCGTCACATCGTTCAGTGAAAAAAACTTGTCTGACCAACGCCTATAGGTCCTTATCCGTCAATGTCGTTCAAGTCCACTACGTACAAAGTGCCCTACACTCACGCTCGCCTTTTCTCCAATTTTTTCCCAGTCGTTAGAGCTCTGTCTTACTACCGAGTTTCATCGTTTTCATGCACCTCATTTTTCAGAACAAGGTTCAGCAACGCACCTTATCTGGCAAGTCGTCTCCCAGCAAAGAAGCAAACACAATGTGCGAAGACCAGGACAACAACACAGTGAACTGGACTGCCCTGTCTGGTCGTTCTCATATTTTTTGTGTACGCGAGGTGAAAGGCTCGCTGTTTTACACTACCTTGTGGAATAGCGTGCGGGAGTATCCAAACGAAAAAGCCCCGTTAAAAAAAAGAAAGTAAAAGCGGACGTCTACCTCAACACCACATACTCTTTTTTGGACCAGAAGTGTCTTTCAAGACGACTGCAGTTTTCCTGAGTGATGCTGTGCTGATCAGGATGCTGATACGATAGCATACTGTTTCGCTTAAGAACATGCCTTGAAGTCATCGTATACAACTATCGTGTGAAGGCGCTAGTGCTTCCTGAACATTTTAGCCCACACATTTAGTGTACATGTTGTGTCTATTGCAGACATCGCTACTCGCTGTGATAACTATCGTACCCATAAGTTTCACACTCTGGGGTAGCTGCTCTAAGGCCCCTTTACAGCGACGTAACATTTACCCCTCATGGTCGCTCCGTTACCGCTCACTGACACGGACTTTGCATTCTTAGGCCGTACTTGGCCGTTGAAGCACTGAACATCACAGGTTAGTAGCCTGTTTATCTCGCTATGAGTGTTGCTTTAGTCTGAAGGAAGACGTCTGACCCCCTTCGTCCTGCAGCGTTTTTTTTTGCATGCTTAGTTTCTCTAGCTGGTTTTCCCATCTTCAATAGTGAACCAACTGGCCCAACTTTCTGGTCTGTTGCAGATCTTCAAGTACCTGGTGCAGAGTCCCATCGCCTCGGCAGCGGCTGTGCCTTCGTCGAGCAGCGATGCGTTGGCCAGGTCCAGGCCCGTGAGGTCGGCCACCATGGTCTGGTAGTTGAGCAGGTTCTCGAGGCGACCCTGCGCGATCTCGGCCTGGTAAGGCGTGTACTGGGTCGTCCAGCCGGGGTTCTCGAACACGTTGCGCACGATGGTGGCCGGCGGAAGGCAGCCATAGTAGCCCATGCCGATGTACGAGCGCCACGTGGCATTCTGGGAGGCCAGCTGGCGAGCTCGCTCGAGGAGCTCTTCCTCGCCTGCGATTAATGAGGAAAAAGGTGTATCGCTTAAGAAGTGAAATAGCTGCAGTGTATTTGACAGATAAATCACACGCTGGGGAACGTCATCGTTAATTTTGTCATTTAATGCGCAATATACTGAAATAGACAACGAAAGTCAAAGTTTTACTTTTGAAGTTAGCGCCGAAACTGACACCTTATGACGTCCGAAGGATCAATTGCTCTTTGTCGTACTCTCGCCAAAAGGTGGGTACCAGGCCATTGTGGAATCAACGGTAACGACCGTGCAGACAAGGCCGTCCTACCCATGATGGCATCCACGGTGGAGCAATAGCATTACCCAAGAACCGACGCAGCGACAAGGCTTCGAAACCCAGAACGTGACCTGACACATGCTGGGTGGTTTTCGAGGGCCTGTACGTGGCCAAGGGCTCCTGGACGCCCTACACGTTATCAACGGTGTTACTGACTCACTTGTAAACGCGATATTATGCAGACCCTTAGGCCGGTAACTACAGAGTTGCAAGACATCTGCTGATGATCAACGTGCGCGTGACAAAATTCAATTTAAGGGACAAGAGGAAGGAATACGGATGCATGTAGTCTAAGGTTCATAAGGTGTCATACGTATGGGAACCTACCGGTGGCAAACCTATAGGGGTTGCCTGGAACTGCTTTTGGCGAGAGGGACAGTTATTGAAGCAACAGGAAACGTGAAACCCACGAGCTCATCTGCCTCCACCCCCTCCCATTCCATACTAATAGGCGAGACAGTGAACACAAAGTAAATTGCAAAAAAAAAACAAATGAAAAATACAAGATAAGTTCAGCATTAGTGGCTCTTTGCTTTTTTCTGGAATAGCACAAACCAATGGTTCCCCGTTCTCCTGTTTCCGAGGCTTTCTGTGACTGTGCGTACGGCTGTGCTGCCAGGAATTTCCTGGGAAGTCTAGAGGCCACAATTACGATGAGGTAAACATTCTGAAATAAACATTCGGCAGAAATCTGCCTGGTCTTGGGACAACTACAACCAAATTTTCGGGACAACTACAACCAATGCTTCGGAGCCTGCCTGCTCACTTCTCCCTTCTCCTTCATGGGTGAAAGACGCAAGCTGCACAGCTGCTTGTATATGTGCGTTCTCGGCGCTTACGGCAGGCGTGCAGGTGCCCCTCTCCGATACCACTTTAACCACCAGGTCATCAGGAGTGGTTTATATCTACACCAGTCGCATATACGCTGTAATGGTGCTGACAGACCCACCACGCTGGTTTAGAGGCTATGACACTCGGCTGGTGGTCCAAAAGCCGCAGCGGCTGCGTTTCGATGGAGGCGAAATGTTTGAAGCCCGTGTGCTGTGCGTTGTGAGTGGTGGAAATTTGCGGAGCCCTCCACTACGGTGTCCCTCATAATCTTGTGCTTTTGAGACGTCAAACCACAGAAACCAACCAATGGTGCTGACAGGCGCTCACCTTCAGCTCAGTCGCAGCTGCACTGTACTTTGGTAGACACCAGCTTTTTCCCTGTGAACTATAACGGGCTGTGCTTTCGACAAATCTTCATGTTCGAGTTCAGACGTCGGTAAAGTGTTACGTGCTCGTCTTGCCATGTGCATGCACAATTTCAGTGCTGTCCTAGAACCACCAAGCAAATAATGCATCTTTGCTGCTCAGTGTCCTGTTACAGAAAGGAGAAACACGTGTGCCGACCCGCTTCTTGGGATAACTTGTGAGCAACTCTTCTTAGCAGTCCTAAGTTCACTCAGCTCAATCTGATTGCCCAGTAAGAGATAGAAGTAACTTCATTGCAAGGAAAGGGGAAGCGCGATCTTGGAGCTTCTATGGTTGGGGCCCTACGGTAAGGGCTCCAATGGCCTTGGCTGCCCGCCGGACTTGATCCAGGAGCGCTAGTTGCACCCCCGAGTCCTAGCTGTGCCTCTCACTGTTCCGTACTAGGCATTAAAGCAGTGCTGCCGAGATAATAGGCTGAGTACCTGGTTTGTTCGCACTCCCCCACGAGACGTGGTAGAGAGTCGGCCTACCGCCGCATCGCGGACAGACGGCCTGGTGTAGTGTCGGATATATTGCGTGTGGCTTCAGTAGATGCGAGAAGACGTCTATCTGAAATTTTCGAAGTAAACAAAGGCCACCAGCCCTCTCATTTCAAGTATGTTCGCTGAAAGTGTTCACAAAGCAACGACACGCTCGGCAGAAGAAGCATCACAAACACGCGCACTCAGCGAGCAGCCAAACTTCTCCCGCTCGCGTGAAGACAACGCGGTTCGCGCGATGAAATCAGCTCCGATGATAGGAACTCGACCGCATTCGCCAAACGCCTTTCGCATGCATGGGCGGCCGCGCGCGACCATATGTGGGCGAGCGCGCATATCTGTGTCCCCATTATAGCCATTCAGACCCTAAACAACTGCACCACAGCAACGCGTTGGGGCAACACGAGAACGGGACGCCTCTCCACACTGCGGTAGCGCAGTGCATAGCCTGCTTCAGAAGTTTCGTGCAGCACTCTGGAGGCTACAGGCCTCTTCGGCCAATCCGGAGAGCGGATACATGTAACTTACTAAACATGTTCACGCGCCAAAATAAATGAGGGAGAGAACAGAACAAACGAAAGATTAAGACGAGCGCTCGTCTGTATGTTTTCTTTGTTTCTCTTCTCTTCCTCGTTTCTTATGGCGCCTGAACATGTCTAGTAACTAGCCCAAAACAAGTGCTTCTTGAATACATGTAAAACGCGTCCTTCCGCAGCTTGTCATCTGCCAATTCCGCGCAGTGCTGTGGCACCTGCAGCCCTGGAAGGAGGAAGATGAAGCGGGGTGTGAGTGTCCGAACAATGGCACTTCTTCCCGCTTCGGAAGAATTCTGCGCTCGATGGACTCGTAGCCTTGGCTCTGCTGCACGGAACTAGTGAAACAGACTTTAGCGCTTGGGGCGATCCTCTTGCGGAGCCGCTTATCAAGTATGTACGTCGACTTCAGCGTCGAGGAACCACGTGGCTTAGGCGTGACGGCTAGGCGCGCGGCATCGCGCCCTTGCCCCTAGTGAGCTCGAAGCCCTGATAGTAGGACCCTTGGAGCAGTGATGCCAACGTTATCTGACCTGTGGCAGAGGCAGAAAAACGGGGTCAACCGCCTTTCGCGACTGTGTGATCGGGGAAGCCGACGGACACACCTGCAAGGCGTCCCGGTGCCTGTATACCTTGTTACAGCTGATCGATCTCTGGGGTTCTGCATCCCAAAACCAGCTGCGATTGTGAGAGACGCCACTGTGGAGGGCTCCGGAAATTCCGAACACCCGGGGTTCTTTAGCGTGCACTGACATCGCGCAGTACACGGGCCTCAACCTTTCGACTCCGTGGAAATGCAGCCGCCGCGGCCTGCATTCGATCCCACGATTTTTGGATCAGCAGCCGAGTAACATATAGCCACTTGACCACTGCGGCGGGGCAATTCTTCCAATCGCAAGTCAGATCATGTACAGAAGCAGAACTAACGATGGATGTTGGGACTCACTCAGAGGCGGGTCCATTTTCATGTCCCTGTTGAGTCTGATGCCGGAGGGCACCGTCTTGTCGATCAGCTCTCCAATGTTCTGCGAAGAAAATAGTACAAGAATGACGTTAAAGACTTGTTAAAGCTAGAATCACAGTACTTGAACAGTTCGAAAACGTTCCACCGTGAAAGGATATCATAACTTTAAGAGACTGCACGAAATTACTGGGCGGACAAGCTAGTAATTTATTTGCAACAACAGCCAGAAAGAACATCAGAACGGGCTTCTGCTGGAGGCACTTTCATGCCACTTTGTTTGCCAACAAGTATACCGCGCAGTATAGACACAAAATTGTGCAAACCCTACAATAAAAGGAAACATTTCCTGCTACGTTTATGATATATTATGAGCGTAACAGCACACGTAAACGCACACGCATGCCGCACGCTACCGAACGAGAGCAAATATGTGGCAGAGTGCGTCCACAAGACGTGGTGGCGACCAATAGGTTTGTGGGGCATTTCAAGAAGCCGTACAAACTTGCGCGCTTCCTGAAACCTAGGACCCATAAGTTCCTGTGTTCGCGCAGGTCAATCATATATGCAGACCAGATGGACTCAGGCAAGTTGGTGGCCGCATTTGCTATAGGTGATTTCCTAGCTGCAAAATGAGGTGAACACACCGACTAAACTTGCTCTTCGATTGTGCGCGTGTGCCCTTCAATCGTACTGCTTATGTTTCCTTTAGCGCCCTGAAAGAATGGGTGTTACAGTTGCCACTGGCAGTTGTACAACGTTTCTTGTTCTGTCTCTTCCTATAGCAGAAAAAAGAAGAAAAATGTGGCTGGCCCCCCTGTTATAGGAATCTGCATGACACGAAAGTGAAATGACCGAACTGCACCGAGCTCCGCTTTCGGGGTAGGGGGTAGCCTTAGCGAGAGCGCCGACAATACCCTACCGAGGCCGAGCTATAGGCGTTCTTTGGTGCTATGACGATATTTCGCTGTACCTATTCTAGGCGGCGGCACGGCCCCCGCCCACGAAGAACACAACGAGAAGGAGAGAGATGGAAGAAGTTTGAATAAAGGGTTATAAGGCGCGTTCGTGCCCCTTTTAACATCACTTTTCGTCGCGGTTCGAGCGATCGTGGCTTCGATCCCGGCTGTGTTAGTGAAAATTTATCTGCTTGCTTTGACATTGTTTATGCAAGTTTTACTTAATCATATCCGTTACGGTAGTGACGTAGAGTGACGCAGGAAAGCCGTGGTGCACCCCGGCATAAAACACTTTCGTGTTAAAAGAGGAAGCCATGCGTTTTGTGATACGTACGCTCTGCTTGTTTTTGGCGCTGTCGCCCAAATGAAAGGAGTGGCTGCTCGTGCCAACCCAAAATATGCGAGTCCGTTCTCATACAATCAGAAATAAACAAGTTCTGAGGTTTCACATACCGCAACCACGATTTGGTTCAGGAACGCCGTAGCATGCCAACAGGGTTCAATTTTGACCACCTGGAGTTGAGGTGCTCCCAAAATCAAAGCACTGATGCCCGTAGCATTCATAACAGCGCCGCCGTGGGGTTATGATTACGGTGCTCGGCTTCTGACCCGAAGGATGTGCGTTAGAACACGGCCGCGGAGGTCGCGTTTCGATGAAGGCGAAATGCTAGAATTTCGTGTACTGCACTATGCCAGTGCACATTAAATAACCTCCCCACGTGGTGGAAACATTTTGGAGCCCTCGAATACGTCCTGCCTTTGAAATCATATCGCGGTTTTGACACAGAAAAAAAAGGCAAAAACAACGGTAATCGCCCAGGTAGCACAGAACATTAGAAAAACGTTACATCTTTGTTGTGAATGTTGCAGTAACGTTGTATGTTTTTCAACAACGTTGTTTTAACGTTTCACGTTAAACATATAACGTTTCTTGTTGTACCTCAAACGTTACATTAATGTTTGAAGTGCAATGTAATATTAACGCTTGCTTTGGAATATTAATGTAACGTTCAATATAAACATATAACGTTGAACGTTATGCATTAAATGTTTAGAAAACATTGAGATCGCACGAAAAGTTAACGTAAGTGGTTAACATAACTTCTGTGTAATAGTGATTGACAAAGATGTCATTTCTAGTTGAATAGAAAAAACTTCGTACGCGTCACTTTGTTGCGCATTTGTATTTATTTTGTAGTACGTATAATGTATTTCAAGTGAAAAACGCGCATTTTTCGTTAGACTTGAGAAACAATTGTTCATAAAAACGCTCTGGCAAGTGTACGTCTGGTATTTGAATATTCTATAATACTGAATATTTCCAATATTCAACAAAAATTTTAAAGGTTTCGCCTACGTTACTTCGCGCTTACCGCGTATGCGACCCGATTCAAATCGAAACTGGCGAAACTCTATGCCAAACCAGATGGCCAAATCGCCATCGTCGCCATGGGCATTGTGTCCGTCGGAGTTCGGAGTTGGGTCGTTGTGCCTCGGCTCGGTGAAAAAGTTGCCTTTCTTCTATTGTTTGAGTGGCTGTTTGTTCATTGTGCTCATCTATTGTGTTTTGCCCGTGCTACATATTACGAAGACCTGCTGTTATATGTCGTGGAGCGTCCACCGAACGGAAACTGGTAAGTACTGCCGTCGGCATTTTGAACTCTACAACGGGCGATCAGGAGCAGCGATGTAAAAGGCGCGACTATGATTACACGATAAGTAAACTGCTCTTAGTATAACGAGCATGTTTGTGTCTATTTTTCGCGCATACTGAACGCGACATTCTGAGTGGTGCGGCTTTCTTTCAATGCTTTTAAGCTGAAACGCTATTATGCATGTGCCGGCCTTATTCGGCCGGTGGTTTGAACCGAGTTGCGGCTGCCTCGGGGGCAGTGGGTCGCCTCCGCGATAAATGAATCACTGTTTTCTTTGAATTATTGTTTATTTCATGCTATCTTCTCTGCGGAACTGCCTTGGCGGCTTTCTTTCATCGCCTCTTCTCTTATCGGAAGTTGTGTTCCACGTGGTTGCTGTTAAAGCATGTAGATGATCCGTACATCGTTCATATGCTTTTCACCGCCGTCAGTGCTATGTTTTCCTTCCTCAGAGTGGGCTACTCTCTGCACGTTTTAGCATATCATCGTCCCAACATGCGTGGCCGAATTTTCCTTTGCGTCGTTGCATTTCCCTAGCCGCTTCGTTCAAGTACACGAATGTGTCATTTAGGGTGTTTAACTTTTTTTTTTGCTTCAGTAACATTTGTGGAACTTAAGCCAGGACAGTAACTCGTGAACTATTTAAGTGCTTCTGTGGCCTCCCGTTATAGCGTCTAAAACTACACTTTGGGATGTAGCCAGTTTATCAGCACTTGCACTTATCTCCATGGTACTAACATGAAGCAGCCCACATCGTTGTTGAGAAGTAGCTTTTCTCAGTTATAGACCTCAAAAAGGCCCATGCACATTCTTGGGCATGAGAGGAAGTGGGAATTTAATGAGTGGAGCTAGCTGTCTAGTAATATCAAATAATAGCTTTTTGTACTTCAAAAGTATTCTAAAAAAACTTGCATTTTAATGTTTTTGTTCCCTACAGTAGCAGATTTGTAGAGATTTGAGATCTCAGTATTAATGTGAATGTTAATGGCCCTGTCCAACTGTGCTTTCATAGGGACCCTTCTGCACTGGACCTGACAGCTGTGTGGCAAGGACTTCTCGGCCCATTACAAGCTCAAGCATTCCATCCGTGAAGTTGCAAGTTGCAGGGGTTTTGTGTGTGTGTGTTTATGACTTGCTTGAATATCATCGGTTTCAAGTGCATATGACGTGAACTTTGAAGGACTGATTTGCAATATGAATGTACAGATATACATACCCTCCACTGTGCGTTTAAGAGGATATGCATTTAGACAGTGCCACATTTCATTATGCATGTCATCTATGTAGTGTCGAGTATTTATTCCATACATATTTTTTAAATAATGAACTCTATGGAGTGCTGTTGCAGGTGTCACCGTTAATAGCTTTGTTCCATGTTTCAGTAATTAGCCAGCTTTATGCCTTTACTCTATGACTGGCGATGACTATCATTAAAAAATTAGGAGCCGTCTTTCTTGCAGCAAAGTGCAAGAAATCATTGAGCTGCTTTTGGGTTGCTTTTCTGCTCCCCACTGACAAATGTCAAAAGAGACAAATGAACATGTTTTTATATAGAGATGGAACTGAGAGAGTTTGATTATTCGTGTGATGCATTTGGACGATTCCGTGAGAGACCGAACATGCACATCAACTTGGTATTCATGCTTTCTCCATAAGACTGCATAGAACCGAAAACTGAATTCCATAATAGCATTGCCATGCAGCATGCCATAAAGTATTGAAAGCTTGCAGCACGTGTGTCCTCCTATTGCGTACTTTGGTACGCAATAGGAGGACACACGTGCTGAGGCTTCAATGACTGTCTTGTTAACCTGTGTGCAACGAAAAGCCAGCAAAGCAGGACACGGACATAGAAAGGTACACACGCAGACATACCTTCGCCGGACTTCGATGTATATGTCCTGCTTTGCCAGCTTTTCGTTGAATTTAATCATGAACCTTCTAAGTGTCTTCCTCAGGTTTTTTTGAATCAGTGCTTATTAGAAGTTATTTTCTTTGAATGGGCTTTATTTTATGAGCTTTCATTTATTTACCTATCTTTTCTTTTGTGCTTCTTATAGAAAGACAGTCATAACAAAAATGTTGCTAGGACAGCACTCTTATATTTGACATGTTTTTCTTGTTTTAGTGTGAAATAGATGTGTCAGAATTCATTGAAGTTTAAAATCATTTCCGATGTAGGCTATCTTCAGAATTTGTTACTTTTTTGTGGGCAGTAAGAAAATGAATGTTACTTACACGTGGGCATATTAAAATAAGCAGATGTTTCCGACAGTGTTGTTTTTTTTTCATGTGGCCACAGCCATGAAATGGGAAAGTACTACATGAAGCCATGCTATATGTATGTACTGAAACCACACATCCATTATCAAGAAAACTGTCTGGATTGCTTTGCATGATAGAAATGTTTATTACAAGCTTAAGGTGGCATTTCTTGATGCATATTAAGATGTCACTATGTTGTGGGCAGTTGTTGTTGTGTGGCTAGTTGAGCGTGCATGTATGCTTCAACTTCTGAAGTATTCATGTTGAAATTTACCATTATGGGTACCTGTGCTACTCTATTGTCCTGTGTCAAGTGACTATGCCTAAGGCCTTTAATATATCCTGCATACCATGTGCTTTGCCCTGTTTTCAGTGTAGCAAGCACTCTGCTGCTTCACAAATGTACCAAGTACTCAACTATGTCACCTATTTTAGCCAAATGTTCAGCCACATCCTCATTGGTCCAAGTGTTTCACCGTATCTCCTGTGTGCCAAGTGCCCCTCACATCTCCCTTGTACATATGCTAACCACTGCACCAACTTTGCACAAATTGCTGTTACAACTGTGCTGCTGAGTACTCTAATGTGTCAAGTACTACATGATGGTGCCTGAACTTTTGTGTGGTCCTAGCTACATCAAGAACATTTCACATACACTGTCATTTTCGACACCTTTCACTACTTTTAGTTCATTGATATTTGTTTTCACATCCTACAGCTTTTACTTAGACCATTCTGTTGAGTAAATTTTGTGCCAAAATTCGTGCATACAGAGTTTGTGTCAAAGAAGTGGCATCTGACTTTTGGCATAAGTGTTTTTGTGTACTTATTCATTTTTGCTGTTGGGTATTTTTCCATTTATGTTTAAGGTTACCTCAAAAGACAGATGTACTGCTTTAGGCCGCATGCATGAAAAATGATGCATGTATTGTTTATTTTTAATTCATTACAACATCATTTCACTCTTGTGCATTATGCAAGCTCACTAATAAAGTATTGCTGTGAAGCCAAGTTTGGAGGATTATGTCATTTTTAAAACATCAGGTGAAATATATACTCGACTACTAATGTGCCTAGAAGGCACTGCAAGAGTCGAGTGTACATTTCATTTAATGTGTAATACCACACTTGAACATTCGGTGAATGTTTCAAGAGCGTTAGTTGTAATGTTATCTTAACGTTTAGCCCAATGTTACGTATACATTGTAACAATATTTTATGAATGTTTAATTCTAGCGTTATTCTAACGTATAGCGTAATGTTATGCATACATTGTAAAAACGTTTCACAAATGCTTAATTTATGTAGTGCAAAACGTTATTCTAACGTGTAGCTTAACGTTATGCATACATTGTAAAAACGTTTCACGAATGCTTAATTTATGTAGTGCAAAACGTTATAAAAACATTTCTATGCAACGTTGGAGATACGTTAAAAAAAATGACATTAACAATATTTTCCTAACGTCCAAGCTGAACATAATAATAACGTTATTATAACGTATTGGTGCTACCTGGGCGTTTCGCCCCCATCGAAATGTAGTCGCTGTCACCGGGATTCGAACCCGTATCCTTGAGCTTAAAGGGGAAATACGGGTTTTTTTTTGTCAAATGAGCTCTGCGGAAACCCGCAAGGTGGAGTAACGTTTATGAAAGGGAAAATTAGCATCCACCCGTTTTGTAGCACAAGGCTATAAGGAAATCCATACGGGTTTTTCCCCCCCACCATATTCTGATATCGCTGTTTTCCAATGGCACTAACGGTCCTGCAGCAACTAGGGTGGTTCAGTGTGCTCGGGAACTCACCAATAATTTTAAATGACCGAATGAACGACACGTTCAAACCGAAACGGGTGGATGCTTCGTGCAGCGTATGTGATGACGTCACAGCCTCCCCACCATCAGGAATACGGCGCTGTGGTGCCATAAAAATGAAAGCGCCGATGTCATCCGACGATATATATTTCGTTATGGCAGTTTTTCTGAACTTGACAGGCATGCTTTGAACGCTGAGGTATCACCATTAGGCCTTTTGACCGCCCGCCTGCTCCGGTACGGAGCGTTGAAGGCAATGACGTCAAAAACACAAGGTGGCCCACATGGGAATCCGCTGAAAATTTGTAAAATTCATTTTCAGAAAATTTAATTGACTCGCAACTGCCTGGCTTAGCATATATTATTACAGCAGTGAGAAGAATATACACTGAAAATTTCATTGAGATCCGCGGACACTTCTTTAACAGCGCGGCGGCTTGCCAGCTAGGCTGCCACAGCGGACGCACATCGTAAAGACGAATGAAGGGCAACATGCCAGCCCTGTGACGCAGGGTCCCCACTCGTGTCCGGCGCGACACTGGGAGAAAATCCGAGCGATAACACCGCACCATTCACGACGTCAGTATATCTCCACACTCCTTATCATTTCGTCTCAGAATGCTATTGTCATACAGACCACGCTAAGACCGCATACACGCCGACCACTCCAAGATATATGGATCGAGCGTGTGGAACGATATCGTCGCCAATCATCCGACGCGCCGTCAGCCTCCTGGTGAAGGACGCCGACATTCCATACACGCTTTCATTAGCGATATATCGCCCCGTCCCTGCCTCCCGCTCTTTTCAATGATACGGGCAATCGCATTCCATCGCAAACTGTAATAGTGATGATGATGATGATTGTAGTTAGGTTAAGGAGATGACGCTAATTTCTGCAGCCCATGTTGGAAGCACGGCTATGCGTCCGTGCGGGTAGGGCAAAGGGAATGAAAGAGATAGAGAGGAGAGGAAAGCCGTAGTGGAGGGCTCCGGAAATTTCGACCACCTGGGGTTCTTTAACGTGCACTGACAACGCACAGTACACGGGCCTCTGGCATTTTCGCCTCCATCGAAAATTCGACCGCCGCGGCCGGGGTCAAACCCGCGTTTTTTGGCTGACAGCCGAACGCCGCAACCACTACACCACCGCGGCGGTTAACGTGTGGTAGCGTCACGCAGCAACACGGAGGGTTATGCGTGTTATCGCCAAGCTGGCCCAATTGTACAATTCGCATCGCAGGATCATACATCATAACACGTAAAGCTGCTAATCTTCATGAAAGGGTGTAACACGGGATCGCTGTGCTCTGCAGCTGCTGCTCACCCATTTGAAAATTTCAAGGCTGGCTTTCCTATCAAGCAGTTCGCCCAAGTAATGACGTTGTATTCTGCAATTTTCGTGCCGTGTACAGGGCGACGGTTCTCATCGCGTTTTGAGCGAACCACATCATCCATGACAGCTGTGCTACATGCCATTAAGGAGGTCCTTGCGTATCTACTTGGACAGAAGCTGTAAAGACATACATCAATCTAAAAAGTCAAGGAGAAAATGGGGTATCGAGGTTACTCCTTTTAGAGGAGTAACTGACTTGCCACGCCCATTGCTCCCTTTTGGGGGTAACTGCGAAGAGATGAACCATTACTCCCCATAGGAGTTACTCCTTAGGGGAGCAACTCAATCGAGCAACGGATGCTCTTTCCCAGTGCTCCCCAAGAAAGCGACAGTTACTCTTTCCCAATTTTTCCTAACTTTCCTTTAGAATATATATCTCTCTCGTTCTAAATGCTTCCTAAGGGAGAAATGGATCTTCACGGACTCCAGAGCAGGCCTACAAAGTATGTGGAACCATCGGAAGCTATGTTAGAGCCAACCTGCAGCCCTTGACAGTGCCGACCTTCAACACAAGGTAAAGACAGCTGGGCATTGCATCAAATTTCAGTGGATACCTGGTCATGCCGGCATTTCTAGAAACGAAAAAGCGGATGAAGCAGCCCAAGCTGGACTCCGATACCACAACTTCAGACTATTTTCCACCAAAGCCTCGAACAACACACACACGAAAAAAAAAATGCTCTCGAGAAAAAGATCGTCTCCAGAATCCGCCACTTCGGCAAGATAACTTTCTGCGTTACATTGACGCAGAAGCTAGATCGAGATTTCCCCGAACACTTCCTCTGTACTCAGAGATATTGTACCATCGTCGTCGGCTGAACGTAGCATACACGAACAATTACCTACACCGCACACGGTGTACTACTAACTCTGACTGTGATAACTCGGGCAGCATAGAGACAGTGGAGCATGCATTACATCAGTGCCCCGCGCCCCGACACAGTAGTCTAGTGGCTATGGTACTCGGCTGCTGATCCGAAGGTCGCGGGACCGAATCCCGGCCGCGGCGGCTGCATTTCGATGGAGGCGAAATGTTGAGGCCCGTGTGCTGTGCGATGTCAGTGCACATTAAAGAACCCCAGGTGGTCGAAATTTCCGAAGCCCTCCACTACGGCGTCTCTCATAATCAGAGCTGGTTTTGGGACGTTAAACCCCACAAATCAATCAATCAAACCCCAGTGCCCCGCGTACCGCGACGAGCGAAAGAGACAGAGCGAAAAAGAACAGCGTGTTTGACATCGCGACTTCAATCAACGATCCCATGTGTCTGAGAGAGAGCGCTGTATCGCTCATGAAGATATTTGATTTCTGGGGTTTTACGTCACAGAACCACGATACGATTATGGGACACGCCGTACATTGGAGGGCTCCGGAAATTTCGACCACCCTGTAGTCCGCTCATGGAGACAAGTCCGTGCTTGCACGA
Source organism: Hyalomma asiaticum (assembly GCA_013339685.2). Classification (NCBI taxonomy): domain Eukaryota; kingdom Metazoa; phylum Arthropoda; class Arachnida; order Ixodida; family Ixodidae; genus Hyalomma; species Hyalomma asiaticum. The sequence continues at coordinate 43,222,594 of CM023491.1, read as the reverse complement.
AAAGCTGTTCTTTAAAACCCGACTCTTATCGTAAAAGACAACACGACAAAGATTTGAAAAAAAAAGAAAGAAAAGTGATATCACGTGATGGGGAAGAGCGCTGTCACTACGAAAAGATAGCCCGCGTTCGCGCTAATGTTGTTTTTCAACTCTCGCCGTTATCGCAAAGCCTACACAGCAAAGATTAGGAAAAGGTGAAAAATCCGTTCGCGATGGGGGTGCAAGTCGGGGCATACATGCACCGCAGCTTGCAAAAACAAAATAAGAACAATTAAAGAAAGAATGAGAGAGAGAGAGAGAGAGAGAGAGAGAGAGAGAGAGAGAGAGAGAGATAAATAAAGAAAACAAATCTGACCGTCATCGCGACCGATCTTGGTAGTATTATGGAAGATCTACGTGCTGCCTAAGCGAAAAATATTTGTAAGAATGTCACGCGTGCTGCATGGAACCAGCATAAAACGCGTGCCTTTTAACGTCGGCTGAGCTATCAGCAAATTTCTTTGCCACCATTCCTATCTTTATAAGCTGTAATACTCTTCCACACAGGCCAAAATACTAAGTTGGCGGAGCGCACCCGCAAAAATTGCCAGCTTACTCAGCTTCACTTACGTGGAACAACATAAGAGTGCGTAACAGGGCACAGTGCAAGCGCCGCGTCACGCCCTTTTTATTTATTAGATGTGGAGTTGTATCAAGTCGTTTAACCATGGGCATGCTCGTCCCATGCAATAGCTTTAGTGTTTTAAACTAGCAATATTTCAAGAAACTGTGGCACTACATACAGTATACAGGCAACGTAGAGTTTTGGACCATAATACAGTAACGTGGCCCAGCCGTCATTAAAACGCCACGCATTAGACTCGAGTGAATGTTGCTAAACATCGTCACGTTCGCAAACATCTGTCCTTTTTCCCCGATGAAAGCGTCTTGTCGCAAATCCTTGTAGATATACTAGCCCTCTAGCTGCATGTTAGAAGAGTACGCAGCTTCCGCCATGTCGCGCAAAGCCAGATACAGCGAAGGTGGTCCATCGTCATTTTCATCATCGTCATCATCATCATATTCATCATCGTCATGATAATCTTCTTCTTCTTCCGGTCACGTGTCGCTGTGACGTCCTATTTGGTGATATAGCATGATGTCGAGGCCATACAAGGTTATGTTGGTAGACGTAGCGTCGCTTGGTTGCTAGTGGAGGTCATTTCAAGGTCGTATTTTGTTACAGGACGCACATATTTTGTTATAGCACAAACTTCGGCTAGCTTCAGCAGATTCATTGCTAAAAAAAGCTGCAAAATACAAGTTTAGCGAACCCGGCTTTCTAATTCGTGCATGCAGTTACGTTTTTGAAACTAGTTAAATCGTCTCGACATTAACATTGAACGCATCATTTTCAAAATTTAGCAGTGCATCTTTGCACATAGTGAACGTACACCGACTCAATCCTTACTTTTTCTCACAACATCTTATAGACAACACCATTAGCACCGGCTCGTCTTAGCTGCAGTATCATTTACCCATTTAAGCGTGCCCACTGCTGTGCAGTCCCCTTCACCCTACGATACCTATGGTACTTTCACACCACATATTTGTGGCATCCATCATTATGATACCCATCATTAGGATAATTGGCACCACTGTCTCTGATTTTTCATGCCCCGCCACGGTGGTCCAGTGGCTGTGGTACTCGGCTGCTGATCCGAACGTCGCGGGATCGAATCCCGGCCGCGGCTGCTGCATTTCGATGGAGGCGAAATGTTGAGGCCCGTGTTTTGTGCGATGTCAGTGCACGTTAAAGAACCCCAGGTGGTGGAAATTTCCGCAGCCCTCCATTACGGCGTCTCTCATAATCACTGCTGGTTTTGGGACGTAAAACCCCAGAAATAGTCATCAATCCGCTTTTTCATCCATACACAACGTTAGTTGTGTATGGATGTGAGTGTAAAGTTCGTTTCTATCAAAACTATTCGTGCGTCGTCGGTTACTGCAGTGTCAGCCTTCCCCGCGCACACAGTGAAAACACAAATATAGCGGGTTAAGCAAGTGGGAACTCGCTTGCACGCTCGCTTTCATCGCCAGGTTTCATCACCACAGTTGCTGGTGGTGCCAGTAGACGGGCGACATTCGTAAAAAGTGTATACGGTGCACTGGCCCTCGTTTGCAGTTCCAACTTTCCTATTACTGCTAAATGTGATTTAAGGATTACAGTTGATTTTGTCTATGCTTTGCTCAGCAACATTGTCTAGCGGCTTCTTGCGATGACGAGTAGAACAAGCATTGATGAAACTTAAAGCTTTGGCACCACTTTCGACACAATTTCTAGGGTTTTACGTCCCAAAACCACGATATATACATCAGACACTCCGCAGCGGAGGCCTCTGGAAGCCTCCACCACCTGGCGTTCTCTAACATGCACCGGCATCGCACAGAACGCGGGCGTCGACATTCCGCCTCCATCATAATGCTGCCGCCGCGGCCGGGATTCGATGCCGCGACCTTCGGATCAGCAGCCGAGCGCCCTAGACCACAGCGGCTGATCCAGTTCCTAGTCAAATGCAGCGTTTGCGACCGTCACAGTCTGCACGGGACACACCGGAAGGTGTGCTTATTTGACAACTAAGGAAAGTGGCGCACAATAGCGCCCGAAACTCACGATTTCATTGATTTCTGCGGTTTAACCTGCCAATGCTACGATATGATAGCGAGAGACACTGTAGTAGTGGGTTCCGGAAATGTAGACAACCTGGGGTTCCCTAACGTGAACACACCTCCAGCACCACTGGCAGCCGCGGTGGTGTAATGTTTATGGTGCTCGTCTGTTGACCAGAAAGAAGCCGGATTGATCCTGGCCGTGGTGGTTGCATTTCGATAGAGGGCCATAAGCCAGAGGCACGCGTGTGCTGTGCGAATTCGTTGCACGTAAGGAACCCGAGTCGTTCGCCCCTCTGCAGGGAGCCCTTCAAAATGGCGTGCTTTCATGTCGTGGTATTAGCACGTGAAACCCCAGAAATTCTTATCCTTCGCACTATTAACCAGCTGCGCGCATGCGAGAGCGGGTATGCAATGATCAGCGATTAAAACGCGATGCTCAGCACAACCGCATGCCGGCAGCGGGTTATCTGGGTTCTTTCTGGCGATGGGGGAGTGAAGGAGGAGGATAATCGCAATCACCTCGCTCTTCACAAACTCACTCGCCCATCATAACGATGTTTTACAATTCAACCGCTCTTCGTCTCCAGTGCCCATAGGTGGCGCAGCAAGCGCCTGCAGCCATACACTTCCGAGCATTCTGTCTGATTCACCGCACGTACTGTATATACCCCGTTAAGAGTGGGTTTCGTGCCCAACTAGGGGAGCGAAGGGCGTTTCTGCTAACATCAGACGATATACGCGGTAGTCTTATCACAAAGGGCAATTCACACATTATCACAATGACCACTGGCCTGCAACTGCACAGCAGCGTGTTCGCAGCGGATAGTTCGATTGCGTGGATAGCTCATCGTGCTTCATGCGACCTTTTCGACCCACGATACCTGGCACGACGAAGGAGGCGCACCAAGGCTTTCCTAATATCTCCACTTGGTTCTTTTATTTTTTAAACATGTCATTCTCAACCGTCGCTGTAATATCAGCGGAACAATGTATGAAAGTCCTTGCCACAGCTGCTGACTTTCGCAGAAGTATATCGGAGGGGCGTATCTTTCTCTCTCCCCCTCCCTCGCCTCACGCCATTTCAAAGCACCGAGATAAGTTTGCTTTATTAGACCCGATCATCCGCTGTTATTACGCAATGCAGAGATGTAGCGCTTACTCGAGGCAAAGGTGCGCAGCTGTACCGCAGTGCCGCACGAAGATCGTTCGACCCTTGTTGATGGTGAGGGAGAGGAGAGTACTTCGATGTGGTTATCGCATTTTCTCGCGTACGCTACAATGCTTTTAGGCAGCTTATGCAAGTTGTGTACGGTCAGCAGAATTTTAGAAACTATATTTCCGAGCACCGTGCGCAAACGTTACGTTCGGTCGTGACAGGACCTCAACGTCATGACGTAGGTGAGCCACTTTGGCTACGGAACGACTTCACCAGAGCAATGCCATGGATCTTATGGTTTACCTAGCTGCTACTGGAGTGCAGATACCAGACGCGCTCCAAACAGATGTTACCCGCCCTGCAGTGCAACTTAACCGCTCTAATATCGCATGTCCCCTCGTGCGCCTTACCTTAAGACCCAGGTAGTCCAGCATGGCCTTCTGGTCCTTGGTCCGGGGTCCCAGGTGCCGGCTACAGAAGTCGTCGTGAGTCGGCAGCAGACGATCCAGTGCCGGCGTCGACGACTTGGCCCGTTGCAGGAGACGACGGTTGGTTTCGCCGAGTCGTCGTGCCAGAAGGCTTAGGGCGCACGACGCCGAGATCCTGGGTAAACGCTGCATCTTCGGCGCCTTTGCGGGTGCGTAGCCGCGGTCACGGGGCAAGGACTTTGCGGCGGCGGATGGGGATCGTCGGCGCCTTTCGCTCGACGCTGCCCGATCGACGGCTGCTGGACACGGCGGTGTCGACAACAAGCAACGGAGCGCGAGAGTGCGTGCGCGATAAGATGGGACAAGCCGCTAATCAGCTGGCAAGCGGCAGCAGACAGGGGAGCAGCAGATGACGCTCGGGGATCAGACGATGCGGGCGGAAAGCGACGAAGATGGCACGGCGCTACAAAACAGCAGCAGGAAGTGGATTGGATGGAAGCGCGCGAAAAGTTTATTGAAGAATCATCCCGTTCGTAATGTATCGCGGCGTTGAAATGTAGCAACGACCCGAGCAATCTGAAGACCAAAACCAAGTCCTGAATATCAGGTGCTGTTCCTGCTACAGCGAGTTATCGTGAAAGTTAGTTCTCAGTCATCGAACATGCGACCAAGACAAGACTGAAAGGCAGAGCTCATCGGTTACTCTCTGCAAGCCGTGAACCTTAGATAGCGATAATGTGAGACGACATCCCGTAGCGAACGCGGACAGGTCGGTTCTGAGGGGAGTGCTGCTGACCAGGCAAGACAATCTACGCACGAGGGTTAAGACAGAAAACTGTCCTTCATAGAAGTTCATAGGTATTGTGGAACGCCAACGCTTATGTGACACCAAGGGCGCGGTCAATACCATAACACTACGCTACCATGAAAATCTGCAAATAACTTTCTATGCTTCAAGCCAAGTCCACGGTAAAATGCTTTCGCGAGCGAAATAATGATGCTACTAATTGTCGGTTGAAAGAGAAAAACGGTATCTAACTGCGTAATAAAGACACAGACACGCTATCCTACATTATCAAAGGAAGTTCCACAAAAGAACCACTCGGCGCTTTCAAGCTGTGAAGCGGTAAGGCTTTGCGACATGCGCACTTGAAGATGACGTGCCTGGACGGTGGTCTCTTCGATTTCAATAGTCTCAGAAAGTTATCCATAAAACGCAGGCTAGACGCTGGGCTTACCGCTGCAGCAGTTCAGCCGTTGAAGCAATCACGACACGGAACGGGCTGTCGATCGTCAAACGAAGGAATCACCGGTCGCGGTAGCACTCGCTGAAGGCTGTGATCAGTCTGGGGAAATCCCGGGCCACAGCTTCGTTCAACGCATACTATACGACAGTCGCGCAAAAGTCGACGCTTTTTTAGGGTGATTACCACATGGACATTATGTTGCGAAGCGCCATAAGCTGCGCCCACAAAAAAACAAGAAAACTTCGGGTCCCGACGGCGTGCTTTCGGACGCTGGAAAACGCACGGGAGATACGTCATACCGCGTTGAAAGCGTGACACATGGTTGTCGGAACGCTGTTTGTATTCACGTTCTGTTTAGCGGCATATGGCAACGCTCAGAGTTTACTGCGAGCGATTACGCTTATCCAAGGCCGAGCTATTGTAGGCGGAAGACGCGCCTCGCGTTCTACAGTAGTGTCCAGCAAATTTATGGAGGCGAAAATGCCAGAGGCATGTGTACCGCACGTGCGTTGTCAGTGCACGTTAAAGAACCCAAGGTGGTCTAAAATTTCCGTAGCCTTCCACTACGGCTTTTCTCTCCTTTCTATCTCTATCACTCCCTTTCTCCTGCCACCACGGACGCTCAGTCGTGCTCCCTCATTTCTAGGTGGCGTTGGCTCCCCACATGGGCTGCAGAAATTAGCGTCCTTTTCTTAACCGAACCACAAACTATAACCAACGCTTCCTACGTCCACCGTCAATGTTTGACCAACGCTGGCTTGACTATCAGGGTATTTACTAAATCAGTCAGAATGAGCATTATGTATACGATTTGAGAGAGAGACAGATAGAGATGAAGCGTATAAGGCAGAGAGATTAAGCAGATATTAGTGTCCAATTTTCTACACTGCACTGGGGTCGGAGGATAGAGGTTTAGAAAGGTAACGATTAGAGAAATGCGTAAAAAGCTCAACTAGCGCATGGCCGCTGTTAGTGCCTTGCTATTGGTAGTACACAGCCAGGCGTGCGCTTGCTTGGTTCGCGCAAGAAGTGCGGTGTTATATGCATCAACAAGCAAGACTATTCTTTATTTGAAGTAGCAATAACTGAGGGGCAAAGAGTTTTGGCATATGATAGGAGAAGACAGTAGCATATGCGTGCGACGCTAAAGTATCTTATGACTTCCTTTTTTAACAGGCACAGTGCTGCAAGTTACTGTAGCAAATACCCCGAATGCTGGTTCGATCCCGGCCGCGGGGTTCGCAATTTCGATGGAGGCGAAAATGTCAGAGGCCCATGTACTGTGCGATGTCATTCCACGCAGTGGCGCACCGACGGGCGGGGGGGGGGGGGGTCTCGAGGGTTGTAACCCCCCCCCCCCCACCACCTGAGGCTGACCTAACCACCCTCCCACTCCGCAACTGCTCCTATGTCCTAGAAGAATGTGGCGCTAATTTCCCTGCGAAACGCCGAAAAAATAATAAAAACAATCATCGTCATTGATGTTACTATTATTTGGCATTTTATTTACTTTTTTTGCACACGCAACAACTGTGTAATCGCCACGATCTCCTCCATAAAAAAATAGGTCCTGGTAATCGCATGCCCATGCCCTTCGTGAAATCTGGCCTGCTACTCCTCACAGGGTCTCTGGCCTGCTACTCCTCACAGGGGTAAGGGGAAAAGGGATAAATAGAGATAGAGGGGGGTATGAGAGCTGACGGTGGTAAAGTACAATGAGTCAATATGCACGTCCTATAAGCGGATGTGCTCCATGCGCAGTAGTCTTTACAGCACAGCGGGCATCTGAACCTGTGTCACATAAAAAAATTGGCAGATCCCACGCGCAGTGGGAATCAAGGAAATACGCGGCAATCGGGACTCTCTTCCTGTCCGATCTTAAAGAGATATCTGCGAGTATAGGCAACACCCAACCGTAGCCTGTGCAACAGCGTCTCTTGATCTCGGCGTAGCCGGACTGGAAGACGAAAGCACACGCCGGCGTCAAGTCTATGAAGGCGCTCTTGTCGAAGATCAGGGTCATCCCATAGGTTGCGTCACTGAGGCTTTCATGGAGCTGGAGAGCAAGGCATTGACATCGTGTCGGTGAGAAATTGATAGCAGAAATTCAAGTAGGGTGATATCTAGGTAGCCGTGGAGCCAACCCCTTGCACTAACGCTGAAGGTGTTCGAGTATACCTGTCTGCAACTTCTTGAGGCAATACGGTACTTTAGTTCACTCATTGTCACTATGACTGGCAGTGCAACCCTGCCTTGACGCGCCATGATGGCTTAGCCGGTAATGTTACGTGTCGCAGTGATAAGCAGGACGACGCGGCTTCGACTGCCAGCCACAGAGGCTGCATTTATGTGATGGCTAAATCAAAGGACATCCGTATACTTATGTTTCGGCGCACGTCAAAGCACACTGGCTGGTCAATATTAATCACGAGCCCCCCGCCACATCGTGGCAGGGCCTAGCTATATCGTGGTGTTGACGCGTAAAGATCCCCAGCAATTATTATTATACTATTCTACTGCCTTAGCCAGTGCAAGCTCAATGTGCACTTTCAGCATGTCGCGGTTGATCCACATGCCACAGCGTGTTTTGGGTCAATCGCATACCGGGGTTATCTCAGTACGGGGGTCTGTCGTTCTCCTTCGAGATAGAGGCCACCGTGGACCTGATTGTCTGACCCACATGATTACGGGAGTGCACACGTCACCCCCTCATACAAGGTACGCAGCCGGGGATCTTTAGCCCCTTAATGCGACCTTCATTCCTCCGCTCGGTCTTTTCGAAAAGCACGCTTGACATTTACCAAAGGCACCACTAAGGCAGTCTCGCTGTATGTCGCCTTCAGACTGTGCCGGCATCACTACGCCATCCTCAACACAGTAACATCGATGTTATCATTTGGGCGAGCCGGTTTACGGCTGCGAACTATAGTCTGTCACTGAGAGACATCGGAATAAAGAGCAGCGCGAAAAGGAGCTGGTTTCAGCTCATTTGCATTAATAAAACAAGACAGAAAACTGGCTAAATGCGCGCGGCCAACGTGGTTTGTCAGGAAAGCAGTGAAGTCACCTGATCCGACAGACCTATGCGACGCGGGCTTGAACGATTGAGCATTGGTATACATGGAATGTCCTATATGAGAGGAAGCCCCTGCACGGTAGGCTACTGGTTACGGCACTCGGCTGCTGATCCGAAGGTCGCGGGATCGAATCCCGGCCGAGGCGGTTGCATTTACATGAAGGCGAAATGTCGAACCCATGTACTGTGCTATGTCAGTGCGCGTTAGAGAACCCCAGGTGGTCGAAATTTCCGGAGCCGTCCACTATGTGCAGAGGGTCTCATATTCATAGCATAGTTTTGGGACGTAAACTCTCAGAAATAATAATTATTATTAATTAGCAACACATGACGCTCACTGAGACAAAAACGATCACATTCGGATTAGACTCCGCAGCCGCAAGTCGAAATGGCTTCTTCAAGCTTATAACAACACACATTTTTCGTCTGGTAACGGACATCTCAGGTCTACCATATACGGCTTTGCTGCGAAAAAAAAAAAAAAATGTCGCATGACCTGACCCGGACCTCCTGTGAATATATTATACCCCATGCAATCTCGGTCGGCAGCAGCTAGAATGGCCAACTTCTGAATGACGCCTCACTAGTTGGTCGCGTACGAAACCCTTGGCAAACATGAGCTGCCCGCAAGTAAACACATCTGGGAGCTGACTCGCTTTATCGCCTTGGTATCGCGGGCAGTCGTCGAATGTGTCGCAACGTACGAAGCACCAGCACACAACGTGCTGAAACAAAATACACGAGTCTGATAAAGTCGAGGGACAAACGATGCGGACGTGATGCGAATCAGGGCAGCACATTATAACTAATAATGATAATTACTCTTGTTATACATGCTATAGCCAGCTACGATCATGAAGTGATCCTCGTACTGGAGGGCCCTGGGGTAATTTTGATTTGATTGATTGATTGATTTGTGGGGTTTAACGTCCCAAAACCACGATCTGATTATGAGAGACGCCGTAGTGGAGGGCTCCGGAAATTTCGACCACCTGGGTTCTTTAACGTGCACTGACATCGCCGCACACGGGCCCTCAACATTTCGCCTCCATCGAAAATGCCCAGCTTGTCCACCACCTGGCTTTGCGCCTTCTCACAAACCCGAACCACATTCCACATTGAGGCCGGCACACGGCGATAGCGATATCCCGCGCTTTCCACGTCCCGTATATGCCCGGCCACAAGCAGCACGCAATGCCCGCACCCCTGAGACTGACTGTGCTATAGCCAGCTACGATCATGAAGTGATCCTCGTAGTGGAGGGTCCTGGGGTAATTTTGACCATTTGGGGTTCTTTAAGGTGCACCTAATCTCCATTTATCCCGGTCATGTGCTAATTGTGACCGATTTATCCCCACAATCTTCTTGATCGCATCTGCCCACCTAACCTTCTATCGCCCCCTGCCACGCTTGCCTTGTCTATAGGGATCTACTCCGTCACACTCAATGACTACCGGTTGTCTTGTCTTCTCGCTACATACCCTGCTCACATCCATTTCTTCTTAATTTCGTCTAATATGTCCTTAAGATGCGTTTGTTCCTTGACCCACTCCGCTCTCTTCTTGTCTCTTATTGTCTTATTGTTACGCTTATCATTTTCTGTTCCATTGCTCGCTGAGCCGCCCTCAATTTAAGCTGAACCCTTGTAGTGAGCCTCCAAGATTCTGCACCGCAGGTCAGTACCGGTAAGATGCAGCCGTAATAGACTTTCTTCTTCAGGGCCAATGGTAAGCTGCCATTCATTATCTAAGAATGTCTGGCGAATGCACTCCACCCCATTCTTCTAATTATTTCAGCCTCATGGTTGGGATCAAGGGTCAGTACTTAGCCTGTGTAGTGGCCCCTGGTGTTGATTCTTAGCAGCGTTGAATAACGGATACACAAGAAAGACACAAGGAATAGCGGACATGCGCTGTACTCTCAACTCAAGATTTTCATAGATAACGTGCCCTTTTTAAGCAGCCATAATCTCTCACGACAATGGTCGTTGGTGTGATACAGTCAAAACCTTAGGAGACAAGATTATCAATGCAGGGAGCAAGGCGAACGAAAGCAATGGAGTGAATGTGCCGCGCTGTGAATGCAGTCATCAATGCGACTTTCCCGCTTCACTTCATAATGTGCCCGTGAAAGAGCGTCAGAAAATGCTGTAGGAAGACGTCGTCGAGTACAATTTGACCGATTATGCTAAAGTCTGTTTCAAGCACTTCCTCACATTTGGCTACCTGGCGTCCTTTGGAAAAGGGAAAAAGGTCGCGAAAGCGGCTCAAGATCACAGCTGTTTCTTTTCTCGAGCTGTGCGTTAGCAAGAACGAAGTAAGAATTGCGATTATGAGAAGTCCCATACGGAGGCGCACTCCAGCGAGCCGACTTTTCCTCGCCTTTTCTCCTCGTCAGCCCCGAAATGTCATCCTTGGAACTGGTTCCTGTTGGGAACAGGCCGCCCACGCCCGGTAGGGTTGCTTGGGGAGACGATAGAACCATTGTTGTTGGCGTCCTCACACGTAGAAAAGGAGTGATTTCGTAGATGAAAAAAATTCGGTTTTAATAATTTCTGCTCAGTAACCAATGGACGCTGGGACACGTCGAAAGGTACGCTTTCTATTGAGCCAAAAAATGCCGGAGAGCGATAAAGGACGGTAGACAGCCGCTTGAAGCACGGTTTGTTTTCCCATGGTCTCCAAGGGTGCCCCATCTCGGAGGCTATGATGGCGACTAAGATGGAGTAAGGTGCAGAGTTGAGGGTAATGACCGCTGAGAAATCGAAACCTGCTTTTTGCAGCTCTAAATCAGTCCACACGATGCTACTAAACGATGTATACATAGATTGGAGGGTCAGGATTCTGAATACAGACATCGTACAAATTTTTTAGAAAACGTTTCACAACCCCTTTAAGCCAACAGTTTTCTTGTCGCGATGAGGGTTAGCTGGCGCGTGCGCACAGAGGACTCCGGGCAGCATAAAAAAAAATCGATCGACCATATGTGGTACTGGAATTCGGGAAGAAATCTGGTTTAACCCAATTTTCGCCTAACATGTTTGAGGAGGCATCAATTAAAATGGGGACGAACTAACCTAACTTTATAATAGTACAACCTACCGAAGACGTCAATGACCGCTGACTCGATCCACTGGCCTCGTAGATCGTAGTCGGCGGGAAGGCGCATTGATTCCTGCCGGCACCCTGCGGTATCCTTATCTAGAGCAAACACGAACGACGAGAAGAACAGCCCGATGAAGATAACGCCATCGCGTGGCCCGCGCCAGCCAACCTTGACAGCGATGTTTCTGGCTCCGTTTCGTATCGCGCAAGTCATGCCACGCTGTCTGATCGGGGCCGAGGACACCTGATAAGGGACGGCGATACGGGGCTAGACGCCGCGACGAACTGCTGTAATTTTTGTCGTATGCATGTCCGTACGTAGTATACCATGGACGTGTGCTCGGAGGCGCACCTTCGGGACCTCCAATCTAAACGAGACACCACACTCAGTGAACTGGGCACGTTCCGTGAACGTGTGACGTCATACCGCGGAGCACCTATGACCTCACAGCGCCGGAGATATTTCGCTCGAAACGAACGTGGCGCTACAAAGCTTGGCGTTACGCTTTTTGGATACTGTTGCCTGAATGAATGTGCCCAGGCTCCAATGAATGTGCTCAGGCTCCATGTCCAGGCATGAATGAATGTGCCCAGGCTCCAATTGTATCCAGGCTGCACTACTGCAGTAGCGCAGCCTGGATACAATTGGAGTATACAACTCCCCCCCCCCCCCCCCTCCCTATTCGAGGGTGTGTGTGGGGGGGTTGGGGTCTACACCATCACCCATAAAGCTCACGCATGAGCAGTAAATGGCTCACCAGCAACCCTCGTAACTGCCCATGTGGACGCGTCTATTATGGGGTGAGGGGTCCCTCGAACCCTTCCTTGGGCGCCGAGCTCGTCCACGGGGGTGTTCTCTCCCCCCGGGCAGCGTAGCCAAATGTGGCTTTTTGGGCTAGTTGGTTCCTTGTAAGGAATGGTGTCACAGCGCAAGCAGACAAGGACGAGAAAGACACAACAGGCCAAGCGCTAACTCTCAACCGTATCTATAGTTAAAAGTTAGCGCTTGTCCTGCTGCAGCTTTCTCGTCCTTGTCTGCTTGCGCTATGACACCGTTCCAGCATAGCTCAACAGTCCTAAGTAGCGGTTACGTATTGTTCTTGACATGTACGTATAGTATGATTCTGTAATGAACCTCGCACAAAGTTTCATCACCACAATGACAGATTGTTACGGTTTTTCTGGCCTACCTCACTCTTATAATTTACTACATTGAGCAATCAGTCCAACTTCCCTACACATTGCCCACCCCCTACGCATTTTCACCACGTGCGTGTCTGTGTCTGCATAGTAGCAGCGCAAAAGACCGGGAACAAGGAAACACGTAACACACAGGACGAGCGCTGTGTGTGTGCGCGCACACTTTTGTTTATAAAGGACTCCAGGTGTCGGGAGCGTACCCTCCCCCATCTCCCAAAGTACTCTCTTGTGCTTGTCTTGCTTATGCAAATTCATTGGTCAAGCCACAGAGTTGAAATATATGGAAATAAATAAATAAAGAAGTTTCTTAGGAGTTCTCAGTCACAGAGACGTAAAAGGGAAAACCAACGACTTTGGTAGTCGAACCCGGTGACTTCCGCAGTAGAACGTCACGTGAATATGCTTTGCCACAGGCAGTAAAGGTTCAGTCACGAGAGGCCCATACGAGCACATCCAATGCGGTTATGAACTAATCCTAGTGCAGCGAAGCACCACACTGCATCGACGCCGTCTTTGTAATAATGACATAAACTTTAGCAACATGGTGTCAATCATCTTTTTTGCTTTTGTGATTCTATGATATCGGCTCGAATGCACGCGAGCAACAACACAGGCACGACCGCTTGCATGCGCGTCTGCAGGAACACTTGGCCCCCCTCTACCCCTTCTTTTGATTACCCCTCCTTAATTCCCAATGTTCCCACCTTCGCTCGCGCTTCCTTGCGAAAACGTTAAGGTGATTAAAACTAACAAACATGAAAAAAAATAAAGAAATGTAGAACGCTCTTGCGGTACTCATCCCTGTGGTACTTCCAAATTTCCAGCGGCCGTTTCCAACATTCTTACATAAAGCTTGAAAATTTGGTTTAAAAAATTTGGAGCATTTCACGATCTTGCGTGTTATCCCTGTCGCAGGGTCCATGCTGATCTTGTTTGTATCACTTCCAATTTCAGCATCTTCTATATGTATACTTTGGAAGCACGACTAGACGGCCTGATTTCCAGTACTGTATATACAGCCATAACATTAAATCCATCTCAAAGAATGGTGGCGAAAAGTTAAGATAACTAAAACAAAGTTCTGAAAACGTTATATGCGACATAAGTAAACCGTCACCTTTCTAGAAATGAGAGGTGAATAAGCATAGCTATTTTTTTACATAAGTTATGCTGTGAAGTTGGAACACAGCGTTACTCCACACGCTTTGTTTGATGGCCACAAAAAGCTTCCGCAGCGGTCCTCGCCGCTCAAGGTGGCTTGCGCCACCTCGCGTATTTGGCAAAAGATATTCGGCCCAGAGCGTGACCTCCGAGATCGACGAGTGGACTGTCGATTCAAGGGCTCAAGGGCGAACAAAAGTGGACCGATTCACTCGGCCTGGCGTGATTGGTCAGATCTTTTGCTGACGCGAGCGCGACTCTGTGCAATCAGGCGAGGGCAAGCAGACCGGTAAACCTTTGAAACCGTTATAAGCATAGAGTTTCTTACTATAAAGTAAGAAACTCTATGGTTATAAGAGATCGCCTCAGGCATTTTCGTAGCAAAACTCCACGAGTACAGGAACACCCGAGGAACATGGCCAGGAAGCGCGTTGTTTGAAGTTTCATATGCAACGAATCGTGATGTTATGGTTGTTCTGCACCGCTGACTCGTGCGCTTCCAGCGTCCACAGTGGCACGAGTACGCAAGCGGGTGGGGGGAGGTTTAGAGTTGTAGCACCCCCCTCCCCCCCTTCCAAATATCCTCACTGCCATTTTCACTGAAACTCCTGATTCAGGGTAATGAAGGTGGATGCCCAGTGGCATCCACTTAATGGAGGTGGAGGAAGGCAATGAAGATGGATGCCCACTGGACATCCACTTTCATTACCCTGAATAAGCATGGCTCGTTCGATACTGGAACGGTTTGCACTGCACCATGTACAACGCCTTGGTGATCCCGTTACTTCACCAGTGCTGCACAGCAGCAACGCCTCCCCTTGACCACGAATTCTATCCCAGACATTGTCAAAGTCCGCTATGTCATGAAATTCGCCATCTTGTCCGCTCTCATTGGTTCAGACTGCTACGGTCTCCCCTATTGGATTAAATTACCGCCATTGCATAACTTTCCGGAACTGCACCCCGGAGTCCACCGGAGCACAGCACAGCGCTGCAACGGCATGGTGCAGTACGAAGTGCGAGACATGGAAGAAGAAAAAAAAAAAATGGCCGCATATCTGCTTGTTTCGCTGCAAATGACGTCGAAATACCGCCCCTAATACGTAGCACCCTCTCTTCGCTTCCGTCCCACTTCTCAAGTTACTCCCCTTCCCTCTCACTCCTTCCATGATAGATGCAATGGAGGTCTTGCTGAATTCAATTCAAATTTCCCGCGTTCGCCCGATCACGCCATCTGTTGGGACCTTTTATTACTGTTGGCTTGAAGCTAGCTACAGAGCCGCGGCTTCTGTCGGCCTGTCTCTTCGAGCGTCTCTTCGGCATCGTTTCTAATGCGTTGAATTTTCATTTACTAATGGAAAAACCAGCCCAATGTGTATTCTTTATTAAAAGAAAGCTGCAGAGCACGGTTACGTACGTAATTTTGCCTCGAACAGGCCTGAGGTTTCCTTTTAGCTGTATAATGTTGATGTGTACGACCCCGTGACCATTCGTTCTCCACGAATGAGCGAGCTTATTTACATGGTGTAAATAAAAATGACATGGTCTATTTACTGACCATTGTAGTTGCCAGATCGACGGCGGTACTCTAATTGCCGCACTATAAGAGAGTGGAACACTCTGCTACCGGAAATAGTCTGTATTAGTTCAAGTGATGATTTTTTGCATGCTTTATGAATATGCTTTTTTTGTGTTTGATGATATGTACTGTACCCTCGCTGCTGTAATGCTTTATGGCAAAGCAGGTACTTAATAAATAACAGTAACCGCGGTTACGCTAACCGTGATTAAGGGCGCCCGTGATTTGTGCAAGGCTTATCCCTCGAATAAGAAGCTATAGCTGCTGAGCGGTTTGACCAAGCAGACAATACGCGGCCTGCACATCAGCCATGCAACCTCGGAATTCCATAGAAAACTAAACATATACTTGCAACGTACATGCTCCACCGGCACCTTCTGACCTCAAAGTCGAAACTCGAGCCGCTTTGGGGCTTTCCAGTGCCCCATTTTACCTATGCTGGCCGTTGCCGTCCACCGCGTAGAGTTTCCAGTCATTATTGTATGAAACGCACGTCTACCCAGCCCTCTTCACACCAACATGCACCGTCTCTAGGAGAGACCGTTAACCGCATCATCTGGGGATGCAGCAAGGAGCTCCCCCCGGCACAACTCCCAGGAGAGCCTACGTCAAGGGAGGCCCGAGAGACACTACCGATGAGCGCAAGCCCGGAGGGGAGCTCAAGGCGTCCAGCCCTGCACTCACCATTTACTCACGTGCATGAAAAAAAAAAAAAAAAAACATCTCCCGCTAAAGGGAACCATGTGTGGATGCGAAGCAGCAGGGAGATGGTGTAATTTTATTGAGAGGACGAATGAGAATGTATGAGAGAACGCGGTGGTTGCGTGATGGCCCGAGCGCTCATCGCGGCGCTGCACAGGAGAATGAGGCGCGCGCGCTCCATCATTTTCATACCGCGGAACTACCGTGGCGCCCCCAGCGCAGTATGCAGCTGTCGCACCACCTGTCGTGAGCGCCGTTCCGTAGAGTAGAGGATTCCTAGAGGAGAGAAAGGGTGGGAGCGTAGGAGAGAAGAGAGGAGAGGGGACGCGCATGCGCAGTGGGGGGCGGACATCGCAGGACGGAGGGACAGAGCCCCCGACATAAGCTGCTTCGGACCTGAAATCCAGCATACATAAAGGAACACTAAAGAGAAACAATCATTTGGTTTAATGCGATAGAGAACTCCGTTGCCGCTGTTCGATTTTTGAATTTCGCACCCGAACCTAGGCAGCAGAACGCAACCGTGACGTCACGGATTTGAAAGTATTTCCTTCACGTTTTGGCCACTTCGGCTCAATGAAATTTAATGAAACTCGCCACGCTGTCTCTGGCCCCCCCTACAACACAACTTAATTCATCTACACTGTGGAAAATAATTTTGTACGTCATAGCAGGCGCCTATGACGTCACAGCGAGCAGGTGTGGGAACGTGAAGGCGGTGTCACCCACCTGTATTCGTGCATTTTCTCGCTATAACTAAAGGGCGTTCTCTCGTGGAAAAAGTGGTGCTATTGGTAAAGGGCAAGTAGTCGGCGAAAAATCGTTTTGCTCTTTAGTGTGCCTTTAATACAGGCTTACATAACACGCTCCTAAATTTCCAGAAAGGTGCAATCTAGGTACATGAAGTGCTAGTGCAGACTTCCCCTGATAAAGGCTGTTTCACGGCAACGCGACCGTATGATGCAGTGAAACCAGCTTTTCAGGCAGGTAACACAGGAAAAAAATAAATTGGTAACGTCAGCGAAAAGATATTAATTCCATGATTTCTCACGGGGCTGCGGGACGCTTCAGCCTCTACGCGTGCTTGCACTGAATACAGAAAGGACCACAGCTCCAAGCGCAAAAAACGGCCTTTTTATTAACAGTACAAAAATTAAATCAATGCCAGTACACATCACATCCCAGCCATATAAAATATGGCAAAAAAGGGAGAGAAAACTCTTTGCAATTAAACCGGTTAAATCACAGCACCAGGAAGCTTCTTGTAAAAAAATTCATGTAAAATCCATAAAATTGCATCTCGTGAAACTGATTAACAACCACTGCGAATACTGCGGACTCTGGGAGAGAAAATAAAGAAAAGCAATGGTGATTGCTACATAATGCGGTCACTCGGCAAGTAATACTTCAGGCATAGCTAGCTATAATTCGCTGCCAGCGGATAGCACTCTGCACATCAAAACAGTAAAACTGGTCCAAAAATGGAACGCTATATGAGAAGTAGAAACGTAACAAAGCATCCAAGCAATGACTTAATAATGGTCCTTGCAAAAGAGACCAGCATTAATGCAGCCATGCTTCACCTCTGTTGCTCCTGCTTGACGTAAATGCAGAGCAAGTAAAAGACTGCTTTGTTTGCAAAGCAATGTATACGACGACTATGATGATTACACTGCTGCAAAAAAACAAAAAGCCTACAAAACTACCCATTGTATGACAAGCTTGCAATAACCACTACCAAGTGATTACTCGAAGTTCTGCAGTGTGTAAACTTGAAAATTCCTAACGAGAACTTCTTGCTCATAACCATCATTTCAATGCATCAGAATAAAGCTGTGTTAATGTATGTCCATTGAGGCATTTCAACCAAAGGGAGCATGCTCACTTGATGTTGAAAGAAAGTTGCAAAGAGATGAACGGCATTCTACCGTATTCGCAGCAACATGCCCGGACAACCCGTACAACCAGTTGTCCCTAAACCGGGCAAAAAAAAGATGCAGGAGCATAAAGATAGGAGTAATGTTACGCCGCACCTGCCACTGTTGCAATGCAAACGAGCGGCAGCGATTCGTGGGGCTGGTGTTGCAGCATCGACAGGCACTGCAGCAGGCGCAATAAAGGCAACTTCACTGTTGTGGACGGTAGCAGAGGCAAGCGCATGTACATACCGCGTGCGCAAGTGAAAGCTCAGGCATTTCATTAACGTAATCTGACACATATATATCTGACTATATGCTACGAGATTTGACTGGACCTTTCTTTTAACTGTGCAGGCAGTACAGGTATAAATGTGAAGGGCTGGCATATGAAACAGAAGGACGTCACACGTCGAGCTAAATGGAGAAGAGAAAGAAGGCAGTTTAGGTCACGCTTGTGGAACAGCGACCAGGCGTTCCCTCTTCTTCGCATGGCCTGGTGGTACCGAACTCGTTTACTTGTACTTCGCCAACATCTCCTTGATCATCTCCTGGTTTGCACCGGAGATTTCGTCGACCTTAAAGGAAAGAAATAAAGCATATCCACGTTATAGAATACTAACAACCAAAACGGTCATCAATATAAAAAGCACCAACACGTGGGCATCAGCAGGCACCAGAATCGTCCACACGCCTTCCCGCCGCAATAGAGGAGGTTGTTGTCTCCCTCAATACATAATGCTGTCGACACAAGTCTGTTTAGATTCAGTAGTGTTTGTATTTTTAGCTGCCTGTTGGCGTTGTTTTATACTCAGAGTCAAATATGCAACTGTAAGGAGCGCCTAAACACACCAGTGCTTCACTTGGTAGTATTCGAACCAAATGTCGAACCTGTATAGCTTTCACAGACTCAAAGCTGCCATTTAATTCACAACCATTATTCCAAGAAGAAACATGTAGTGTGCAATACCACCAAACACGAGAAGATGAAAGCAGCAATGGCTATCCTCACAGTATGGAAATCCCTTCGAACTTAATGCTACGTCTTGGACATATCATTGTCCATGAACCACGCAAAGTCCTCCTATGTTAAAGGGTCCCTGAAACGGTTTTGACGATTTTGTGCAAACATGGTGATCTGGTAGTAAGAGTCATTAGGATGATTAGAAGACAGATTTCAGCGCTATGCGTAATGTGTGTAATATACAATACGGTTTTGAACACGCGGATCGCAAAAGATCGCAGCGGCTCATCAATAGGAGTTTTCAAACGCCCCTGCCATCGAACGAAGGAGCAGGGGAAGGCGCTGATTGGCCCCCACCAATGACGTGCACATAATTTTCCCAACCTAACTGCGAGCAATGTGCTCCTTCGTTTCAGCCAACGATATCGTCGTGGCATCTGGCGGCATACACACAAGTCGCCGGCGCTCTTTTACAGAGCGCTAGCACTGCCGAGGCTGGCGGCCTCAGCAAAGATATCACGGCGCTATGTCGCTGTAGACGGCTCGGCACAGTGGCTGACGCGGGAGGCGAAGTCGTCGCTAGCGCGCACCATGCAGCTGATCGAGTTGAGGAGGAACAGCGTGGTAAGGAGGAAGGTGGCAGAATTAAGCCCCTAGCTGCCTTAGTGCATGGTGCTTCGCTTTATTTATGGTGCGAATGATTTCACAGTCGTGTTGCCTAATCAGTGACGCTATGTCAAAAAAAAAAAAAATGTTTTGGGGACCCTTTAATTGTAGCAGTTTGACATCATGAAGACAAACCTCACACACAAGCTCATACAGAGGATGACAGCATAATCCAATAAAATAACTGTGCTAGTACGTGCTTCTGCACACTGCCTTTTGCCATCCCACATAAGAACTTATTTTTTCGCCACGTTGTTGAGACAAGAGTGATTATATATCCGGAGTGATTATATATCCGGTGTTTACAGGCTGTTCTGAACATCGCCAATGCATTTTAAAGCGGAACTGTTAAGCATTTCATCATGCCATTTCTCGCAAACAGAAGATTGTGGGTCGATCCTGGAAGCAGTGCAATGAGACAGTTCTGTTCCAGCTCGCATTGCCTAGCAACCACCTCGCATAACCACACTTGCTCAGCACAGCTTAGTTACAGCTACTGTGACCTGGTTAGATGACATCACAGCTAGTCACGTCATCTAGCAACTACCTAGCATAGCTGTGCTTGAACAGCCTTGCTTAATGACA
Source organism: Hyalomma asiaticum (assembly GCA_013339685.2). NCBI lineage: Eukaryota > Metazoa > Arthropoda > Arachnida > Ixodida > Ixodidae > Hyalomma > Hyalomma asiaticum. Next base: position 43,202,158 of record CM023491.1, on the reverse strand, counting down.
AGCAGCACGACCATGTAAAGTGATGTCACATGACCCAAATCATGTTAACATGACATCACAGCTAGTCGTGGGACATGCTCCTGCCAAAACTATAAAAGAGCGAGGCATATGACAAATCATGTGACTGAGTCAAGTTTCTAGACAGGGTTCGTACAGGTTTCCAAGAGAAAAATTCAAGTACTTTTCAAGGACCCTTGACAAAAATTAAGGAACACTATTGCAGTCGACATGTTGCACAAAACAAAGGATATTTTGTTCACTTATTGCACAGTTTCACTAGACTCGAAGTTCTGAAGCTCAAGGCAGGTCTTTCAGTTCTCTTTCTATTTGCATCTTAATGCTATCAAGTTCTTTGGTCTTGACTTTCGCAGTCTTTCGCAGGCTGTTCGACTTTACTACATGTCTGATGTCGCCAGTAGCCTGGGCCTTTTCAGCAAAGCCATCAGCAGAGGTTACCAAATCGGCAACAACTGCTTCAAGTTTCTTTCTCTTCAGCTGCATGCATTCAACTTCCTCCATAATTAAGCGCCTTTTTGTCTGATTTGCATTTTCTTGGCACTTTTTCTTCTCTGATTTTAAGTGTGCACCATAGTGCTGCCTTGCTGAGGACACAGCCATTAGCTCTTTTGTTATGGTGACATTTAAAATGCCACCTGCCCTCTTCACAGCATCACATATGACACGCTATGAAATATACGACAAGCTTTTCAGGTTCTCTACAGAGATTTGGCGGTTGACACTAAACCCCCGTTCAACACTTGCTTGTCGATGGCTAAAAACAAGGAGCTTGACTGTTTTCCATAGCTCTTTGTAGGAGGGATGGGAGCTCAAAAGTTCGCGAAAGAACTCATCCAGCCTGCTAACGCTCCTCTCAAAGAGGCAAAGCTCATGCCTGAACTCTTCCAGCAATTCGGTGTACTCTGCAAGTGCACATTCCCGCCGGCTGTCACTCAGTGTTCCTGCTAAGGTCAAGTTGCCTAACACCTTCCTTAGGCCCACCAGGCACTGATCCGGCTTGGAGCACATGAGCCAGGGGTCTAGAGAGGTCAGGCTTCTAACCATAGATGAATTTAGGAGACTTCTTTCTAGTATTTTCTTGGTCATAGCTGCCGAAAATTGTTTGCACTCCGTTCTGAACTGGAATGTATCCTTCGCACTAGCTTCTGAATCTGACGCTTGTTCACACCTGGGACCGATATCCACTTTTTCAGGTGGAGTGTGGTTAATCAACCTCCACAGCAAACCACCAACTCCTCCCAATGAAGACAACACTAGGGCCTTTATGCATTTTGAAATGAGCTTCCACACAATACTTTCAAGGTCTCTCCCAAGAAAGAAGATCATGGGTTTGTCGGACTGGTAGTCTTTCAAGAATGGCTGAATAATGTGCGCAACACTGATGGCAAAGTTCAGTTTTGTGAGTGTCAAGGAGTCGCGACAAAAGCTATGCACATTTTCAAAGGGTGCACACTCTGGAAGGCCCACCTGCTTGCTTCTCGCAGTCTCCACAGATTTCTTTAGATCCTCCCAAAGCAGCAAAGCTCTCTCAATTACAAATGTGTTTTCCACCCATCGATGTGGCACAAACGGCAGAGGAAATTTGTGCTGGTTAGCCACGGTTGAAAAATCATCCCGTCGTGCAGGTGAGTCATGGAAGAGTGCACTCATACTGGACAGCAGAACGTCGATTCCCCACTTACTGGCTGCAACACCTGTCTTGTAGGCACTGTGGATGGTATGGAGGCCACAAGTTCCCAAGTCGACACATTGGACCTGATGGTTTTCCTGAAAATGTACTTGCATGTTCCTAAAAACTTTAGGTTGGCATTCGGCCCATCCATTGAGATCTGAAGAAGCTTGCCAAGTGGCAAAGGCTCCAAAGCCCTTAGAAGTATATCTCCTGCATATCGTCTGCCATGGAGTGCCCCATAAAAGCGGAGGTGTAGCACCTGGTGACCACCGTGTATGAGGAGCCCCAATACCACACATGCACGTCCATTTGCTTCTCTTGCAGGAAGTCATTCAGTGACTCATCAAAAAGCACAATGTAACAGTCGGCCTTCTGTACCTCGTCTTGCAAGCACGATAAGAAAAATGGCCCGAGTCCATGGCACGCAACATACGCGCATTTTTTTTCTCCGCACGAAAACAATTTGGCCACCTCGCTGTCGGAGAACATTCGCTTGAACAAATCGCCAGTTTGTGCTGACGACCTGTACGAATAGTGCGAGGTAATCACTTTCACTGTCCGCAGAATTTCCGCATCGGTAACCACCTCATGTGACTTGCAGGCGCTGCTTAGATCGGTCGCTTGGGATGGAGCCAAGCTAGTCGATCACTCAGTTGAGCTTGCCGTCAGGTAGGTCTGTATCGAGTTTCCAGCTGCCATTTTCATATTTCCACAGTGCTTTGTACATTTTGCATGGCTCTTGATAGCCAATTCGCCCATAGAAGTGATGTCGAAGCTCTTCTTGCACAATGTGCATTTTGCACGGTGGCGATCAGATGTATCCGGTGCAATCCAGCGCTTATAATCATTGTTGCCGAGCCAAGCGCTCTGGAACTTACATTTGCCAGGCATTACTCCAAATTATGCCACCTGCATGCACGATCATGCGATCACAATGCACACAGCAACCAACATGTGGAAAACCAAGCGCCACTGATGACACCGGAACAAGCACTGACCACTGAAAAAGTATGGAACGCACAATGTGGCCAGCAGATGATGCTGAGGCTAGTGAGGATGTGTTGTTGGTTTTTTTTTTTTACCTTAACGGGTTTACAAGGGACATTTGTAAAAGCGAAGCCACAAGAAAGCTTTTCAATAAAATCTACTGCAATAAGTGGATTCGGCAAACTTTTATCGCAGAGCTCAAGTTGTAATCCATTGTAACCTCATTGTGGCCATCAGCAGCCGAAGTCGAAGCGAGCCAGATATAAAAAAAGGGCGCTGCGGGCACACGCATGCCTTGATCCATCGAGTACAGGCGTTTTGACTGTGTTTGACTTCGCGATCGCGGCATCGCGGAACGCGATATTCAGTTAAAGTTTGTGCCAGACACGTTCAAGTTCCGTGAATTGCGAGTAGTACAATCGGACCCTGTGAAAATCCCCCAAATTCCAGGGTTTTCAAGGACTGAAATGAAATTCCAGGACCTACAAGGCCTCGAAAGCGAAATTTTCTATTTCATGGGTTTTCCAGGATTTCAAGGACCTGTGCGCACCCTGCTAGAAGCCCGCAAGTAGTCTAGCCTTGGACCACTAGTGCAAGTGCCAGATTTTTTCTGTGTCGATTTTCTTGTGTGCTAAAAAGATGTTAATGCCACACGCAGTCTTCCACTGTGAGCTGCCATTATAAAGATTTTCTTAGCACAGACTGAAAATTCATGATTTAATGAGAGGGATAGCAAATCTCCAAGCTCATTCATTCTCCCTTACTGCTAGCCAAAAATTCTACAGCCACTGCAAATCACCATTTAGATTGGGTTCAGTCATACCAACCAGCAACATACGACTAATTTGCCAAGGGTAAATTCCTGGAGTGACATGATGGGCACACATGGAAGGTTTCGCATGGGTGACTACCATATTTACTTGCAAAAAGATTGCAACCCTCAGCTCTCGTCAAAATTACGTAAAGGCTGAACATCCTTTTCTGTTTGCGATTCCATTTTCAAACAACTTCTAAGGAGCGTTGATTCATTCCTGTTTTTGTATCCAATAATGAAACTGTAAGGAAATAAGGTTTCTCTTTAAACAGGAGTACAGCAACAGCCAAACGAAAGTATACATGGCCAGCAAATTCCACCAGACTGGATAGTACTATCTTCTTTTTTTTTCCACACAACCGCTGCATATAAGGAGTGTGGGAATGGAAGGTGAAACAGAGGTTTGGAACAATATAAAGGTGGTGGTGCTTGAAGCTTGCAAAGATGACACTGCTACATAATTTACAGTGCTCCTTTTTCCTTTTGTACAATCTGGAACTCTGGCTGTCCATACATCCACACTAATCTGGAACTCTGGCAGCTGTCCATACATCCTCACTAAATTACGTTTTCGGGAACAATGCATGCACAGCTGGACCAGGATACGACAAAAACATCAAAAGATAGGGGAAGCTTAGGAACTGCACGGCAACGACTATTAGTTCGCGCAATTTGGAACACATGGCAGCACTACATGAAATGTATGAGATGGCAGTGGTGGCATGCGAACCCAAGTACGTGTGTGCCAAGAAATACGGCACCATGTGTACCTGACACAGCAGGTGCATATACAGGGGATGATGATGATGATTGTGGTTCGGTTAGGAAAGGACGCTAATTTCTGCAGCCCATGTAGGGAGCACGGCTAAGCGTCCATGGGGGAAAGGGAGTGAAAGAGATAGAGAGAGAGAAAAGCCGTAGCAGAGGGCTCCGGAAATTTAGACCACCTGGGGTTTTTTAACGTGCACTGACAACGCACAGTACACGGGCCTCTGGCATTTTCGCCTCCATCGAAAAAGCGACCGCCGCGGCCGGGATCAAACCCGCGTATTTTGGGTGGCAGCCGAGTACCGTAACCACTACACCACCGCGGCGGACCATACAGGGGCAGCATCACGCAAGCACCGCCATTCCAGGAACGCATACAAGCTACACAGCAAAGCAGGGAGCAGTCTAAAAAAAGAGTCACAAATTCACGGCACATGCTCGTTTGTGACCACTGTGCAATGGAACTCCCCCTTTTGGGAAGGTATGACATGGAGCGTCTTGCTCACCTATGCGCAAACCCTTATTTCGTGCAGCAATGCCTAGGTTCTGCACTGTGCCATGTTCTTCACGAACAACATTCCAAAGCTAAGGAGCTTGTGCGGCCACAAGACATGATAGTGAAAAGAAAACTGCAGCGCAGAACTGTGCTCAACACAGTCCCACGATGTAGGTGATGGCTGACGATATTGACAGGAATGACGTTGGCACAGTGGCATTTGAATGAGACTGGTGTTGTCTGCACGACTTAAGGTGTGATTCGTTCAGTGCGATTGTCTTCTTCCTTTCTTCATTTGTATTTGTGTTAAATTGCTAAGACTAGTGTCTGGTCAAAGTAATGACACATTCTTCATTAAGTCTATTATGATAGGTCATTAGGTGCAATGGTTAATGGAAAAAAACATCACAGGCTACATTATATCACACCAACTTCCGCTCCCAAATAGTGCTGCTCTGCCACTTTTAGGAACCTAGCTTCCACTTGGATTACTTGTCTAATTGGAAAAACGTTAACCTTTAAGGTATAGCAGTGACTACACATTGTTGCTTGTAGTTGTATGCACACATAAAATTTGCTGCAAGGGCACTAAAAATATTGTGCTGGCACAATCATAACAAAAACGTTTCCAACATTGCCTCTCACCTTTTCCTTCCTCTTGATGAACAGGAAGGTTGGCATGCATGAGATCTCGTACTCTGATGCGATCTCCTGAAAATAGAAGCAGAACACATAAGACGTAATTTAATCTTATTGCATCAATGTCTTTACCTGTTGCAATACAGTAAAACCTCGTTATAATGAACCCAGATATAACAAACCATAACGAAGCAATCACAATTCTCCTTGAAATTCCTATACATGAAATTGATATTGGTTATAACGAGCTAATGGTTATAATGAAGTAATTACCACTCCCCCGTCAACTTCGTTATAACGAGGTTTTACTGTATAAGCAAGTAAAGACCACGCAGCATCTGGAAACCTCGTTCGCTTCGGCAGATGACTTAATTATTTGGGGTTGTTCCAAAAGGTTTTAATCCATTTTGGTTCAGACAGCATCGAGAAAGGCAGGGCCAGGGTGGCTTCAGCAGACATGGGTAGCTACATGATCATGCAAAACTGATGTGCATGATATGATGCGTGCATGCGAGAGCATTTCGCTGACAGCTCTGCGGGTTTTGTGTGTAGCAAGTACACATGAAATAAGCGAGTCCAGCCGCTTTTCACTAACATCCACTCTGTGTCCAGTAGCACACACACGCATCATAGTAATGTGCAAGCAGAATTTGTTCCCAATCAAAGCAGCACTGATGAAATGCGAGCATGCACAGCACTGAGTAAGCATGCATCGCAATACAAAGCGGTAATGCATTGTGGCAAATGTTGCAAACCCACTTGCACTGACACACTGAGCCTCAAAAGCTGCATAAATGCGAAGGTGGTTGAAAAAAAAAAAAAAAAAACAGTGACAAAATAGTTTGGCTGTGTTTGGCGTAACGGGAGCCATGTGGACTTACAAGGGGGGAAATAACAAACGAGCACGGTGTTTGGCTCAGCTAGGACACCCAGCGTACTGCCTTTTGTTGCTAACAAAAAATATGCCGCATTGTTGTCTATGCAACATGTGTATGGAAGGGTGAAGGGCACAGATAAAGAGGCCCAGACAATCTCAGACACACTGTGAAGTTTGCATGAAGTCATGCCGTTTCCCGACTTAGTCTTATCGGGAAAAATCAGTAATGGCAGGGAGGGATCGATATTTTCCAAAGATTCTGAAACAGCGACACATGGCACAACAAGGGCTGTGCCACACAGAAGTTTGCTGGTGTCAACTCAACACTGCAGCATCAGCCCAATTCCATTTCCATCTTGTGCCAGTGCATAAATGCCGAGCACCCCAAGCATGGGAAGGTTATAGGATGAGACTCTTACCCGGTATCTTTGCAGTTATCTTGAAATAAGCAATGAATAGACAACCAGTGCTTGACAAAAGTTGTTTTGATATAATTGGGTGAAAAATAGGATTGACAGCGTTCTGAGAAACAATTTTCAACTGAAACAATGTCTCGAGATACGAAGAGTTAAAAGGTGGGGGATCACAGGATATTTCAGTAGGACACATTCCTGGGCTAGTTGGTTTTGCATATTTACAGCAACGAACAAAGCAAGTGAGACGCACAAAAAACGAAGAGGCAGACGCTACATGTTCGATATATACCGGTGGGTGTTCCTGCAATAAATCAGTAGCGCCTGTCCTTGTCTGCCTCTTCCTTTTTTGTCCATCTCAGTTGTGCTGTTCATCACTGTAAAAAAAAAACTTGGCAGACCCACGTGCAGTGGGAATCAAGGAAATGCGAAGCACACATCAGGAACATAATATGCATTTGCATTGTTGTCTCGCTATAGCAAGTTTGGTACATATGAAGTTAACAAAACAGCCGCAAGAGCACCATGACTGTGGCAAGTAAACCATGCCGCTCATACATGCATGTCATGATTCTAACGTTATGACTTGTCATTTATGTTCGTCATGCAATCGTGTTGTGCCATAACAATTTTGGTATACATCCCATTAACGAAACGAGTGGTATGTAGATCATGCCGCTCATGACATGCATGTCACGAATTTCATGTTATGACCTGCTTGATGATCACATTTATGATAGTCATGCAGTGATGTTGTGCCAAACCAATTTTCGTATACATCTCATTAATGAAACGGCCAGGAGAGCACCAGGACCGTGGCATGTAAATCATATCGCTCATGACGTGCATGTCACGATTTTCATGTGATGACCTGTCATTTATGTTCTTCATGCAGTCATGTTGTGGCATGCCAATTTTTGTACACATCCCACTAACGAAACGGCAGGAGAGCACCAAGAACATGGCATGTAAATCATACCAACCATGACATGCATATCGTGCTTTTCATGTTATGATCTGTCAATTGTGTTCGTCATGCAGTCATGTTGTTGAATACCAATTTTCGTATACATCTCATTAACGAAACCGCCAAGAGAGAACCAAGACCGTAACATGTAAATCATGTCGCTCATGACATGCATGTCGTGATTTTCGTGTTATGACCTGTCGTTTACATTCGTCATGCGGTAATGTTGCGGCAGGCCAATTTTCGTATACATCCCGTTAATGAAACGCATGGCATGTAAATCATGTCGCTCATGACATGTATATCATGATTTTCATGTAGTGACCAGTCATTTATGTTTGCCATGCAGTAATGTTGTGGCATACCAATTTTTGTATACATCCCATTAACGAAACGGCCAGGAGAGCACCAAGACTGTGGCATGTAAATTATGCCGCTCATGACATGCATGTCACGATTTTCATGTTATGACCTGTCATTTATGTTCGTTGGGCAGTCATGTTGTGCCATACCAATTTTCGCATACATCCCACTAGCGAAACGGCCAGGAGCGCACCAAGACTGTGGCATGTAAATCATGCCGCTCATGACAAGCATGTCGTGATTTTCATGTTATGACCTGTCATTTATGTTCGTCATACAGTCATGTTGTGGCATACCAATTTTCGTAAAAATCCCATTAGTGAAACGGCCAAGAGAGCACAAAATCGTAGGCGGCTTGATAGATAGATAGATACGCTCAAAGTCGCAGAAGTTCGCTAAGAAACGCTTCGCATTTAAAATCACAGGATATGCAATGCTCATGCTGAAGCTCTTTTGGTAGGCGGTAAGCTGATGCACAGGCCACAATTTGTATGGCTAAATGTCAATATGAACTACTAAATTGCAAAAACACCTCAGTGCTGCAACTAGCTTTCTGTCCAAAGCAACAGCTGCAACATCTGGCTCATCCTCCCAACATTTGCAAAGAATTCTGCCACACTCAACAGCCTTATAAGTATTCAGCTGCAATGGAAAAGTAAGCGTCAGACAATCATTACATGCTACGTTCATCAAGTCAGCCCGAAGATATTGTGCCAGGAGTTCAGTGTTCTAACAAACTCAAACCAGCAAGTAAAGGCGCACAAATCTAATACAGTAGAACCTTGTTATAACGAACCCGGGTATAACAAACTATCGGATATAACGAAGCAATTGCAATTCCCCTTGAAATTCCTATACATGAAATTGATATTGGTTATAACAAACTAATGGTTATAACGAAGTAATTACCACTTCCCCTTCAATTTCGTTACAATGAGGTTTTGCTGTACAGCAAACTCCGGGAAACAGAAGTTTCTTCGAGTTATCAGACGCAAGCAGAAGTGGCTCAGAGCTTCATATCGGGAAAAACACTGGGGGCCTGTTATGTCCACTGTTGCCACCTCAGTTTTTTTCTTTTACTTTTATTCTGCAGGTGGTTTTGAATGTTTTGTCAAGTGCTGGCCGGCAATGGGCTTTATTTCTGGCCGCTGAAAAATATACTTGAGCACAAATGTTCACATAGAAGAAACCAAAGTAGCCTAAATTGCTAGTAAAGAAAAGAAAAAAAGTGTGAACAAGGAGAACTGACTGAGTGGTTTTGTGGCAGGCCAACCAAAAAGTCGTACTTTGTATTGATCGAAAGTTTGCATTATCGAGAGGCTACCGCACATATGTTCAATGAAACTGAAGCTACCATGCAAATTTGCTGGTTCTGTAGTGTACCTTGTTTGAGTGGTCCCAATTTATCGTATTTTCATGAAGTGCACTTTACGAGAGTGGACAACAGCTCTAGATTGTAGGTACTGTAGTGTTACAGTTAAGAGAATAACGCAGACAAAAACACTAAGCTGAACGCTGTTTGAATGCTGCCCTGATGCTTTGCCCATTTTCTCTAAGAATATTAAAGATTATGTATTTTTGGTTTCAAAATAATGATGTGGTTATAAGGCATGCCACAGTGGGGACTCCAGATCAATTTCGGTTGCCTGGGTATCCAGCTTGCACTGTTCAAATATGATTCAAACGCAGTGCTTGTTTTGTCAACGAAGCACCTAGTTTGAACGAAAATCGCATTTCAATGGACAGAATGATATTACAACTATTCAAACAGCCTGCCTAACCAGCGCTCACTGATGTACATTTGCAGCATCCCCTGTTTACTGGCTGGCAGTTCAGCCAGCTGCGAAAGGCAGGAGCAGGCAGAAGCAGAGAAAGAAGGTTAAGCTATTGTGAGCAGACACCGCTGCCAGCAGCCGTGAAGAAACCTGTTTCTTTGGCTGGTCCTGCTGCATACTTCCACCCCACCAACGACACTTTGTGATGACAAGCATTTTTTTTCTTAAGCTTGGCTACATCACGGCACCAAGTTAGCAGAATGTTTCACTGGTGGTGTAGTTGCCTTGTTGTGCAGTTACCTAAATTTCTTGAACAAAGCCTTGGTCTAATATTGATGTTCTAGACATTCTCAAGCCCTCACCTACCATTATAACAGAAAAAATATTTCATTTTAGTGTCCCTTTAAGGTGCACCTAAGCCTAAGTTACTTAAATGGGCATTCCAGCATTTTGCCATTAACCTTTTGCGGTCATAGGTTTTTATCCACACAGTGGTCCAGTCAGAAACTGTGCATTTCGGACACTACGCAGAAGGAACATTGGGTACACAAACACTTGTTAGATCCTATGTGAGAATTCTTGAATGCAATTGGCTGTAAGTGGTGCAGTAAACTCCTTTTAAGATGAAGTCTGTTGAGATGAATTCTTGTACACGGCGAACAATGTAGGAACATTTGGCTGGCTTTCTATAGAGTCAATGTAAAAATTGATTGATTGATTGATTGATTTGTGGAGTTTAATGTCCCAAAACCAGCTCCGAATATGAGAGCCGCCGTAGTGGAGGTCTCCGGAAATTTCGACCACCTGGGGTTCTTTAATGTGCGCCGACATCGCATAACACACGGGCCTCAACATTTTGCCTCCATCGAAATGCAGCCGCCGCGGCCAGGATTCGATCCTCCGACCTTCGAATAATCAATGTAAAAAAAAAAGATGCAGCCGCCGCGGCCAGGATTCGATCCTCTGACCTTCGAATAATCAATGTAAAAAAAAAGAATTGCTTAAATGAATGAAATATGCTGTTTCGTAGTTAATACAACCATGTACAACAGGTAGTCTTTTTATTTCTGTAGTTCTGGCAGCCAAAAAGGAGAGCCAGACAGTTCTAATACTGATAGGAAATCGCATAGTGGTAACATATGCTCAAACTGTGGTATGTTCCTGGCAGCCGCTGGACCAATAGCACCCCGGCCAAACAAACTGATACTTTACACATCCAACAGTTTTATCTGATAATAGTAGTTTGTCTGCTTGTGGGACAGTGAAACCATCACCGATCGAATAAAACCATACAAGAATGCTTGAAGCCACCATGCAAAAACAAAATAAGTACTCCTGTTACAATTATGTTCATTAAGTCATTGCTTTAAGTAGCAGAAATTTGGATGCACCAAACATGTAATAAGAAAAGAAATAAGAAAAGGAAATTTTCACAGTTCCTTTGAGTTCTCTTAAAGGTTGTCCACTGTACTAGAAGAGCACAGTATGGTAGCATTTGAACCAGTTAACAAATTGAACGCTAGGATTTGCACTGTACATCTCGCAGCATACAATGGTCTCCTGCCTGTGTCCTTTCTATACTTAATTGCTGCACACCATGCTGTCCATACTCTAGCACCCAGAGTTCTTGCACATGAAGTGAGGCCTCCCAAGCAAGACTTCATCCCCTTCGAAAACTCAGGCAAGTTTTCGTGCAGGCAGGAAATATCACAATCCAGCCAGCAGAACGCATCATGAATAGCGCACAAAAATCTTGGGTCCACATAAAAAGGTACTGTCCCCAACTGGGGACAACAGAAACTGCAATATGTGTATACATATAGTTGAAAAACACGGCCAGGAGGTGGCAAATTTCACCTAGGTAAATGAATAATGTAAGGTGCACGTGTGCACTTCTTGACATGTGACTGGAACAGACGTTTTTTTCAAGGCATTGCGGGCCTGACACATGACCACAAAGGGCTCATGGACGATACATAGAACTGCTCTCCCTTCCCTGCCACGTGCCTGCTCACTGACGATGGAAGTGTGGCCATCTTTCTATGCAACCAAACTGGCAGAATGAAATTGAAATGGACAAAAAGACCACTCTGCAAGGACTGCCTCACCTCATTCTCGTCAACATCCACCTTGAGAAAGATGACCACGTCGCTGAGGATGTCAGACTGTTGCTGCAAAGAAAAAAGCAAATTGGCATTAGGCACACTATGCAGGAACAGTGAGTACCATGCATACACACGTCATCATGATCATGATAAGCCAATTAATGAACCAGTCTTCCATGCTTCCGTTCCCTCTGGCACAGTCCCTGAACCAGAGTCCAACCACTGCCTATATACCAGTACTTAGCGCCAAAACTTGGCGAATAACGAAGAAACTTAAAAAATAGTGATTAACCATGTAAAGTACACGAAGTATGATAGGCATGACATTAAGAATTAGGGAAAACAGCAAAACGGACTATAGAACAAGTGTACCAATATTCTAGTCAGCATCAAGTGAAAGATGTGCAGAAATGATAACCAGTGTTCACCTGAACAACCATATGGATACTGGATGATGGGATATGCAGCTGTGGGCAACACTGGATTAGATGGGGAGACAAAATCAGAAAGTCTGGAGGAATAAAGTGGAACCAACTAGCACAAGATAAGCCGAATTGGAGATCACTGAAAGATGCTTTCGTTGAGCAATGGATGTAGAACAGGCTGAAAATGATCAGGCCTCTTCTCAATGCACAAGTGGATTCTTCAAGCACTTTATGGAGGTAAAAATATTAGTGCAGCTAATATTTGCTTTAAGGTACCAAAAAGCAACAGATCACGATGGAGGAAACACGAAATAGCGCCACTCTCCCGTGGTCTGCATTTCTGGCGCAATATGAATGATTAGTATGAACTAGCCCAACAAAAAGTTCCCCTAGTGCAGCTAAGGTTATCTTGCGGCAAGCCTCCTTGAGTTGTTGAAATGATTCTGTCACATTGAGTTTGCTACAGGTGCCATTTAAATAAGATACTAAACATCCCATAAAAATGTAGCCGGAATGGTCGGGATTCGATCTCACGATCTGAAGCTTCGCGAGCAGAGACTTAGCCTCGAAGCTGACATGGTGTGTACCACCACATCCTTTTAGAAACCTGCGCAAGCAACTTGTAATACTCAAGCAAAGTGGGAGACAAACCGGAACACAGCTGCAACAACCAAAACATTCAAGCACACGTCCTCACCGTTAGCAGTACTGGATTTGCCAGAAAATCGTTCAAGCAGTCCAATACAATAAGAAGCCAAACCTGAAACTGCATTTAACAATTTAGTGACAGCCAACTGGGCCACTGTCATTGCCATTCCTATGCAAAGCTGCTTGCTTGGACAGCAAGTTCATGCAAGCTGGACACAATGACCATGTCACTTTCAGTCAGACCTAAAAACTTAAAAAAGGAAAGATGAAGTGAAGTCAGACCACGAATTACACATGCACCTTCCAAACAAGAAGTTATTTCGCTTGTTCGTCCAGAAGCAATGAGTTATGTCACATGTTCTTGGCATTCCAGAGAACAACACAAGCCGTGGGACAACCCAGCGAAGTGGTCTGCCCAATCTGGTCCGTTGTCCTGTTTGTAATCTCTAAGGATCGTTTGCTAAATGTACGTCATTAAACGTGCCAGGGATAACATGCAGCCGAGGAGGGCGCATTTGGTGCTTTGTAGGGATAAAGTGTGGCCCAAGAGTGCGAGCGCTGGCAATTATGTAAATGAGGCTTCATACCGGAAAGATGAAGTGAAGTTTCAGTCCTCTCGTTGGCAGAATCAGAGAAACCATGCTGCATTGGATTTATGCAGTTGAGGTGTTCCAATCTCTCAACACAAAATGTTTTATGCCTGGGTCCACCAAGGCATCTTACATCATCTCTAACACGAAAATGACATCAGTAATGAGCACAGACAGATGACGAGGAAAACGAAAGGAAAATACCGTCGATGCATGGAATCAAACCCACAACCTCTCGGCCCATGATGACAGTTGCCGGGTGCTTCTCAGTGCGTGACCTAGACGTAAGTGGATCAGCACATCTTTTCTCAACACCTCCTTTGTCTCACTGCAGTTCTTGGTTAAGGTTGTCAAGGATGGTGCCGTCACCTAGGAACAACGTAGCGAAGTACTGCATTGTATCACTTTAAAGCACGACCTGAGTGCTTTGGTAGTGAGCGCAAGGGAGGTTACTGGTGCAATGTGGTGTAGGCCTTCCAATTCCATGACAATGCAGTTACATTACGTGCTTTGTCTTTCGTGTCGAATCAGCATGCGACACCTGATAGCCACTGCAGTGAAGCTTCCACATTCATCAACAGTGTTCCTACGTTGCCTCTGACTTCGCATCTCAATGCATCAAACCGAAAACATTTGCTGACCAAGTGCTGCAGAAAGGCACTGGCGTAGACTGCCGAATGTTCCACAAGTATTGGTGCAGCAAGAGACACCCGAGCAGGAAGCAGGAATGCCTTTGCACATTCAAGGGTCAAGCTACAAACTGATACATTCCTGAACCGGAGCACCTCGCAACCCAACCAGCTGTGCTATGCACCACATAACAAGGCCAAAATGGCCACACATTTGCACAAGTGACCCGCCAGCACAATGGCGTGAGCCAAGCACACGGAACAAGATGGCTGCCAACTAGCAAGTAGTGAACCTCTTGCTGCAACGCACCACAGGTTCACGAAATGATCCACTGGCCACCCGCTCAGTTTTGTTTGCATGGTTTCACCGTCTGCAGATGCCTATGGTTTATAGCAGACTTGCACAGGGTTTCGACACGTGAAATGCAGTGTGTCCGGAGAATATGTTCTGTGATGAGTAATTGGACAACTTTCACTGTCAAAGATCTTTGCAGTGGCAAGGTGCTCCCTGATGCCTAGTTTCAATGGCTCCACATGCCCAAGGGACCTAACCCACCTCCCATTCCGTTACTGTGCTGCTGAGCACATAATACAAACACTGGGCATGCAAAACATGGACACAAGGGAAGAGGAGCGTACAACACGACTTGTGTCTGTGTTTTGCACGCCTGTTCTTTCCATTATGAATGAATCCTTACCAACTCACTCAGCTTTCCATCCTTTTCAGCACCTAATATTGCCACAATGCCATTTAGGTAACAACATTCAGCTGCTTCTGTGGTCACAAGTGTCACTTTTGTGTTGCGCTGGTTCCAATGACAGAGAAATCAAAGCCATTTTTAATGTTCATTTTATGCTTTGCAGCCTTAAAATGTAGGTACATATTCTATTTTGGGTGTGCTTCATCAGAAGCAAATAGTGGCAAATGAGTCCGCAATGCATTCTGTTTTTTCTCACACTTCCTTAGTTCAACATGCCTCAAAATAATTCAGTAAATTGAGTTGGTCCCTTTGCTATCAAATTAAAGAAGGTCTAATATACTGTGAACTATGTAAAAAGCTTCAAAATGTGTTGCTAAGTGCTTAATCTGACTTCTTGCTCCTAATATGAGAATGGCCTCATAATGAAAAAAAAAGAAGGTGAGTGACCAGGAGCCAATATTCCTGACCTCTAAGCATCTACAGCAGCAATGGCGACAACTTTTCCACAGCACTATGTTTACAGATACTCAAATGTTATGTCATTTGTGGATTGATTACAGAATGCATATGTCAACAAGACAGCATTGAGTGCTATGTATTGAACTTAGCTCAGTTGATCTCAAAATGCTGTGAGTCTGAGCTAAAATGCGATGCAGTCACATGTGCAAGAACAATTTTACAGTATACCTGTCCTACACGAGATTCAACAGAACAACTCTGATTTATCACACAATGTGTTCCGAGTATAATGGCCAGGTTCATCCTCGGCAAGCACAGAAGGTGAGGGCGTTGCCATGAGCAAGCAAGAGCTGGTTGGGACTTTAGAGATATTTTATGACAAAGTTCAAATTAGTAGACTTACCCAACTAAACTGCTACGTTTCCGTACTTTTGTATTCACACTGAAACAATGCGAGCGCCACCCCACGACGCGCAAGTTCGCTAATTGCTTTTTTCCAAAGAGAGCATCCAAATGAAACAAGCTGCCTGAAAAGCAAGCCCGTTGCAAGAACTGAGGAGTTCCTTATACACACGCTGTAATATCCAGTTTTCTGTACCTGTGCTGTAAGAATCGTACTGTCCACAAAACCCAGGGGCAAAACAACAAACCTTTAGGAAGGGCTCGATCATCTTGCACGGACCGCACCACGTGGCATAAAAGTCCACCACCACCAGCTTGTCACCGGCCTCCTCGAGCTTCTTGTCGAAGTCCTCCTACAATGTGCAAATTGAACATGTTAAGACTGACAAAAACTTCAATTGTTAAAAAAAATAAGAACAAACAATCTGCATAACCCAGTGGTGTTATGCTAGTTAATACGGTATGCTTCTTGTGTGTCATACATTCTTTGTCAAAGTTCATGTGGTAGTGCATACCTTGTATTGATTATAGTCAGTTGATAGTTTTTATGCTTTACTAAAACAGAACAGGAGTGTAACATTTATGTTCATCCTTACTGTACTTTTATGTAGCTTTAGCCTGGAAAATGTTTTTTTGAATCATTACCAATAAACTGCTTCTGAAACAAGTTTGGTGTTTCCCAGAGAATGCTTCACACTAAAATGGTAACACAAGCACGAAAGTTTCCAAGCATCAATTTGTAGCCACTGACACAAGTCAAGGATGTTCAGGTGCTCCTCACTGACCAAGGATGCCAAAGTTGTGTGTAGCTGCAATAGATGGAGTCTAATGCAGGCGGACGAAAAATTCTTTCACAGACTACAGCTCAAAGTCGACAGAATTTGATGAAGACTTCTTGGTAGATGTCTGCAACCCACAACATTGCCACATTTAACGACACACCTTGCTTTGCATGGTGCGAGGAAAAACTCATTTTACCACGGAGTGACAGTGCAAGAAACCAATTCATGTAACCTTCCCATGCATGCACATGCTCGTGATGCTCAATAGTCATCAATAACTTGCATGTCTCTAATTGAAGGCAGCACTACATTGCAGGCTGCAGGAAAGAATGCCTGCCCATGTAACCATGATGTGTACCATTTATAGTGTGTAAAGACGAGACACTTTCCTGCATTTACACACCAACTGCATCTTCACAGACAACACTTTGCAGAGTCTTCAGCCATGCTGATACAGACAATGCGACAGTCCAGACCTTGGTGCATGTGTGAATTGAAAGGACAATTTCGTGTGTATGCCACGTACCATGCATTCATCGAAAGCTTAGCTAACTGCACCTTGGGACATGTCTTAATTGAAAGGACGATTCCATGCGTATTCACAGGTGTGGTGCACGAAAGCTTAGCTAGCTGCGCTCACTGGCTCCCCGAGGCCTCGATAGTGATACAGTTGCAGTGTACAGGCAAAAACTGGCTCCTCGAGGCCTCGATAGTGATACAGTTGCACTGTACAGGCGAAACCCACCCCAGACAATTGACAATGGCCTGCGACAACTTGAGAACACCGCAGAGAAGCCGTGACACAGTACACTCTTATTACCCGGACGCAATACCGCTACATGGTGCATTGTCTGAAGCTCAACTTCTACAATGACACGTAAAGGCAAGCCAATATTCACGCTCGCACGACTGCCTGAATTCCGTTCTCCCAAGTCAGTTCCCAATTTATGAAAGGCCAAAAGTGTTGCGGCCCCTGGCGGGCAACACTCTGCAACCCCCTTCAAAATCTCTCAGGAAATGCTAGACGATTAGCCAGTAGCCTTAAGAAATCACAGTGTTTGTACATTGTCATTTGCATTTCACTCTCGTTGCCATTACGTTATTGGCACTCCGACTCCCCAACCTCACAAAAAGCTGTGTCTCCACTTGTCGAGCAGAAACATAAATGACCCATTTTTTCTACTTGCATTCACGCACCAAGCCAGTTCCTGCTCTTGAGTCAACCCCAGCAAGTCTTTTAATGCATTATCTGCACTCCTATAAATGTGTATTTTAGCAGGGTTTCTAAGAATTTCAAAATAATATTGACTACTATAGCTCCAGATTCCATACGACATCTGACCTGCTTGAGCTTTTTATTACCACTGAGGCTTAATTTACATTCAGCAATTAGCACAACGCCACTGAAGTTATCCCTGATGTAGCTCAGCATAGTTACAATATAGTAAATGCACGGTATCCTAAGCATGATACGTATCTCAGTAAGAGAATGGCTTTCAACATATGTGACTGAATTAAGTGATGAATGTTACTTTGAAGAGACGTTGAAGTGCATTAGCAAATCTGTTTAGACTAGGAAATGTCCTTTGAAAGTTCCTTTTAAAAATTTCGAGCCAAGATAAGCGCACATAGCCACGAAAGCTCAACAGAATTTTCTTGGGCCTGGTACGGTATCTCTGCGGCACTTTGAGGCAGTGTACTTAATCTTTGATAAAGAATAATGTGGGCTCTAAATAAATGCCTTTGAAAACCATGATGTCACTGTAATCTGACGTGGAGACTTTAAGGTAGAGTCGACCCCTGCATTTTCTTGTTGCGCGTTTTCTCACTTATCATACACCTCCTTGCAGCACGTTCTTCCACCAAGGGTAGTGTTTTTAAAATTGTTAAAAATGTGACCTACTAATAAGAGAAAAATCCCTTTGCTCTTTAGTGTCCGTCTAGGGAACCACCACACTGCTGGCAGCTGGCGCAAAGAATATTGAAATAACTGCAAAAATCGGACTAAAACGTGGTCGGAGACGGGGGAGATAAGCATTGATAAGGCACATCGCACTGCTTGGACATTTGCTGAGTGTTACTTTCAGACTGTGGTTGTGGTACGGCTAGCAATTCAGGATCCTCTACCTGTATCCTATTCTCACGCTGTTGCAGTGGTTTACCTTTGTACCAATAGACCCGGCTAGCCCCAATTTTGAACTGTATACCTAGGTTACAAAGATGTTAACGTTTGGGCGGTTTGGCAATTCACACTACAAAAAGACAACCACTTCAATGATGGCAGAACACACAGACAAGAACATTATCAAAGAAAAGCTCAGTCTTTAATGTGCACGTTACACACATGTGAAGCGAAACAGTGCCAACAAGTCCGTGTCGGGTCCCTTTTGTGTGCATGTTTCGAGTTAGTCACTGTTAAGTCAAGTGGTCCTACCTTGAGCTACAGAGATGAATGGTCTGTATAAATGTCAAACAATGGTGTCCAGATTGAAGTAAATCTTGATTAAAAATTCTGCGGAATTACCTTTCAGAACAGTGCGATTATGAGGTGTCATGCAGTTCCTGTGCACTAATTTCGAGTGTATTGTCTGTGAGCATCTAAATCGATGTACACGGACACTTTTTTGTGACCCAACCCCATGACTGAAGCCTGTATTACGTGGTAGACAGAGGTAAGAAGCTGTGCTGGGACAATGCATACATATAAAAGGAGTGGCACTCGACTTGTCGAAAGGATAGCGCGCTAATGGACACAGTTCTATGGTGAAGCGCTTTAGCGAAGGTGACGGGATGCAGTGCAAACACTAGGCAGCCCTAAAGATAGCATACTCGTCACAGAAAAAGCTACGCGCAACAGCCTGCGGGCGAACGTGCGATAGCTTCACGACGCGCGATAACACTCCTGCGCGATAGCTTCGCTTCTCTATTCATTCTTTCGACGCCCCATGTGGACAACCCAAGCGCGCTCCACGCAAATCGCTCCTCGATGTATTGCAAAAGGTTTTCCGGGACTTGCAAATGCGCGGGCAAACGTCACACGATCAGCGCTGACCGCCGGGCAGTCGCAGACCTTGGAAGAACGCACGCGTTTGCACGGGCGAGACGACATCGAAGCAAAACACGGAACGAAAAACCAGTTAGAGCAACGGAAAAAGCCGGCGAACCGTTGGCGGTAACGCCGCATCCGCGAAATCAGAAGGGCGTCAACAGAGATCAGAAGCAAAAAAACGCCGGCGGGTAAAGGAGGAGCACGCAGCTGGCAAGGCAAGAGTATTTTCTTTTTTCTTCGGTAATGCTCGTTGTTCCGCTTTCTTCTCCCACTCGATTCGTTCCGTCGCAGCGCCAACTGGGCGACTCGCAGAAAATAAACAAAACATCGAATAAACGCAACAAACCGCAACGAATCGAAACACGCCCGCGTACTACTACCAAAGAACGCGAAACAAACAAGAAAGACCCGGTCGTGACAGTTCCGAGGAAACGCGCCTTTTTTTTTCACGAATGAATGAATGAATGAAAAGGCGCCCCCGCCCCCTCGCCGTTCATCCACGCGAACCCGTCTCGCTCGTTTAAAAGGACCGAACCGAGTGCTATTCAAAACAAGAGCGCGCTGCAGCTCGTGACGATCGTACACACCAGAGACTTATATCTCAAGACGGCACTAGTCCCGTGAAAAAGAGGCCCGAAAGCGATCTTCGCGAAGGAAAAAGCCCGCGCGCACACGAGTTTAGGCCTACACACCATCGGCACCGGCCGTTTCGTTTTTCGCTGGACCAGCAGGGCACACCGGCTTCGGGGAAGCTCTCACCTTGCTCTCGACGACTTGGATGACCATTTTGGCGGCGGGTCAAGCGGATGGACTTGACGACTTTTTGCTTCAAAGCGCAACACGTACTACGCGCACCCACGAAGTGGAAAACGAAGGCTCGCCGATAGCGCACCGGAAAGGAGCGTACTTTGCGATCGCTTTCCTTTCGCGAAGGGCGGGAAGGACGTAACGGAGGGGAGGCGCGACGTCGCGATTGGTCCGTCTCTGATCACGTGGTTCTCGGACGGTTGTCATGGTAACAGACGCAGCCGATCATCCGGGTCAAGCACAAAATCGATCCGCTCCAAGCCGGACGAAGTTGGAGCATTTCCACACCCATTCCTTCCTTCCTTTTCGTCCAGTGAGCAAAAAAAGAGAGGCACAACACTGCGGCCGACCGTAAATCAATCCGGCTTGTCCACTTATTTCTCTTGCTCCTTGAGCACGCCAAATTCGCCTTGTCTCTCCGATGCGGTGACATTAATCTTTGAAGAGGTCAGCGCGCGGTCGCTTGGCTGACGCTCGTGGATGTTGTTTTCTGTTTTTACCGCTCGACAATTTACCTCGTTGTTACGAATGCACAGAAGTAAGGTAAAAAAGTGAGTTCCGTGCAGAAGCAGAGCCACGTAACGGTGGTAATGCTTTCTGGTCGAAAATAGAGCGGCATTGTCTCGAAGTGAACGGCAAACTCGTATATAAGCCGCACAGCTGCGGTTTTGCAATGGGGTACTTCTGAGGGCGACGAGGAATTTTCGTGCAGAAGGAACGCTCTTGTTTTTGCCTGGAACCTCATTTCAACTTGTACAATAAAGATATGGAACGATAAAGCCTCAATAGACCGTAGAAACATTATTGTTTTGGAAGTTTGTACAGAAATATCATTTTCGAGGATACACATCATTCTAAATAATTTACCGAATGCGTTTCCGGAAAACCGAAGATGAAAACTATTGAGTAACCATGAATATTGACATACAGTTGTAGTTCCGGCGTTCAGCATTGAACGCACACGATTTAGAATACAGAAAATGCAAGCAATACAAGCGATACAATCACTGCATGAACACGCGCTTTCATGCCTGAAAATTTTTCGGGTGCGCTCCCAAATTCCAAAACAAATTGAAGTGTATGTGCATACACAGGGCATTACAAAGTGCTAGATCAATGACACTGCGCTGACATCGCCGCCCTGTTAGAGAAGTTGGAACGATAACGAAACTCACAGCGCGCGAAATTTAAAATGCTCCTCATACCTACATGGGGCCATGAGCGGGGAGACTACTTCTTTGGACTTTTATCACACCTTTCACCACATAAGGGAATGGCGTGCGTGTGTGGGGAGGGGGGATATGTTGTGCTAGTTGGCTTTCTAGGTTTAGGTGGTGCCGCGAGATTAACAACAAAGCGACACCGGAAGGACGAGGCAAAGCGATTAATCTGTGTAGTCGCCGTGCGTGGCTTAGCGACAATAAAAAAAAAAAAGGAAAAGAAAAGAGGTTCGCCTCAGTGGTTCCCCTTTCTTGCGCGCACCTTTTTTAGCGCTTAAGTATTCAAGGAAGCATACATACACCTTTCCACAGAAGTGCTCTGGACACCGCCATGATCCCCGGCTCTTGCAAATATGACTTTACCAACAGTAGATTGACGACACTTTCGCTATCGCGACATTATAATTTTAAGCAAAATCGTCTAGATCTGGGGATCGATATAGTCTCCAGAGTGCCGTAAAATGTTTGGGCTGCATGATTATTGACTGTTCGCTGAATAGAAAAAATAACCCCTCGCAATTCCGACATTCCTAGCTTTGAAGTTTTCTCGTTGGTGCTGTAGATTCGTGAGCTATTCGAAAAATATTCGGTATTTGAAACACAAGCTGTACGATTCGAGCAACAAATTGGATAGAACGTTATCCGATTCATTATTCGAAATTTTCGAATATTCGCAAACCCCCACGGTGAACCTTCGCCTCCTCCCACATTCTCTTTAACGGAGTGCCCTGCGCACATCTACGAATCCATGAACATAAACTTAGGTGCATGCTGAACAACGAGGTTGTTGTAGACATTAATCCGGTGTCATTGAATTACTGCACCGTTCTTACTAATCATATCGTGGCCTTGGCACCCGCAACCTCAAAGTTTAAACAAATGTATAATGCCACTATTAGGTACATCGAATTTAATTCTTGCAGAACCTGAGATGGGTTTCAGGATCAAGGCTCCGACAGCAGAACTGACCGAGTCCCAGAAATCTCGGCGTAGCAGCGCGCAAGACATCCGAACAACTAGGAAAATTTTAATAATAATTATTGGGAAGCGAACGAGTTTATTTGTTGACTATGGTCGGAAATTTGGGACATAATACGTATTAGGCAGATGATTCTATGCTTTCGTCGCCAGCCTGTCAAGTCCCTGGCTCTGTGGCGTTAAGATGAAGGGTGCCTAGACAGGCACCACCACAGTGGACTCAATTTGAGTTTAAATAGTCCCCCTATGTATAATGCCCTTGATGAAGGCCTTGAGGGGTATTTCTGAAATAAATAAAAAAATAAATTCACATTTGGCAGTAGTAGAATCAGAGTAATTATACTACGTTTCGACATAACGAGGAATATGTAGTGTATTACTTTTGCGCACAGGCAATATTATAACGCAATGAATTAAATCGGAGCGCCAAACCTCGAGCGGGCACGAAGTAAGTGCAGAAAAGCCGCGTACATGTGCTGTAAATGAAGTGTACATGAGTTTGCGATTGAATGAAGAACCTTTGATTGAATGAAGAACCATTGCTTTGAATGAAGAACCTTTTTAATTCCTAAAGTAATTTGGAATTACTTTCGAAACGGTAAGATGCTCGCTATGGTAGTTGTAATGGAACGCCATTATTTTCGGTCAGCTGCAATTTTTAATGTAGCTGAAGTGTATAAAGAGAAATTCTAAAAGTACTTAATAACGTAATTTAATTACGTTTAAGCAGTATTTCCGCCATATTTAATATCGGAATCTTCAAGACCGATGTCTCCTTCAAGCCCGAGCCGTGCTCCATGCCTCCTGCACTCGGTCCCCATTTCAAAAGTTGGCCAGCCTACATAGTTTGTCCCGTCAAAATCGTATCGCTCGCTTGGGACGTTCGAAACAAGCACTTTCATCAGCGCTATACTGTACGACCGCGACTTCAGCGGAGCGTGCAATGTTTGCCACCGGTCGGGAACTTAATGAGGCACAGCGGGCCAATCGATTGAGCACCGCTGTGTGGAGACAATAGAGTTGCTTCCATAGACCCATGCATATAACATACACAGACCATCGTAAATGTGCTTCATTTCATGCTGGTAAACGACGTCGCCGTGGTGGAAGCTGTGAAAGTAGCTCTGTCATAGATGTCTCACGCCGCACGTAATACGCAGTGCAGTTGTCTCCTGCAGCTTGCGCTTTGTATACCATGTAATATCATAGTTTGAGACGACTCAAGTCGGCACTGAAGTTCCTCCCAAGGCCTCATAACCACCAGCCACTGTTCCTCAGCGCGGCTGCAAGTAGTTCTTCAAACGTTCCATGACACCAAATTAAAAGCGATGATTAACAGCAGAAATGATTGATTGATCGATTTCTGGGGTTTTACGTCTCAAAACCACGGTATGACTGTGAGAGACACCGTGGTAGAGGGCCCCAGAAATTTCGACCGTGCACCCGGGGTTCTTCAACATACAGTGACGTCGCACACTGCAGGAGCCTCAACATTTCGACTCCTTCGAAATACAGCCGTAGCGGCTGGGATTCGATGCCGTGACCCGATCGGATCAGTAGCCGAGTATACCATAGGTACAAGACCACCATGGTTGGGCCGGGAAACAGCATAAGTCAAATTAAAAGCTGATATACTCTACGTTGGTTTGTGTTTTGTGGGGTTTGACGTCCCAAAACCAGTTCTGATTATGAGAGACGCCGTAGTGGAGGGCTCCGAAAATTTCGACCACCTGGGGTTCTTTAACGTGCACTGACATCGCACAGCACACGGGCCTCAACATTTCGCCTCCATCAAAATGCAGCCGCCGCGGCCGGGATTCGATCCCGCGACCCTCGGATCAGCAGCCGAGTACCTTAGGCACTAGATCACCGTGGCGGGGCGATATACTATATTTTCCATAGGTCTGGGTAAATGATGTGCGACATCGCCGGGCCTATGGAAGACAAATGAATGCCAGAACTGTGGTTCTAGAGCTACTCTTAAACACTTATTATGGGAGTGTCGAGGTACAAACTGTAATCGGGATGCATCCCCTAGCGATCGCCTCAGTGCGACCTGGGAATCTGTGTTGCTCAGCTCTGCCCTTGCAGATCAACTTTGGGCTGTCCAGCTGGTCGAGGAAGCCGCCAGGGCTCAAGAACCCATGGCCGCTACTTAGGCGGGACCTTTCGCCCGTCCCACCAATCGCAGGAAATTTTAATAAAGTGCTTTGACTGATTGATACTTTACGTTTTCATTAGTTTGTTGGAGTGAAATATTGAAAGCCTAATTATTTATAGCACTGACGGCAAAATGACCCACGACGCCATTTTGAAAATGTTGCACGACGTCGATTTTGTTTGCTGCAGCGATTGAGTGCTACAAGAACAGTAAAGCACACCGTACCCGAACGATCGATCTGCACTGATGCGGCTCATTGCTGTTCTTTTGTGTTCTACTACAGCTAAATTACAACAGGAACTCGTGCTCGTAAGGTTTCCGTGAAATTACGTACGTTGCGCCTCACATGTGCTCCAAGTATCTAGCTGCGTACTGTGTTTTGGCCGCCGCGGTGTACCGCGTCCGCTGGTTGTGAAAATCGCTCCTTTCGTCGGGTGGTTCAGGTCCGCGTTGACTTTCATAGAATATGTAATGTCTCGCAAGATAAAAGTCTGAGACTTTAACATGTCACACCCACATTACATCTCACATACAAGCGATTTTCATGTAGGCGCGATTGCGAGTAGCGACAATGCCTCTCTGTGCAGTCTTCGGAGTGTTAAGTATAAGTGAACAGATGCGATCATGTAGCTTTTAACAGTACGACCGAAGGAGCAAGTTCGGGAAAAAGACGCTTTCGTTTTTCTTCGTTCGCACTGTTTCCCGGCAGCAGGTGTCTTCAACCGCCAGAACCAGGGGCTACATAGCAGGAGTGGGGAAGTTATGCAATAATACTACAGGGCAAGAAACAAGAAATAACACTGAAACGCAAGCAAAGATATTGGATACGTACGCGACAGGAGACATATATGTAAGAAAACAAGAACGATAGACAAATGAAACGCTTTACATGTTAACAAGGTGCTTATACTGCAGTGGAGTGACATGGAAAAGACCTTATTTACGGAACGCTTTACATGTTAACAAAGTGTTTACAAGTGGCATGACATGGCATGACAAGAAGTTTACTTTGGTCCAGAGAAACTAGGGACTGAGGTGAAAAGCCTCAGGCTAAGTCACGACGGCCTCGCTCACGTAAGTTTTTAGGTTGTATTTTGTAGTTGCTGTATATTTTCTTTCAATTTATTCATTATTATTATGCTATTCATATGGAATTTAAACGTTTTTAAAATGGCACTGAAAGCAATTTCACCACTGTCTGCCTGGGAGACCGGAGCCTCGTCAAGCCGAAGAACTTTCGGCTTTTTCTCCAGTTCTCCCTTTTCACCTTATGTAAATAGTGAAAACAAACGATTTTGATTGATTGATTGATTGAAAGATGTCGTGAGCTATCCGGACGGCCAGGAGTTAATCTTGGAAGACTCCGCTGGGTATGCGCCGACTCCAGAGGCAAGTATAAAATCTTTTGGGGCCAACAAAACTAACGTTACCAGTCAGGAAGCTCCAAAGCTCTATTGTGCACGGAAAAGAGGTGTACCTGAATGTGTTAAAGGCATTGTCTACGGTTCGTCACCGATTTCTTGTTTTTTATCGCAATAAAAAGCGCATGAATCGAAGTGCAAAAGCTTGCAATGGTTTCGCTGGACATTCAAGAGACTTTTTCAAAATGAAAATTTTGAATCTTCGGACTTATGTAAGTGTAGGGGCGCCGGCAACACTGGTTACTGGGTTATTGCAATAATAATTTAAAAATAAACGTTATATATACTATTCGTCGTGAAAGAACGCTACCAGATGTGCGCCAAATACAATTGTAAATAATATATTTTTGCTTTTAAACAGGATAATTGAACCTGTGTGGACATTTCTTGGCTTTTTGTTGCACTTACGGAGATTGACCCTTCATCGAGAATGGCACAGGTGGTAATTTTTTTTACGTCCTTCAGGGCCAAGTTAAAAATGTTATTCCATTTTTTTTTATCGGGTACGTGCATTAACATAACCACAATTAGCCCAGTTACCGTCAAAGGTAGGGGTGGCGAAGGCTTATTGACCATCAGGAAGGGCGGAAGTGGAGTTAGTATTTGTAAACGGTCCATAAACGTTAGCTATATACAACTATGTGGGTTATAGGCAGGGCAATGCGTAAGTGCCCGACTTTCAGCGTCTGTTGCGTTTTGTAAACGAACACGTTGGTAAATGTGGCTCCTGAAACTCGGGAGTCTTTGATGGTTGCGCACTATCACGTGAAGCCTGCATGTCTCTTGGGCGTGTGTATACACTGCGTATAAAATGAAATCTTGAGTCGATCGGATGACCGCGCAAAGTCATGAGTTCGGGACAGCCCCAGGGAACTCTCCCATAATAGAGCACCACGCACTTTGAATCGTTTGCCATATGTTGAACTCACCAGGACAGCTCTCCCATAGTAGAGTAAGACGTGCTCTGTATCACAACATTTGTTCTAAACACACAAATTTTACTGGGGCAGATGCAAAGCTCTGCCATAGTAAGGTTCATTTCGCGTTACATCGTTCACACTTGTCCTAAACACACATACTTCTTTTGAATTCTTGTGCGTATGAAATTGACACAGGGACACTTGTGCCGAGATCTCCCATAGTAGAGTATACAATGTACTCTGAATTGTTTACATTTTGTTCCAAACGCACATTTCTTCGTTTAATACCACTGCGAGCGCTCACTCCTTGGGAAGAGCTGTACAGAACTCCCCCATACAGAGTAGAGTAGGATGTACTCTGAATCGTTCATCATTTCTTCTAAACATGGTGTTGTGACCATGCCGTTTTCCTTCAGAGGAGGCAGATCTACAGATGGAAAGCATTCAACAAACAGGAAGAAGAGGTGTGGGCTCACGCAGATGCCCTACATACTGGGTGGAGCCCCTATTCCAGGACTTTGTTGGTGAAATCCACTAGCCTGACCCCCTTGACCAAGGTCTCTTTGGCCTGAAGGTCAGAGCAATCCATCAAAGACGCCCCCCAACCTTATTGGCTAGGGTTGGGGTGGCGGGTAAGAGCAGAATTTAAGCCCACACCATGCGATAACTGTCAGCCACTCCTCCACTGTGTTGGCACCTGCCAGTGATAGAAGGATTAAAATGTTTCATTGCGGCCAGGCACGACATCGTGTTAGCGAACAAGCGAAGAAGGACGCGTTCGTTCACTTTCCCCAGTCCCTTAGCTGAGGCTGGATGTCAGCGATAGCTCTCCTTATAATAGGCAGCAATATCTTTGAAGTTAGGAGCATTCCGTCTTCTTGTTCCAGGGCATCGTGGGTGAAAGGGGACGCTAGGTGAGTGAGTGCTGGGGCAGCCGCATCAGAAGCTTCATTCTCCTGAAGGCCCTCTATGGTGGCCAGGAGTCCGAACTATACAGCGGCGGTATAGGATCTACATACCTGCCGCAGTTTCGCAGTACTGGTTCGGCCAGTAAGGTGACCCAACCAGCCTCGTAATTACGGCATGCCTCATGCGAAATCTGTAATGATATATTTGGAATCGGTGTCCGAGGCAGCTAGGGTGATCGCTATCTCCTTTGTGTGTGTTGTAGCTCACGGAAAGTGAGACCACCTACCTGCGCTTCCTGATGCATGACTGCGGTCGCATTTTGGCCAGCGAAACCCCGATTGTTGCCATAATGACGTTCCAAAGCTTTCGCACTAGCTTGGCGGCACCCGGTATGGTCTTCTTTATCTATTTCGGTTGGAACTTTAACGGCGCGTCTCCGAAGTTCTGGCACTCGGGCACTTGCGTATGAAAATCGTGTTTGATATGTAGTCGAGTCAGGAGTTGTTGGGCTCACCGTGTTTGGGATAGCCTTGTGTACTGAATTGTTAGATGAACTCCCTTGAGTTCACGGAAGCTGTTGACCATTCCAACAGAGAGTAGTCGTCCGCTGGAACTGGATAGGGGAGATCGCCTATTTAATTATTTGCGAGCATAACCACTGCTCTGTCTTCATCATGCTTCGGCAAGTGGAGACAGGGTAGCGAATAGAGGATACGGCTAGTTACAGAAGCGTGAGGGAAGCACATTGCATCCTTGCTTCGCAGCCCTCATCTCTTGATGGAGACTCGGCGAGCCTTTCGACATGCCGGGTCTCCAGTCTTGCGAAGCTTGACAAGAGTTGTGTCGGTCCTTTGCTGATGGTGTATGAAGAGTACCAGATTCTGATGTCCTTAGTCTCGTGACTGGGGACCCTGGCGAGGGATAAGTGGATATCTGTATTGTCTTTAGGGGAAGCCCTAAGGTGAACAAGCTGTGACCTTGCTGGTGCCTATTGGAGTCCCCAATAATCCGCATAGCGGTCCACTACACCTGCGCTGCAGCTTGCAGGCCCAAGTCGCGATATCATCAGCATACAGCGCATACCACATGCCTTCAATACTCTTCAAAGTTCGACTATGCTAGTAGGTTAAGCATAGCTCAATTAAAGAGCAGTGGAGACAACACCGCCCCTTGTGGTAAGCCCCTCGTGCCCGTTTGATATCGAGTCCATGTGCGGTGTTTTGAAAGCGGATCAGTGAGGCTGTCAAGAAATCTTTAATGTATTTGAAAGTGTTCTGGCCGCAGTGTGTCTCATATAGGTGGGTCAGTATGACACTTTGACATTATAGAAAGCACCCTTGAAGCACAACGCTGACAACCTTGTCATTATGAGGGTGCTCGATAGGATCTAATACATATGTCACTGTGAAGTTGGAGCAGAATGTCCTGTGTGAACTTGTGGGAACGAATGCCCAATATCGTATCCGAGAAAGTGTTGCGGTGAATACTCCGAGAGATGTCCCGCACCATAGTATCCATCAGTTTGCCCACACACAACGAGAGTGAGATAGGTCGAATTGAGATAGGTCTTAATTTTCTTGCCTTATTTCGGAATTAATGTAACTATATTACTATATTGCTGTTTTCCAATCTAAGAGGATCAGTCTTCCTCCTTTCCAAATCGCATAGTAGGGTGCAGTCACCGTGAATCGTTCACGCTATAGTGCTAAACACAGCCCATCTTTCCGACGGATCGCCCGAGACGCAGGAGCACATCCCTGCGATGCTTCGGCCTCTCTTGCATATACAATACGCGCCCTCCTAGTAAGATAGAGAGTCCGATAGCCCAAACTTACCTGAAAGCGGTGGGTACCTTTCATCCATTCATTTCAGTTCATCTGTGATCACCATGGCTCGCCGCTGGCCTTTCAGCACTGAAGTCAGTAGGACTGAATTCCTAGTGGAGTGCCAAAACGCTGACGCCGCTGATGTCAGAGGAACACCAGCATTGGTGCCCGACCGTACACCTGCGCGCATTCAGTGCTAGACTACTCCCTTTCTTCTTCTTTCTTGTCCCCATTACCTTACCCCCAGCGTAGGGTAGCAAACAGGACGCTTATCGGGTTAACCTGCATGCACTTCCTCTCTCCACTTTCTCGTGGCGGTGGTTCTGGCGATGGTTTTAGGCAGCGCAATCTCTAGCGGTTCAGACTGAGAGTTGAAAAATGGCGACAAGCCATTCAGCAATTACGGATTACACGCAAACGTATGGATGTCATCCGCTTATTGTGCATCTTAAAGATGCTATGGTTCCGTGTAAGATTTAGTTTCTCAAAGACCAGGAAAGGCGTGTTCGCGCGTACGTGGATGTTGGAACGCACTCGCAACCTCCTCCTCACAACGCCATCGTGGCTGCACAAATTTTGGCTCACTGACTCCTGGCGTTTTATCTACACACGGAATAAGCGCTCAGCTATTTGTTACACCTTAAATTGTTGCTGCTAGAACACCCGGCAGCACTGGACATTAAACCCCCGAATCACGCTACACATGGGACGCTGGCGATCATCGCAATAACGTGGAGTAAAACCGCATTAGGCTGTACATTTAATGCCTGCACACGCCTATCACTTTCCGACACTGCATGGTCCCGTCTAACGGGTGTTCTTGCTCACTTCCTCGACGATGCTCTCCACGACCTCGGTGGTGGTCGCCGAGCCGCCGATGTCCCGCGTGTGCACCTGGTGCACGTTGATCGTCTTCAAGATGGCGTCGCGAATGACGTAAGCGTGGCTCATGAGTCCCAGGTGCTTGAGCATGTCCACCGCCGCGTACAGCGTGGCCACCGGATTGGCCAGGTTCTTGCCCACCAGCGGCGTGCCAGTGTTGCGGGTCGCCGTCTCGAAGACGGCGTACTCGTCGCCGTAGTTGCGGCCCGAGGTGACGCCCGCTCCTCCGACGAGTCCGCACGTGAGGTTGACGACGATGTTGCCGTACAAGTTGGGCACGAGCACCACGTCGAACTGGGACGGGTTGGAGACGAGCTGCATGGAGCAGTTGTCGACGATCATGTCGTTCATCTCGATGTCCGGGTAGTCGCGCGCCACCCGGCGGCACGTGTCCAGGAACAGACCGTCCGAGAGCTTCATGATGTTGGCCTTGTGCACTACGGTGACTTTCTTGCGCCGGTGGGTGCGCGCGTACTCGAAGCCGTAGCGCGCGATCTGCTCGCTCTTGGTGTGGGTGATGATCTTGAGGCTCTCCACCACGCCTGGTGTGACCTGCGCCAGTTTCGGGAAACAAAATGTCGTCGGACACGGACTCGGATAGGTTGGTGAAGTGGCCGACGAGAATGCGTAGTTTGCGCGCTTTCTGGAGAACACGAAGACTGTACAAGAACGACAAAAGTACAAGTATTTAACTTAGCATTAGTGTTAAATGAGGGAGTTTTTATGCATATAATATATATGATTTTTTGAACAACATAGTAACCTTGTCACCGCATTACAAACACATCTTGCATATCCTTTGCCATGCCTTCCTCCACACATAAGTACCACGAACTTAATATTGCCACTTTTTGTGCGCGCACAGACGCATTTATGTACAGCTTCTTCCCCCACACCATAGAATTAAGGAATTGCATACTTCGCCACATTCGTTCACTCCCTCTGAATAACTCTGTGAATGCTATTGTTCAAAATCGTTATGTTTACAAAAGCTTACAACGCAGTTGTTGTAAACGCTTTTTGTTATTTCTCGTTTCTTTTGTCTGTTCTAGCTTTTCTCAATTTTTTCAGTTTTGTATAATTCAACTCCCGCTATAGCCCCCTCACAGGTTTGCAGTATGTAAGAATAAATCAATTAATATTCGCTTTGCGACATGACACGTAATGTGCACGGCGTGGCTTTACCAGTTCGGCTGTCTGTGAAACCACTTTTTTTCCCCCGCTATGAGGTTCAGTTGCAAGTTCTCGCCAGTGCCTGCAAATTCCCAGTACTCATATCATTTGAAGATGGCCGGAAACAGCCTCTCATAAGGAAAGTAATGGTTGGAGACTTTGCATGCGACATCATCCTTGAATGGTCTTTACATTGGGTTTTAGGAGATGGCAAAGCCTCCACCTTGCGAAATTCTGCAGAACCAATGCGACAGATTTGTGTCCGTGCGTTTCGTGTTCTCAATCAATTTACGCTCGCGCCTATAGTTAGCACCCTGGTTAGCTCACTGGGTAAAGCGACCGCTCTGGCTAGGCGATGGGCCTAAGCATGATTTTCGGTGACTTCAGGACCAGGATCATATTTTTGTCATCTTTAAAGCTTTTTTTTTTTTCTGAGAAATCCGTATGGATTTCCTTGTGGTTTATATTGTGCTGCAAACGAATGTAGTGCGCAACGCTGCTGCTTCGCATCCCATCAGGGTTCCCTTTGGGAAGATGGTGTTAATGTTTTGTTTAGAAAATAGGTTGAATACTTACACTCTCGAAAATAAGCTATATATTCTACTGAAGAACTTCGCGTACGTGTACAGACTAGCACATAACTGACACGGATAAGGCTGATGCGCGACTGCAGCTGCATACACGTCCAGAACTTCAGTCAGGCTTCATCGTGACATCGCGCATGCGCTGACGTACCTCGTGCTCCAGACAGCTGTACTCGCCCTCGGTGTTCTGGCGAATGATGACCACGTCGACATTGGGGTGCCTCGTCTTGATTGCCGGGTGGTTGCGGCAGTGCACCACGTTCACGTACAGACCGAGACGGTTCCGCAGTACCAGGTTGCGTGGCTCGACGTTCGGGCTGTACGACCGCGTCTCCACGTTGCCCTTGATGGCGACGCCCGTGCGCCGGATGGACGTGATGGCGTAGTCCATGGACGACGCGTCCTCCGTGTCCGTGGCCACTATTACCTTCTCGAAGTCCACCGGGACCTTGTGGTGAGAGAGAAGAGCTGTTTTTTTAAATACGTAACTATATAGCTATACGAGGAGGAGGTCAGGAGAAGATTGAGGATTGAAATAACGAGCAGACTGTTGAAAACGGCGAAAAGCAAAGCGTGCTGCTAACGTTTCCATGCAATAACGTTTCAGAAAGTGCACCTGTCATCGTCAGGGCAGCGGTGTTGCCTCGCTAACTAACTAACTAACTAACTAACTAACTAACTAACTAACTAACTAACTAACTAACTAACTAACTAACTAACTAACTAACTAACTAACTAACTAACTAACTAACACTCACTAACACGCTCTCTAACTCACTAACACACTCACTCACTCACTCACTCACTCACTCACTCACTCACTCACTCACTCACTCACTCACTCACTCACTCACTCACTCACTCACTCACTCGCAGACTTGCCCCGCCACGGTGGTCTAGTGGTTACTGTATTCGGCTGCAGATCCGAGGGTCGCGCGGGATCGAATCCCTGCCGCGGCGGCTGCATTTCGATGGGGGCGAAATGTCGGGGCCCGTGCACTGTGCGATGTCAGCGCACGTTAAAGAACCCCAGGTGGTCAAAAAAATTTCCGGAGCCCTCCACTACGGCGTTTCTTATAATCACAGCTGGTTTTGGGGCGTAAAACCTTAAAAATCAATCGATCAATCTCACAGCCTTGCTAACGACAAGAGGCACAGATGTTTTCAAGCGACGAAAAACAGATAATGTTGCTCGCGCCAGAGCCAAGGTTTATGGAGTCCACTGGTCTTCGTCAGGGCAACGATGTGTTTATCAGTTTAAAAGGCTCCATCAGCATCTAGCACTGAATGCCGCGGTATGTCAAGGGGTTCCCGACCTCCTCTAAGCAGTGAAACTGACCTCCGAATACGTTGCTTGAAACTTTATTGAGCCCGAGAAAAGTCTCATAGAGTTTAAATCAATCAATCAATCAATCAATCAATCAATCAATCAATCAATCAATCAATCAATCAATCAATCAATCAATCAATCAATCAATCAATATTTCCGTCAAAGGTGAATGCAGCAGCCTGAAGTCGCTCCAGGGATTTCTCGCAACTTGGTTCGTTAATATGGTTTTGTACATGTGTCTATCTTTTCTTTACAACACTGTGCTAAGGGCAGACCGCACGTTTTGTCATGCCATTGGTAGGATCGTCAAAGCTCGCCTACTGCAAAACAGCATGCTAAGCTTCATTGCGCAACAGAACTTGGCATTCAACATCAACGGAGTTGGCCTATTAAAGAGGCGGGCTGATTTTCGAAGATTCTCTAATGAAACGCTGGTGATTATCAGTCGCACTTCGCGAATAAGAAAGAAAGCACACACCGTTTTCACATCGTACACTCACATGCACGTAGGGTGCAGTTATACACGTATTTGCTTCGACTGGAATGCACATCTTCGACCAGCACCGACCTTTCCGTGGAAGAAGACATTCTCGACGTGGTTCATCATCTCGGGCCCGATGCCGTGGCCGGGCAGCATGGTCACGAAGAAGCGGCCCCCGTACTTGGTCGTCTTGTACGAGCGTCGCCCGGCGACGGAGCATGGCGACGGCAGCAGTGAATACTTGTATGGGCCGCACTCTGCGCCTGTGGCTCGCAGCAGTAGTCGTTGACAGGCCGAAAGCGAAGTCGTCGACCGCGACGGCGCCCGCAGTGCCTGCAAACAGGACATCGCCATCTGTGCGTGCGTCCTGTCGTTCGTTCGGCCTCTTCCGCTGTCGTCTTCCTTTTCCTTTCCAGCTCAGGCGTTCTGTGATGCAGAGGGCGTCTTGCGCAACGCTTTCATCGAAGGCGTTGTGTAACGGCAATGACCAGTTGTGCTCCGACTCTGGAACGCCGTTATTAACAAAAAAGGAACGCTACGATCCGTCGTAACTGTGCCTCGAGCTCAGGCTCGTTGGGACGCGCGTGAACAGGGTGCACGTGTTTTGCCACCGCGGCTGCCGCCTTACGGCTGCTTCAGCCGCGGTTAGAGTGTACTAGAAAAAAGTAAAGTACTAACCTTTCCTTTACTAGGTTAAGGCACGGCCGGACTCGACTCTTTTCTCCTCCGCGTTCAACGCGGAGGAGAAAAGAGTCGAGTCCGGCCGTGGTTAAGGAAAGGACGCTACTTTCTGCAGCCCACGTGGGTACATGGAGGAACTTTCTTTTTCCTTCATGTGTTGGGAGCACGGCTAAGCGTCCGTTGGGTCAGGGGAAAGGAACTGAAGGAGGAGAGAAAAGCCGTAGCGGAGGGCTCCGAAAATTTTGACCACCCGGGGGCGAAAGTACAGCGTGAGTACAGCTTGAGGAGGTCTGAATTTCAAGGGATTGTGGTTCGGTAAAGGGAAGGATGCTAATTTCTGCATCCTATGTAAGGAGCACGGCTTAGCGTCCGTGAGACCTACACTGCCTACACCACGACATTCCTCTTCTCTTTCATTCCCTTTCCCTTTCCTCTACGGACGCTGAACCACCGAGATTAAAAATCTATGCGCACGTTATAGAACCCCAGGCGCTCAAAATTTCCGGAGCCCATCGCTACGGCTTTCCTCGCCTTTTAAAGCGAAGCTTTGTACCTCTACCAGCCAAGGGTTCTGTCGTGTCCGTCGTTGTAATAAAAAAAATTGACGGCAGATCCACGAGGTGAATGATGATGAGATTGGGCGAAGCTCCTGGAAGTAATCATCGGTTAAACCGTGAAATTTCTTCCGTTAATTCGCCCGATAAAATTGACGTGAAACGATTGACAAACCTGTATCGCGATATGGTTTTGAATATAAAACCATTGCTTTAGAAAACACCTGGCGTCTTTCGTTAAGCAGCTGGCGTCTTTTCGTTTTGCTTTAGAAACATCTGGCGTCTTTTCGTTTTACTTTTAGAAAACGTCTGGCGTCTTTCGTTGGTTTATTTCATCAATGAACGGCGTTTTGAACAAAATTTTTATTGTTTAATCACGCACAGGAGAAATCTCACCAGGCACTACCTTGGAGGTAAACAATGGCTGCTAATGGGAATGAGAGACAGAAGAAGTCGGCTTTTAGCTAACACTTACACTTCTACTTCTACTAACGTTTCCTACTGGAACTTGCCAATGGCTGCTAATGGGGAATGAGATACAGAAGAATTCGGCTTTTAGTTAACGCGCACGCTGCGAATTTTTTATTGTTCAACAACGCACAGGAGAAATCTCCCACCGGCACCACCTTGGAGGTCAAGATGTGGTACTAGCGTTAAGACTGGTTACACACTACTACCATAGAGAAAGAAAAAAAAGTTAAGAGTGGACACTCCCATAGACCCCGGCGGCCCAATCGACCCTAGCGCACCTGGTGGTTGGTGAGAGCAACTGGCCTGCGCTTCCCGTTTCGGTTTTCCTGGCGCGAATTTTGGATTACTGTGCGCAACCGACGTTTGGCTATGGCGAAAGTTAATGATTTCAGACCACTTTTCTCCGCCCAAGTGGCAAGGCTATTGTTTGTCGTTTTGATTTAGCGATTCCCTATTTTGTCTAGCTCAAAATTCTTCGTGCGAATTGAGGCCATGACGTAATTTTTATTTCGACTAAGTTATAATAGAAAGAGATGCAGGTAATAATTCACTACGGCTTTATTCATCGCGTTTGTTTTTCTTTTGAAACAAGCGGTCAATCTATATATCAATCAAAGAGGCAGAGTACCCGCAATGTTTTTATTCCAAGGCAAGGTAGAGGCTGAGCATATAAAAAGCACAAAATGAGAAGAGCATCGCATATCCCGTGGTATGCGGAAGAAACTCGTCCCTGGCTTCTTGTGGGTTCTGCCATTGTTCAAGCACCACGACACACAGCAGTAGCTGCCGTAGCTTGGACCGCCGGACGGCATGGCATCAGCGCGGTCTGAAAATGTCAGTAAATGCACACCAGGATTTATTCGTGGTCCGAGGCTTCGGGAAACGCGTCGTGAAGCATGCGAGGCCCAGCGACCGCTCCTCAACAGGGAGTTTTCGAATAGCGTACGCAAAGCTTGCGGGCGTAGCGTGGCTTCACTTAAGGGGAGCCCGCGAGCGTACGACGCATTCGCGGCTACGCCGCAAGCTTTTCGTACTCTATCCGAAAACTCCCTAATATTTCGCACCGAGCTCAGCGCACAGCACGCGTCGCCTCGGCTTGACGCCGTGCCACCGTTTGCTATACTGGGGCGCAATACGCGTTCCACGATGGGACGGAAGCGTTCCGGAAGCGTTCCGTTCCATCGAGCCGAACGCGATTCTGCATACGTTGCACAATGTTCACGTCCCGCCGCCGCATACAGCCGCAAACTGTTTTTTTAGCAAACCTCGCCGTCCTCACAAGCTCCAGAAAAAGATTACAACTGCGCGAATAAGACACCAAGTAAGAAACACAGAAACGCCCACCCACACGAAGCGCAACGCGTGTGGGCGTGTTTATGCTTCTTACATGGCGTCTTATTCGCGCAGTTGTAACGTTTTTCTGATTCAATGACCCAACTAGCCCAACAACATGTAATTCAACAAGCTTCGTTTGAAAACGTACCTCACCTGCTGTCTCACACACGAAAACACCGAAGCAGCCGACGTTGACGAAACCTTCCCGCTGTCATGCCTGGGCTTGTCGCATGCTGGTATGGCGAGTACTCTCGGCGCGAAATCGTAGATGCTGCTTATGGCAGTGCGGCTGAACAAAAATAACCACGTAAGGTGTGTTGAATAAATTGTTTTTATGTATAAAGAACATGCTAAATATGGGCGCATAAGTATTATTTTGTAAAAAACATTCTGTTGAATTGATGATAACTTTTTGTTTTTCGCACTTGCGTCCTCTGGCGTTTGGTGAGAGCACTAGTTTGTTACGTGGTCGTGACGTACTTCCTGAGGCCAGATTTCGCGGAGTGTCCTCTCTTAACTTTTTTTTCTCTATGCTACTACGACGAGGGACGAACGGGTGCTGCTATAAGGAGCTTCGCCCCTAAAAGTGCGCCGCAGTCACCGTGAGGGTGGCGTAAAAAGCTTCACTTTCCAACCACCTTCACAGGGTGGATTGGCGGGCAATTTTTTTATCTCTTTCACTCCCTTTCCCCTACCCCCACGGACGCTTAGCGGTGCTCCCTACATGGGCTGCACAAATTAGCAACAACATTAATTTTGCTTTGTTTGTTTTTCGTATTGCTTCTGCTGTTTGCAATGTTTCTCCTGTGTGCCCCCACTCCTGCAATTGCTCATGAAATCTGCAGTACGTACAACATAAATAAATAAATAAATAAATAAATAAATAAACAAATAAATAAATAAATAAATAAACGACAGGTACACGCCTCTGCCAGCTGAGAGAACTCAGTGGAGCTTGTCAGGATAATTAAGCATGAAGGCGAGGTACAGAGAACGAAAGTTCCCCTGTTTTTCGACAAGGGAATGCTCACCGATCTCTTAAAATTAAAGACAAAAAAATCCACAGCATATTAACGGAGTGAATGATGATGAGTGGGCGAAGCTCCGGAGGTTCATCGTAGATCGTGCCGAGTTCCGGATTAATTTAGTTAACGCGCACGCTACGAATCCTTATGGTTCAACTACGCACAAGTGAAATCTCCCACCGACACTTCATTGCAAGATCCAGTGCCTATATATATATATATATATATATATACAGGGTGTCCCACGTAACTTGAGCCAAGAATTTGAAAATGAAAGGCACTTCAGAGGAGAACTGAACCAAACGTATACTATTCGTACTGGTCTATAGATACTCAGGTTATTTTTTATTTCCCCCCAAAGTAATTAGTTAATTATTTTTAATTAGCTAACTCCTTAATTATGGGCTGAAAACCCAAAATATGAACACTGAGCTGTAGAGCACCTTCATAAACCACCGAATGAATTGTTTCCTGTACGATATGTCTTACGGTGTTAATTTTTCCGCCTTCTAAAGAAAGCCCGCGAAATTTGAAAATGAGCCACGTGACGGACCGCGAGCGCACTGCTATAGTGCTGGTCTCAAGCGTGCAACCGGTGAACAAGGTCGCCTGCGGCTGCCACGGGGAAGCGACATGATGCTTTGAAGGTGGTCGATGTTTGGGCGTCCGTCTTTGGTTCAATGACGGTGCACATTCACGCTGCTGGCCGAGCGCTGCCGAGATAAGCGTCCAAGACGGATAAATAAAACAAGAAAATAGCTTTATTTTCTTGTTTTCTTGATCTTCTTGATCTTCTGTTTTCTTGATCTTCGTGAATCAGAATCGAACTGCTGTTTGTTTTTTTTCCTCGCAGTATTGAGCGCTTTACCACCGCGGCAGCGCTCGGCCAGCAGTGTGAATTTGCACCGTCATTGAACCAAAGACGGACGCCCAAACATCGACCACCTTTAAAGCATCAAGTCGCTTCCCCGTGGCAGCCGCAGGCGACCTTGTTCACCGGTTGCACGCTTGAGACCAGCACTATAGCAGTGCGCTCGCGGTCCGTCACGTGGCTCATTTTCAAATTTCGCGGGCTTTCTTTAGAATGCGGAAAAATTAACACCGTAAGACATATCGTACAGGAAACAATTCATTCGGTGGTTTATGAAGGTGCTCTACAGCTCAGTGTTCATATTTTGGGTTTTCAGCCCATAATTAAGGAGTTAGCTAATTAAAAATAATTAACTAATTACTTTAGGGGGAAATAAAAAATAACCTGAGTATCTATAGACCAGTACGAATAGTATACGTTTGGTTCAGTTCTCCTCTGAAGTGCCTTTCATTTTCAAATTCTTGGCTCAAGTTACGTGGGACACCCTGTATATATATATATATATATATATATATATATATATATATATATATATATATATATATATATATATATATATATATATATATATATATGGGTGGCCGGTGAACGGTTCTCCAGCGCGAGCAGTCGGTATTTTTGTCAAGAAACTCGCTAGAAGACGCTGCCTGCGTCAAGCTTGTCTCTCGCGGGTGAGGGCGCGTTCTCCTCCTTCGCGAGCTGGTAGCGCGTTCATGGAAGAAAGAGAGTTTCCATAGTCAACGCGCGCCTTTCGCCCTCTCTGTCTCTCTCTCTCTCACAAGACAGCTGATGGAAGAGTGAGAGAGCTCGCGCGCCGGGAGGCACGCGCCGAGGGCGCGCCTCCAACACGCGCCCTCCTAGTAGCGCGTTCCCACACGCACCCTCCTAGTGAATATGCGGGTTCGATCCCGGCCGCGGCGGTCGCATTTTCGATGGAGGCGAAAATGCCAGAGGCCCGTGTACTGTGCGTTGTCAGTGCACGTTAAAGAACCCCTGGTGGTCTAAATTTCCGGAGCCCTCCACTACGGCCTTTCTCTCCTCTCTATCTCTTTCACTTCCTTTCCCCCACCCCCACGGACGCTTAGCCGTGCTCCCTACATGGGCTGCAGAAATTAGCGTTCTTTCCTTACCGAACCACAATCATCATCATCATCCTCCTAGTAGGGCGTTCCCACACGCGCCCTCCTAGTAGCGCGTTCTTAGTAGGTAACGCGCTACTACGGCGGACGGACAGACCCAAACCTTAAGGAGCTTCGCCCCTAAAACAAAAACGTATATCAGAAGAACCTGTCATGCACACCGAGGTGCAGCTATTCAACTAACATTAGAGGACACTTGGTGGCCCTACCAAATATTGTGCTTCCAAAAGTTTATTACGTAAGGGATGATTAAGATCTGTAACAAGACGATCGTGAGACGGTTAACATTAGTAACGACTTCTACACGACGCTTTCATTCAGGAAGATCGATTACAGCTATCGCAGTACAGACTCAAGTCTCGTAGGCATAAAAGACGCACGAATGAAACGTGCACAGCATACGTTCCAGAGATTAGGAGCGTGTATTATATGGCGGACAATTACGCCCCACACATACGAGAGTAAGTGTTTAAATCGGCTTGGTGTACACATACGCCCATCATACTGACATACACAAAGCATGAGCGGGAATACGTTCACTACGTTGATTTGCGTCAGCCAGGTGAGGCCGATAGACAAGCTTCACGTGCCTAGCAGAAATCAGGGAAGAGTACCAAAGGCGAGAGAGTGCCTCTTCACCAAGAGAGAAGAGCAAAACCCACAAAAATTACACCATCTCCCGCTTCGGGCGAGACCGAAATGTGTTTTCTAACTATCGCCCTATAACCATCCTCCCATTCTTTAGTAAGGTAATTGAGAAGCTCATTGTTAATCGCCTGATAGACTACCTCACCAGGTTTAACCTTTTGTCATCCAAGCAGTTTGGTTT
Source organism: Hyalomma asiaticum (assembly GCA_013339685.2). Lineage (NCBI taxonomy): Eukaryota > Metazoa > Arthropoda > Arachnida > Ixodida > Ixodidae > Hyalomma > Hyalomma asiaticum. The sequence continues at coordinate 43,160,982 of CM023491.1, read as the reverse complement.
CCGTGCTAAGTTATCTACCGAATTAGCACTGATAAAACTAACTGACAGCATAAAACAGATGATAGATTATGGGCAATGGGCAGGAGCAGTATTTATTGATTTAACTAAAGCCTTCGATACTATTAACCACTCTATTTTGTATGCTAAACTTGAATTCCTGGGAATATGTGGGCCTACTTTAGCGCTGTTGCAGAGCTACCTCGCTAACAGACCCCAGGTTGTCAACTATGGCAGTGTTTTATCCTCTCCGATAACAACTAACCAGGGGGTTCCTCAAGGCTCAATTTTGGGACCTCTCTTGTTTCTCATCTACATTAATGACTTACCATCATCACTTAATTCTTCTGACTGCATCCTTTATGCGGATGATACCACGATATTTTCTAGTGACAAAGATCTTACCAAACTAGTAGTAAAATTAAACACCGATGTCTCGAATCTTGTAGCATGGTGCAAAAATAACTTGTTGAAAATCAACCCTGTTAAAACAACTTTTATGTTATTTCATTCGTCCCAAAAAAACGTTACAATAACACCCGAAATATATATCGATAACTGCGTCATTAGCCCATCAAAGTTCATTACCTTTCTAGGTGTCACATTAGATCCTCCACTTAAATATTTAACATTCATGTAAATTCTGTCATCAAGAAAGCTGCTTTTGGCATCCGCGTACTCATTCGCACAAGACATTGTTTTCAGCAACATATTCTAAAATCACTTTACTATGCTTTCATTAACAATCACCTTACTTACTGCATTTCATCCTGGGCGAATACCTACACCACACATCTCACATCTCTCATTCATCTTCAGAAAAGAGCAGTCCGCATTATCACACATAATTCGTACACAGCATCAGCAGCACCCCTCTTTATCTCTCTCGAAAATCTACCGTTCATTTCCATCTTTCAACTAAAACTTTGTACTTTATTATTCAGAAGTAGGATCGGTGACATTCCCACTGACATACTTCCTCTAACACATCTTCACGATTCTAATAACACACAGTTTTCTGAAAATAGTAACCTTTTGCTTCCGAAAGTAAGCACCAACTGCGGAAAAATGACAGCCTTGTTTTCTGCAATTTCATCCTGGAATTCATTACCACTTATTATTAAATCAAGCCCTTCATTACATTGTTTTCGGTGGAATCTCAGACACTTCTTACTAACCACATGCGCCACCTAAATGCATACATGTGCCCATATATGTCTGTTTGTTCAAATATAAATATGTGCATTTAAGTGTATGCGTATGTATACGTATGTATATGCGTGTATCTATATATAATATGCATACGAAGCTTATGAAGTGACAAACTGTGTTGGTTAGTGGTGTGTATGTGTTACGTTGTTATAATCACCTTATTCAATTATTTATCTGTTCTATCACTGTTGTACTTTTATTTGGATTTATATATTTTGAACTACCGTAGGTTTGACTCACTTTCATTACATTCGCTTCATTTTATTTGCTTGCTGTTTTTTCCTTAGTTGCCAATCTTTGTTCTCAATTTTTTAGACATGTATTAACAGGAGGTCCCCCTGACAGTTTTTACTTTGGGACCTCCTTCTGTATTGTATCAATTGTCTACTTGTATTGTATTATTGTATTGAATATTTAATAAACTATAGAATTGAATGAGGCGATGCGAAGCAGCACAGGAGGTGCACACCGCGTTCGCATCGGTTTGACTAGGCGGGCGAGGGCGAGTTCTCGTTCCTTGCGAGCTGGTAAAGCTTTCATCGAGGAAAGAGCGTTTCCAGTAGTCAATGCGCGCCGTTCGGAGAGGAGGTGTGTGGAGAGGGTCACGTGGAGAGGGGGAGTGGAGAAGGTCACGTGGAGAGGGCGTGTGGAGCGGAGGTGTGTGGAGAGTGTTTGCGCATGCGCAGTAAGGGTGGTCACGCCGCACACCACCACCACCGCCGGATTGAACTCCGCTATAAGCTGGTTCGCATCTAAAACAAAAAGCCCGGCATAGCGTCGCTACAGCTATTGTGCTTACAACAGGTGTGTGAGCTTTTGCGCAATTTCGCACCCAACAATGGGAGAGCTGTTACATCTAACCCAGAATGTGTTTAGAACAATGCGCCCTACTGTGAGAGAGCTGTATGTAGCAGATGTCCCGGAAACCTCCACCCGATCACCGATTTTTGCTGATAACAACAGATATGTTCAAGAGTAAAAACAAGCGACGCTCGATAGCTTTGCGTACTTTCAAAAAGCCTTAAATGTTACGCTGGTTAAAGCCGTCCCAAATGTCGACTGTTCTTGAACACAAGCAAAGCTAAGGAAGATTGCGTTAGCGCTACAGCATAATGTTTCTTAAACAGTACAACGTTTTAATTGCACTTTAGTGCTGAACTTACGTTTCCCTGTAGAGCTCTTTCTTTACGAGCGCCTTATTGTGAAGCACCTATGCGTCGTAGATTCTGGGTGGTGGTGGTTCGTCAGGAAGGAAGAGACGCTAATTTCCTTCCTAACGAACCACCACCACCCAGAATCTACGACGCATAGGTGCTTCACAATAAGGCGCTCGTAAAGAAAGAGCTCTACAGGGAAACGTAAGTTCTGCCTCTGGCTCTAGGAGAAACGGACGAGGAGAGCGTGCATATATGGTCGTACCTCCGTAAAAGTGAGTGAACTTGACCTGGCCAGGTGTTCTGTTGTATGTGTGAGTAAACAGCAATTTCCGGTCGCCACGTTGATATCCTTGGAACACACACGCACACACACACACACACACACACACACACACACACACACACACACACACACACACACACACACACACACACACACACACACACACACACACACACACACACACACCCACAAGAATTTGTTGATCTTTACAGCGCAACGAATTAGGAGACTTTCAGTCCTTCACTTTAGATTCATGCGTAATTTATAAAAAAAACACCTTCTTTGGAGGATCTAGAGTTATGGCTCTACATTGTGCGCGCAAGCTAAACTACAGACGTTAAGTAGCTTTCCGGTAAAATAGGCACAAGTCAGACCAATAGCAATCATTATAATGGAAAATATACCACCCGTACGCTATTGGAACAGATAAAATTGATTTCCGGGGATTTACTTCCCAGAACCACAGTAATAAAACTGAGTAGTCGTATTGAATAGGTTGTCTTCTATATACACTCAAAAAAAAAAAACGAAATTCACGCATCTCCACGAAGTAAACCATGAGAGTGAGCGAAGCAACGGGGATCGTTCGGTGTTACCATAAATCACCTATGACATTGCCCACTCATGATGTAGATGAGTGACAACGCGTGAGTATGTTTACGCACGCGTCGTCATTTATACTCCCGGTCTTTATGAGGTTCCTGCGCTTCGACGTCGTAGATGGTGCGGTGTTCCGGATTAATTTAGTTAACGCGCACGCTGCGAATCCTTATGGTTCAAGTAGGCACAACAGAAATCTACCACCGGCATTGCATTGCAGGTCAAGATCCAGTGCCTATACGTATGGGGTGGCCGGTGAACGGTTGTGCAGCGGGAGCAGTCGGTTTTTTCAATCAAGAAACTCGCTAGCAGACGCTGCCTGCGTCAGCGTTGTCTCTCGCGGGCGAGGGCGCGTTCTCGTTCTTTGCGAGCTGGTAAAGCGTTCATCGCAGAAGGATGATTCATGATTGCGGTTCGGTTAAGGAAAGGACGCTAATTCCTGCAGCCCATGCGGGAGCACGTCCCTGGGGGCAGGCGAGAGGGACTGAGAGAGATGAAGAAGGCAGGAACGCCGTAGTGTATGGAACCAAAGATTTTGACCACCTGGGGTTCATTAACGGGCACTGACAACGCATAGTTGCCCCGCGTGGTGAACAGCACAATTATCATCAGTGGCACAGCGGCTGTCCCTAAGACCAAGGAGGGAACCTCCTTGGCTGCGACGCCGCGTGGATAGTGTTCACCGCACGAGACTGACCTGAACGGAAACGAAGTCGGTGAGGCACGCGAAACCATTTCGTTCCCTTTGCCTTCCCGGCGTAGTGCCTACTAAATTGGCGTCGTGACCAATGACCCACGTTCCGTGGCCGGACCCGCATCTTGCAAGTCCGCAGCAAAGCACCATAAAGACGCGACGTTTAAGCCTGGGGTGCTATCCTGGATATTGTCAAGTTCCACCATACTTTCAAACTCGCTGTCTTGTCAGCTCTGATTGGCCGATAGCGCGGCTACCGGCTTCTTGATTGGCTCAAAATGTCGACACTGCGAAATTTGTCATGATGGCGGAATTCGGCAGTATATCCAGGCTGGCACTCCCGGCCGCGGCGGTCGCATGTCGACGGAGGCAAAATGTTAGAGGCCCATGTATCGTGTGATGTCGGTCAAACCATCAAACCACCTTTAAGACGTTCTACGAGCAATGCAGAAGAAAGCAATAGCACCCGCACGTGCGCTGCTTGCCCGTGACTCGCCTTTACAGAATGGACGTCACCAGTCTTCTGAATAGGAAGGCCTTGCCGCTACCTATGGCGCCACAAGGCGCGGAGGTGTAATGGAATATGTTGTAAAAGCTAAGGAATTAGATCCTTTTGTTTTTCTTGAAAAAGGGAATGTGAGATTAAAGACAAGCGCGATAGTTGCACTGTGCTTATGCTGTTTTATCACTTTTTGCTCAAGCTGTAAGGTTCTTGAAAAATCGCGGTAACGTTACATAAAGATCGGAGGACGTTCATAGAGGTCAAAAAAGACCATAGCGACCTCGTTTTCCTGAGATCCACCGTTGCACTTGGTCTTTACGTTAATCGAAGAGCTGCAAGAGCGGTACACGATTAACCGCCGCGCACAAGGCCTATTAGTATCGCTAGATCAAGAAAAAGCGTTCGACATAATCGAACATGAATACGTTTTTCGTGGCCTAAATGCGTTCGGTTTTCCACAGGACTTTGTCAACCTCATCAAGGAACTTTAGAACAATTTAGAAAGCACCCTATTTATAGATTTCCGCGAAAGCAGACCCTTTAGAGTGACAAGGGGAGTGCGACAAGGATGTCCCCTCTCCCCCGTTCGGTTCGTTTTGTCGCTAGAATCGTACCTAAGAGTCATTGAAGGTAACCCACAGATTCGCGAATTAGTGAAAATGGCGGCCTATGCAGACGACATCACTCTCTACGTCCAAAACGAACAATCGCTCCAGCATGCTATTCACACGTTTCAAGCATATGGAACAATATCAGGGGCAAAGTTAAATTACTCCAAAAGCAAATACTTTTTCATTGGTGATCCAAATGGATGTGTACAGATAACATCGGCGTTACAGTGGTCCCCAAATATGAATATTCTAGGAACCACTTTTGATCCTTTTGGCATGTCTGAAGATATGTGGGCCCCAATTTTTGAAGCGTTTAGGAGTAATGTAAAAGCTCCTAAAGAGTTTGACTTTCCTTTACTAGAACGACGTTACCTTATTCAGTCTGTCTTTCTAGGTAATTTCTGGTACGTCTGTCACACAGCTAACAGACAACAGTGCAAATCTATTTTACGTTCCTGATGCGTGCTTCGCATTTCCTTGATTCGCACTGAACGTGGGATCTGCCAATTTTTTATTGTCTTCCTCCTAGTCTATGTTTGAGGGTGTTTATGCGGACAGGCAGGAAAGAAGGTGCGTCCGCGACAAATAATAAATAAATGCTTCTTCAGGGAGTTGATGATGCCGACGTTACTTGCCGAGCGAATTCTGTTACTGTGTTTATTCGCATAGAGCCAGCACCACTTAGCACTGAGCAAAGTAGGCTGAATGCTGGCTCATGTTGGCCGAAGATAACGGCGCACGACTGTCTACGTTGGCTAAACATTGGAGAACATTGGCTGGTTTTGGATAAATAACTGAAAGAGCTGCACTTCGTTGTCTATACGCTGTTAGAGCAGGAGCGTCACCTTTACTCAATCTCAGTTCAGTGAACGAGTTGAGTACCAACGTTGGTTTACTATTTTGCTGGCAGAATTCGCCACGATGACTTCGAGTAAAGGCTACCTACGAAAATAAAGGCAGCCCTCATACGCACGAGTGAGCTATACCTTCAAACGCCCGTTTACTGTAGTAGCCTATAAGACGAAGAGTAACGGAGTTCGCGTGTGATCATGGTGCCGCTGGGTCTTTGCGTTGTTTTCCAGTCGTCCACAACGTTCACCTTGGTACATTTTGTTGGAAAGGGGGATTTTTCAAAGACCCACCAGCGCCTGCATCACTCCAGACGAAGTACATCACCAGTGGCTCCTCGGGACTCCCCCTGTTTACGGATAACACCACAAAAGAGGTCATAAAATAAGAGCGTAGATTCATGGCTTTCAGAGCTTCTCACATGATAATGTATATACTCCGCTCCTGACAGCATCACGGTGTTAGTGGACGATTACTAAGGGCGCTCATTCCTCTATGACTGGGCATTCGACCACGTCAGCTAGTGGTAACCTGACTATTCTTACAAGGCCATCCCTTAATTGAACTCCTTGACCGCATGGCATCAGGCCACATGAATCCGAATCAGTGGCCGCAAGAACATAGCAATGATCGTGCAGAAATCTTAACAACAGAGAAAAATTCGAAGGGCATGCGGCCACTAAGCAGTGATTTAGTGAGTACCTTCTAGGAGTTTACGAGAAAGAGCATTCAACCGTCGTGATCTTTGGCGTGAAGTCTACTGACGAGAATCCCTCGACACTTGTGACATCGGAAGTTCGCATATTGACCGTTCACTGCTTCGGACTGTCAAGTTGTACGAAGTAGGTATTTGACTGGGGCTTCTTTGCCAGCGTTTGGGAAAGTTGGTTATACAAGTCATCCGGCACGGCCGTATGTACCGAGGCTTAAACAGCGTCACAGATTCTAACAGGCAGGACAACTCAGTGCCGTATTCAAGAAGGTCATTACATGTCAACGATGCGGCGGAAGTCGCCACCTCGAGGACTGTAAAGTGGGTGAATTTAGGTTATCCGGTTCTACTGGATTATAGAATGCGACATCCAAGCTTTGTAAAAAAAACCACAAGTGAAACACGGGCCGGCGAGAAATAATTATTCTGGTTTTGAGAGCCGCCGTATACTGGAGGGCTCCGGAAATTTCGGTCACTTGGGGTTCTTTAAAGGAGTACTGACACGATTTTGCGGCGGCTCAAAATGTGCATTTTTCGTTTTCTAGCCGCGTATTGCTAACGCCCTCCGCACACGGAATCCAGGAAACACGTACAAAACATTTTAGTTTGGTTTTAAAGTTTTCGTCGCCCAGCACTGCAAGCCAGCTCCAGTCGCAATGAACACTACGATGACGTATGAGCACAGTCTATTAAAAAATAGCCGAAATCGCTCTGAGTCACTGGACGACCATGAAATTGTGGTTGTTTGCGTGCCCCACGTGTAATTGACCACAGATGACAGAGTTACAGCGACGCTCTCACGAATTTCTATCCCTACGTAACTCAGACGTCCTCCGACTGACGTCCTGACGAATTTCTATCCCTACTGAACTCAGACGTCCTCCGACTCGAAGTGGGCTTTTAAGGAGGTCGTATTAAAGATATATTCGTTGCTTTGCGAGGCTCCATGATACTTATTTTGGGGTTCTCCACGCCAGTGTTTTCATTTACAGCAATAATACGAGGATGTCAAAAATATGTGTCAGTACTCCTTTAACATGCGCGGACATTGCACAGTACACGGGCCTCACCATCTCGCCTCCATCGGAAATGCAGCCGCCGCGGCCAGGAACTACGACCTTAAAGGTCAGGCGGTACTAATTTATTCCGCACGGAACAGGCAATCACCTCTAAGAAAGGTATTAAGCACGGACCCCCGGGGAGCGACAGCAGCGCCAAATAAGATAGCAAACGAACCAGCTACACCTGTCCGCCATGCAGAAATCTCGCTCGCCATACAAATGAGCTTCGTGAGCGTTTGAACGGTCGGCCACGTAAGTGTGTAAAACGACTGCGAAAGAAATTCGCTTCTTTCAAGGGTGGCCGTGTGCCGCACGCTTTTGCGGCAGTCAGTACAGGTGAGTCCGTTATGCCGGCGGAATCTTTTGAAGGGACACCCGGCAGGCATGAAGCTCGCGTCGGCAGCACTTTCAGTCGCATATTAGAGAGGGGATCTTTGGCCAAACACACTTCGATCTGCTTGAATTTCAGTGTCCAACGGGCAGACTATATGACGACGAAACCTGAGACGTGAGCTCAGCGTGTTACGTTGGGAACGCGAGCAGCCATAGGACTCCGTGCTTGCCCCTTTGAATGAGGAGCCTACGTGTATGGCTTGAAGGACGCTTTGATAGCCGACACTTTTACGAGAGCAGTAGGCCTACGTGATCCGCACCTCGCTTGCCGACAAAAAAAAAGCAAAAAGAAAGAAAAGAAAGGAAGAAGGAAACCTCTTGGACGTGCTACGCACTGTACCAGGCTAACGGCGTACGAGAAGGACCCCATGATGGACCTCGGGCTTCAACGCCATACGTGCTGTTCGTCTTTAGAAAACTTGAAGGGATAGTGTCCTGCCTTCACAGAGCGCTTGAGTTGTCGTTATCTGCCACTCTCTTTCCCTCCCTCTCCCCTTTTCTAGAAGAAAGATCAACAAGGAAAACACGGGTGCAGAACCCGAATGTCCACTTGTCGGGCGACGACTTTAAAACAGGAGCGCGTGTGCATGGTAGGCTCAACAGGTGTTTATGAGGATCTTGTGGGCGTTTTATGACCGCGAGCTGTCAGCAGTTTTGAGTGTCCCATGAAGGTCCTTTCAAGTGCAACGACCTGTCACAGTCGAAAGGTTTCTAAGCGCGGGACCTACTGGGAACTGCTTTTCCATGTCAGGAGGGCGTGGCTCTCGCTGTGTGGGACGAGCTTCCAGTACATGCTACGGGCGCTTAGCTCATTTAAGGTCGGCAGGGAAGAAAGAACGCGGGACGGGATTCTATCTCATTCGGCGGTGCTGCTACTGTTCGCTTGCCTATAGTGTGTGTCTACGCAATGAGAAGAGGTACGGATGTCCTACGCGCTCATCCCAGAGGTTGTAAAACACTGGGGTCATGTTGTAATACACTGGCTTAGAAGTAGTACGCTTGACCGTTAGAAGAATAAGTACCTTCCTCCAAAAAAAAAAAGAAAGATAAGACGTGCTGTCTTTGCTGGATTCCGAGGCACAGCCTGCGTTTCCTCCCGATTCCACTGCGTGGGCGTTTTGTCATTAAAAGGTCTTCAAACGCAGGACGTTTATTTCTTGTAGAATGCGTTCACTGTGGGCGTTAAGCTTTTGTATCATAGGCGACGGCCTAGCAAGAGTGCGAGCTCTCGCAGCGCACATTGCAATAAAGAGACCAATAAAAAGTTTAGCGAGATGTTAAAGGGATTTGACGTGGGCTTCGGCGTACAACCGCAATCGGAAAGCCTTCCGGTCCGCGACTGCAGAAAGAAGGAACCATGGTCTGTTAAATAATGTAACGCTGCTTCTCAAGAGAAATGGACCGTAACAATGTTATGTTACGTGGAAATATGAAAAAAGTCCAGGAGAGTCTAAATGTAGAAGCTGGGTTGGTTGGCAAGTGATTCTCACGGGAACAAACATCGCTTAGGGTGGGACGGTGTAGGAACGACAGACAAGGACATTTTTTTAAATTTCTGCGCTATCTCAATTTTTGATTATATGTAGAATTCGGCGTCATAAACCAGTGGTTGTCATTTCAACGCCTTGTCTGTCGCTGTCACACCGTGCCGTCCCAAATGCTGCTCGTTGACGTCAGGAGCACGTGCGTCCTTTATCGTTCCACGTCCCTCTCGCGAAGCACCAATATCTTTATAGAAGACAATGTCTTCATCGGTGTCTTCTATTAGCGCTTTGTGGCGAGGCAGCATATCGGTGATGACTCCACTTCTGACTGAAATCAACTTGTCTCGGCCATCTTTAGGTGGGTGCCATAAGTAATCGCATGCTACAATTACTAAATGTTGTCAGATACACACAGTAAACTTGTGACTAACATTGATCAGTGTTGACCAATAACCACAAATGTTGGCGAAGAAGTCCACAACGGCAACACCGTATTCATTGATTCTCAGTATAGTGAGCATGCGCAATAAAGTTTTTTCTCGGGTTACCACAGCTAATCTTCTTTGAATCAGAGGGTCAAAAAAAGAAGCATTGTGGAGCGTTCGGGAATAATTTTGATCACCTAGAATTGTTTTGAAATACACACAAATTAGAGAACGCCTGAGCTTCAGCATTGTGTGTGGAACAGGTGGAGTTGCCATGCTACGCTCCGGTCGTAATTCATGGGGAAGGGGGGAGCCCGATCTCTACCACCAATCTTCAGGCTTTTCTCACAGGTTTCTAAAGCCGACTCACTAACGTTCCCACTACTTCCTAAAAGATCATTTAGCACTCTCCGATGAGGAATCTCGTCCGAACACTCTCGTCGGAGGTGCAGTTAGCTACTGTTTCGTAAACACATCAGTGAGTCAATTCAAAAATTCACGCTAATTGACATTGAGAATGGTTTAAGCGTTCCACAGGGCACGAGTACCGTTATTCTATTCCCACTACACGCAACAGCAACTGGCTTACGGCGTTCTCTCCATGCATTTCGGAGAACCTACTCCCGGGTACGTCGTCAGCCTGCTAGAAAGTTCGGGACTGAATCTCCGCTAGCTGTCATCACCTCATCAACGGTTGTCAGCCGTACCCACTTAGCGTGGGATCTTCTTACCATAGGCAAATGGAAATGCCTCTGACAGCTCAAGAATAGCTGAAGCCAAATAGTGTTGTGCTTTTCTTTCTTTTTTGCGCCCACGGAATGAAGGTGGGAAACGAAGCCTTCGTCCTGGAGCACCCGCTAAACTAATACTCCAGAGGCAAGGGACGCGTGGCGCATCATCAAATGTCCACAGGGTTTCACACCTTGGGGGAAAGCCTACTGGCGGTAAGACGCTTGAAGGCTGCTGACGCACCTGCAATGGAAGGATCTTGTGAAGGGGGCCATGAGCGAATTCATCGGGATAATGCGGTACGTGAAAAGGGATCCGGAAGAAGAAAGCGAGTCCGTAAAGAAAAAAAAAAGATAATATGAAAGGTGAATCTGATAAAAGACGATGCATTTCCAACCACGCGGGCCTTCTTCAAAAGGGCACGCAGCGGTCTCCCGTTTCCGACTAAGAGGGTTCGGTGTTTGCGCGTCTCCGTTCCGGAAGGTTCGCCAGGTAGGCCTGCCTGCTAGCATCTGCAAGTTTACCCTTGCCTAAGAGCGTGAATAAATAAAGAAAACCAGCGGGGTGAGAAGGCATGCTTCCCTCGCGCTCCTATGTATTCACAAGTCACGTGATTCGAATCTGGAGTTTGGACAGCCTCTTGCTGGGGCAGAAACCTCGAGATACAAAAGGACTCGGGAAGGGGGTTGAGGTGGAGGGAGTGCTTTTCTTTGCAGGGCCTATTACACTCATTGGGCGTCACGGCTCTTGCATTCACGGGCGGCATTTACGAGTCGTGAGCATTCGCGGTGGCTGCGGCGCTCCTTTCAGGACGAGCGCCGGAACTGTCTTTGCGAAGAAGGGCGATCTCTCCGGCAGGTTGCTGCCGCTGCCCAGTGTGAAGCCAGAGGCCGGTTTAAAGGAGTCGAGATAGAGGGAGAGGTTGAAACGAGTGAAGGAGACAGCGCGAACACGGGCAGCAAATGCAGGAAGGAGGTGAATGAGGTTATACATAGCGAAAGAGGGCGAGAGCGTGTCTTTAATGCCATAGGAGACGCCATGGGAGACCACCTTTTCTGGGGAACTGAACGAGGGGTTGGGCTGTCCCTGGTGACGTTCTGAGAGGGGAACGCGGCTGGTTTTTAAGGCTGCACGAAGCGTCGGCGGACTCTCAAGACGCAGAAAAGGCCCGAGCCGAGCTAAGATCGCAGGGTTACATCGTGTCGTGGACTGCGGCGCAGTAGGAGTGCCGAGTCTGTACAAGCGGAAGAGGATCACTGGGAAAGGTCAAGCTCGGAGGTTACACGAAGGAACCATCCAGGATGACAAGGGTCTGCAGGACTGTCGCCTCGCTTCTGGTGCGTGATTAAAGGGATAGGAGATAATTGGGCCTGAATCAGTATTCGGGACGTCATTCTGGAGGAGTGACTCTGACGAAGAGTGTCAGTAGCTTTTTAGTTCTAATGCAGGACACAGGATGACCTGTTAAGATTGTCCGTTGCTAATTGCAATTTCTGAGCGAGGCAAAACGCGAAGAAAGTTATCTCTGCGTGTGCTTAAGGTGCTTCATGCAAGGTCACGTGTATTAAGTGGATGTTGAAATTGTTTGGCAGCCCTTATTCATGATGAAGGCTAACTAACAGGGTTCAACTTAAATTGAGGACGACGCAGCGAGCTATGGAACGGAAAATGGTTGGTGTAACTTTAAGGGACAAGAGCGGAGTGATTTATGGAACAAAGGCGTGTTTGGGACATATTAATAGAAATTAAGAAGAAGAAATGGGCCTGGGCGGGCCATGTAATGCGAAGACAAGACAACCGTTGGTCATTAAGGGTCAGAGAGTGCATTCCTAGAGAAGGCAAGCGTAGCAGGGGGCGGCAGAAAGTTAGGTGGCCAGATGAGATCAGGAAGTTTGCGGGGATAAATTGGGCCCAGTTAACACAGGACAGGGATGATTGGAGATCTATGGGAGAGGCCTTCGCCCTGCAGTGGGCGTAGACAGGCTGATAATGACGATTCATGATTAGAACGACAGCTAATGCCATACAGCTCCAGATAACAGAGGTGAATTAGGCCAACCGATCCAACGGACTCCGCTAACTGCACTCGTCCGATGTTAAGGTTGTGTCATTAGTTACATATGGAAAATCGGTTCAGCGGAAGCCGGCATGATGGAGTAAAGTTCAGGCAAGGACCTTCCGTTAGAAAGCATCTTCAAGGATAGTTTCACTGCTTTTCCTTTGGTTAGTTTACATAAACAGGGATATTTTATAGCCTGCAGAGGTGGCACTACATCTCTCTATGCACTGCCTGTTATCTCCGTCGCACGATATGCCTACACTGTGTACGGTGACTCTAGCGTATGGTATTCACATCTTTGCTTTCATATCCGGCTTATCATTCGGAGAAAGCTTCACTTTCACCGGGAGAACGTATTATGTGAGGGCATTCACAAAAAATGAGAGAGAACAAAAAAAAAAAAGGGGAGTGAAGAAAGAGGAGCACTACGCTAATGCAAAGACATAGCTTAATATCGATGCTTTTCTTGTTGACAGCTTCGGAGAACAGAGATACTATGTCCTCAGACTAATATTCACCTTGTGCTTCTTAAGGGCTGACAATAACCGGGAAATGCCGGTGTTATCACAAAGGAAACACTTTTAAGCCACCTTAGCGTTGTTATTCCCGCAGCTTATCGAGCATCCTTGTCTTTCGTATTACCTATGAAGTGATCAAAAAGAGACTGGCGCTATGTCAGTTATGATAAGTGTCGGTAGCAAACGAGACATTTGAAATATTCTACGAAATGTAGAACATTTCGCGGTACGGTGCAAGATGGGCAATCGTGCTTCTTAATCAGAACTGCGTTGTCCAGCCTGTACTATAACTCACCATATTAGAACACCGTCCGCTAGGTGTTTTCTGTCTAGCGAAAGCCGAGCTCCTGCACGAGTATCGGTTGTCCAAATTAATATTGCGATCATGTAAACAAGTATTTCTTTGTGAGAAAGGGCATCAAAATATTGCGGACAGGATCTGACAAAACTGATGGCACCAGGATAACAACACAAACTAGAGAAGTGACCTACAACGAGATGGTAACTGTACTGAAGTGGTATACGCGCACAAGCAAAAAAAGAAAACCCAATTTATAAGTGAAGAAAGTGAAGCACCAAGCTTTTTTTGCATGACAGACCCACAAGTTTACGAAGAAAGAGAGCTAGATGCGAGGAACGGGAGTGAGCAGCGTAATTTCGCGCGTCAAGCGAAAGGCGTTCTTTACAAGAGCTCTTTTACGCGCTTTGGAAAGAACCAACAAAGCGTAGTTCTCAGGTCTCTTGCGCGCTGTCGTCCTCAAAAGCGCGCTTTTCTCGCGTGAGGAACAGCTCTCAGAAGCTCATCCTTTCTATACGAACTGAACCTTCACGTGTTTTCGCACACAGCGACGCGCGAGTATGGGAGTCTAGCGTGCCAAGCTGACGTCACCGCTACGTATTGTGGGGTATGTCGTCCGTGCTGGAGATGGTGAAAAAAAAAAGGGGGTTCATTCACAAGCCTGTCGTTGTGCCAAGGAGCATTTACTTGCCTCCTAGTAACCGCAACGAATTGAGATGGCTCGTGCTTTGCGTGTAAGGCGCTCTATTTCCTTTGGTGTCATTAAGAACTGCGTACGCCTCATGAATTTAAGTACGACGCAAGAGTGGTTGCCTATATCTGAATTGGAGACGCAAACGAAACACCAAGAGGTTCATTAGTCAAAATTTCCAGTGACAACGGAACCGCCGTTATTTTCTGTACAGTTGAATGTTATGAGAAAGACAGAATGAGAAACGCTATTTTCGTAGAGCTTGTCGCCATACTCAAACGTTTCTTTGAGTATTCCAATATTTCCATATGCCTCCGTAAGAACTACGTATATACTCCCTATTTGTCATATCTTCGTTATTTTGTCCATATAAAGCATACCTAAGCATATGTAGTTATTGTGATGGATATAAATAGGCATTAAAAAGGGTAAAGACGATAAATATAAGTCGCACCCTCTAGCCTGGTGCTAGCGTTTGCCCTGAGATATCTTTTTGACAAACGAGATCCAGTCTGCGTAGCGTGACCTCCCACTGTGCCACGGATGTGTACCATGGTGTGATGCTTCCGGAATTGCGATGTTGAGCGCAGTGCACAAGGCAAAAATATATCTCTGCATGTGCTTAAGGTGTTTCCTGCAAGGTCACGCATACTGAGTGGATGTCGAAATTGTTTGGCAGCCCTTATTCATGATGTGTACGATAGCTAATACCGTACAGCTCCAGATAACGGAGGTGAATTAGCCCGACCGATCAAACGGACTCCCATTACTGTTAATGTTAAGCGTCATCGTGACGTCCGTAAGCCGACAGCCCATTTTTTTTTTCTTCCCGGAATATTGGTTCGAAAACTAAAATATTTGAACTTGCCCGGTTAAGTCTCCTTAGAGCTCAATGTACGTAATTTTTACCGATGGCGAAATTGGTGAGCCCTAGCTGACGAAGCCAGAATCTATGACTTAGGGCAAGCTTGTGCGGCAGCCAGGTGGGGGCGTGGCCACTTGCATTTTTTTCAGGTTCTTCTTACTTATCGATCGATCGTATTATCGCGACATCAGCGTCCTTTTGACGCCGTGAAACGGTATCAGTTAGTTATAGAAGAAAAAAAAAAGTCGCGTTTTTCTTTTATCGTCCTCAGGAGATGCGAGCACATCTATGCAGTTTAAGACGTGCGCGGTTTTCAGCATCTGTTCACTAAGACGAATTTCGGACTCATGTTTTCGCGGATTGGAGCTACTACAATAATTTCACGAATGACTTTAGCCAAAGATTCCAGTTCTTCTCCCGCATACTGTGGTAGTGCACGAGCTCGCAAGGTAACGCAGCTATTTGGGCGTAATGCTGATACAGTCTTACAAGTACGCCCTTGCAGTGGTAGGCACAGCCGCAGGTCAAGGGCTTCTGACATAGCGCCACGGTTCGAGTGGCATCTACGAATACTGCAGAGGCCTCAGCTATTGCACTACCTGTTAAAACCAAGGACGCTTTGGGATAATCGTCAATAACCCTTACGGAATCACAAGATCGCATGTTCCTCACTGGGAGGCTACCTCGCGGCACCATTTATCTGTTAGGATCAAACCTAACGCAGCCCCAATTGATCGTCTGGTGCTCGGGTCCCACAGGACTCGACAGTAATCAGACAGCGCAGCTCTTGCTTTTGTCAAACGAGCGGCCGACCACTCTGATGAAAACCCCTTCTTACTGCAAGACATCCTTGGGCACCAACGGCGCGAGTGAGGGAGATACAGTCTATACCATAATTGAACACACACACACACACACACACACACACACACACACACACACACACACACACACACACACACACACACACACACACACACACACACACACACACACACACACACACACACACACACACACACACACACACACACACACACACACACACACACACACACACACGCGGTTGCTCAACGAACGTTGATGCCGTAGGGAGTCTGCTGCCATTTAACGCGTTGTGACTGTGTCCTGCACCGGGTTAACACTATAACTGCTAGTGCCTTGCGACCCTAAGAACACGACCTGATTACGAGGCATACCGTATAGTGGAGGATAGTTATGAATAGCTGGAGCTGATAAGGCACGGTACGCGTACCTCTAGCATTCCGCCTCCATCGAAATGCCATTGCCGCAGCCTGGAACAAACCCACGTCTTGCACAGGTTTCCACACATCCAAAGATCGAGGGAAGCCTGCGGTCAACAAGTGCACACGAAAGCTAAGAACTGATAAAATTTTCTGCTGGATGTGCATAAAGATGGTCTGGGGGCCCACTATATAGCACGCAGTGCACGAGATTCAAGACAAGAGTTCGCCTAAACGGTCCTATACTGCGGAGTCGACTAACTAACTAACTAACTAACTAACTAACTAACTAACTAACTAACTAACTAACTAACTAACTAACTAACTAACTAACTAACTAACTAACTAACTAACTAACTATAGTTGTTGTCATTCGTAGTTTTGCAGTGATTTGTACCCTCACCTTGCTCATTGCTACTACTGATTCTCATGTATTGATTACCTGTTGTTTTGCATGCTAGAAATGATTGCTTCCTGTTTCTTTTCTGTTTCATATGTATGCCCTCCCTGCAATGATCTCCTTGTGAGATCGGCATTATTGTTAAATAAATAAATAAACTAGCTAACTAACTAACTAACTAACTAACTAACTAACTAACTAACTAACTAACTAACTAACTAACTAACTAAATGGAGGAATTTATAGATTTATAGATTATAGAAATGGAGAATTATAGATTTATATACAATTATTAAAACTCAGTATTCGAGCGTTTCCTCAGAGAATCACGCTCGATAACGTTCTCCTGTGGTCTATCTTGATTGTAATCAGTCTGTGTATTCTGTCCCTCTCGTTTTACGAAGACAGCTAACGATATTTACTCCGATGAATTTTCTTTTATCATTTCTTCTGCGCAGGTTCTCCTTAGCGCCACCTACACATCCGTATTCGGAGCAGGTAATCTAATCTCTGTAACCTTTCCAATGATGAACTAGATGGCTATAGTTCTTCCGTCCGTCCCAACAGCACGGCCCTGTTTTCTTTTCTGACACGTCGAGAATAAGAGTGACAACACATCTTTCATCATGAAACAGAGCGCACAGACAAACGGAAAGGGAAGAAACTGACGGCAGGAGAGACAATTGTTGATTCATTTTTTTATATTAAATAATGCTAAAGGGAGAACGTGAAGTGGTTTAGAATGAAAACCTGCATTTGGAGAACTCGAATGTCGTTAATTTCAACAATTAACGTTCGATAATAAAAGAGATAAGGAGTGTCAATGTTTGAGTTTCGAAATTTGCACCTGGACTTCGGAACCTAATGAAGTCAGCAGGCCGATTCCCATCTATTTTTTTTTTCAATTCTCGCCACACTCGCTCCATCAAATGTTCTGGAACTCCCTGTGTAAAGCCTCTGACATCCTTTGAAAACAACGTGGACCTTTTTTACGGAAAAATGGTCTCTAGACCTTAGGAGACGCCGTCAAAGAGCTGTGACGTCACGACGGCGTCGCAACGTGTATTTTCTTTCTGCGCGTTTTGCCAGCGTGCCGAGACTCTGCTGCTAGCAATATCGGCGTTTTATGATTATTGTGAAAAGCTAACCTACCAGTACGACGCCAAACATTGTCTTGCACTTCAGTGTTCTCTTAAGCGCAACATGCGTTTATACATAAAGTGGGAACGCCACAATACACGGCGTACGTATATAAAAGAAAACAGCGTGTAACTGGTATGCGTTACAACAGCAGGAGCAGCGTATTTCCCATCATATGCGCCTTCCAAAAACCTTATCTCCTTTTCCAAGAGATTAGTTAACACGTGAGTGATACAATCCCTTCCCCCATTTTTGATGGTATACGCTTCCACACTTGCCCGGATAGTGCGATCTTGATGCCTATATGATTGCAATGTCTGGGAAATTGTCAAAGCGTATCATATCAATAAAAGGGGAAGAGATTCTGTTAGCCACCCGTGAAATGGTCTCTTCGAAAAGGAGATAAGGTTTTTGGAACGCATAAAGGATGTGAAAGATGTCGCTCCTCCGGTTGCCCTGTGTACCAGTACATCACGCAGTTTCCTTGTTACGCGTACGCTCTGTGATTCGGTGTCCCGGTTTACGTATGAAAGCGTGTTGTGTTTAGACACAACTCTTTAGACTCGTTGGTACCAACGTCTCTGAAAGGGAAAGTTTATATCTGCGAGTCTGTTGAGGAAATTCGGTGGGGAACGATGAAATAAAAAAAAAGAGAGCTTGAGGAAGCCAGTTTATGAAGAGCAACGGATGACAGAAAATGAGTAGTGCAGCGCTGGCATACGGACGCGACTACACGGATCAGAAAGAGGTGTCAGAGCTGTCGATGTCCTAACGGTAGATTACAAGCATGGTGTAAGACATATCTTACACCGTGATTACAATGAAGGAACCAAGTTGAGAAGGTCGTCTAGTAGGCAGGGCCTGAATGTGTACCTCTAAAGAAGTACGCCTTGAGTTGTCCAGATCCGTCATTTACAAGCTCTGCACATGCCTGTTCCCAACGTACTTTCCTTTAGATTTGATATTGTGAAAAATCGCAATTATATACGTAGTTTCGCTAACTTGCAACTAAATCCTTCTTCGCGCCAGAACAGGCACTCGGAACAATGGTATGTGCCACGGCCGCGCACAAACTATGGCTTTCAAACATTAGGTTATTGCTTGCCGAAGACATTAAATAAATTCAAGATTTCTTATGAAAATGTTCGCACACTCTCTAATACTTCTGTTTTAAGCCTGCTGTGTTAAATACGTTCGCTGTTAAATTTCACTTTTTGTAAATAGTTTTTTTCTGTGGATATCATATGTTTTTCTCATTTGACGGCGACGTTGAAATGTTCTACTTTTCCTTTACTGCCATGCTGCCATAGTGAACACGGGACGTGGGGCTAGTCAAGCTGTTTTTAATGCAGCTTTTCTTCCCCCTCGTCCCAAGCACTTATGTAAAATTCCATGTATGCGGTAAGTAAATGAACTTGAATGAACTTAACCGCAGCACTGCAATACGGCCTGGGCATGCCCTACTACGGAATGGGCTACGGAATGCCCTTCTACGGAATGGGCTACGGAATGGGCATGCCTTACTACGGTATGGGCTTCGGAATGGGCATGCCTTACTACGGAATGGGACTCGGCATGGGCTTCGACTACGACTACTACGGCATGGGTGAGTTCGAGAGAAAGCCATCCATACGCGCTGCGAATGTGCAAGCGCCCCAAATTACTCTCGTTGAACCTTCAGTGGAGTATCTTAGAGTCTTCAGCGCGCTGCGCATACTCGGTGACGCACAATCGCAAATGCCGTGGCGCTTGCAAGCTATGCAGGGCAGCTTATGTGGTGTCAGTAATATCAGAATATGAGGTCTGTTATGCTAAAAAGGCATTTATGCATCAGTATAAGTAATGAAAGTTAATTGACCATCACCTCCGGCCTCAGAAAACGTTGCTAAATATAAAAAATACAAGAATAATACAAGATTCATGAAAGAGAACATTTAAGAGCGGTGTGCGATATGATATTTCATCATGGACTTCTTATGCTAAAGGAGCGTTTAACTACCAAGATAATTAGCGAATATTACAATTATTGAAAATTGAGACCACGGGTAGATCACTACCACATTGGATATACTCGTATCAGTCATACGTAAGAAACCAGCATTTTCGGTGTCATACTTTACTGTAATCAAAACTAGAAGAGAAGCTCAAGGGAAGATGGATGCTTGAATCGATGAACAGATCGCAAAATACGATTGAGAACAGGGAATGTCGCAGGAGCTACGTTTCGACAAGTGGACTTGTCTTCGTCCACTTGTCGCCGCCCTGACGAAGACAAGTCCACTTATCCAAACGTTGGCTCCTGCGACATTCCCTGTTCTAAATCGTATTTTGCGATCTGTCCATCGATACTTTACTGTGATAACATGAAAAATACACGACGGCACACACAGCTATACCATGGATTAGCGTCACCTCCAGTTCTCTGTTGAGATATCCTGGCCTTATTTCTCCTCTTTCAAATGTTCTGGCTGAGGAAGTCTGTGCGAATGCGTGTCATGTTACTTAGGGCGCAGACCTTCTCGCCTTCTCGCTTTGTGACATTTGATATGACTGTCATTTCAAAAGCAGAGAAATCTCCCGGCTCCCCAGACCTGTAGCGCCACCTATGGCAACGATCCGAGGTTATAAAAATGGAACTCACGTTTTCGCGTCCTGTCGATGGGGGGTGCCAGCAACGGAACAACGACGACCTGCGTTCGAGTTTAATTTTAAATTATTAGGACTGTACGAATAAGAAAATTTCGCGTGCGAAGCGAATTCGAATAATAACGTCCGACTGCGAATGGAATTGAATATGTTTCAAATAACATGCGGATATTTTGGAATATTTTAATGGTAAATTTCTGATAAAATGTACCGACAGCAAAGGTGGACAAAAAGAAGCAAGTTTATTGCACAATACTCTACTCGAGCAATGTCGTTGGTCGAAAAAAGAAAACCCGAGGGCTAAAGAAGAGTCCATCAAAGAACGGTGTAGATACATGGGTTACCATTTCCACAGTACATAACTGCTAATGCATGGGTGAGTTCGAGAGACTTCGCCGCAACACCTAAGTGTTGACTTCGCCGCACTACAGTTGTGTTAGGCGGCGAAGCATACTATACGTAGGGATGGGCCAGATATTACGGGACATAGCCAATTTGGTACATTTGAAACAAACCTTAAATAGTTGCGATAGAATAACTTAGATGCGAATCAAATCGAATAGCAAACACTATTCGTGAACTATATGAAAGTACGAATATTCACAAGCTCTTAGAAAATGAAAGGCTCTGACAGGTAGGGGCACAAAGCAAACCGTAAATCGTACGAGCGCTTTCCCGGAAGGCGCCTTGACGTAGTTTTTTGAAGACTTTTTGACGTTTATGCGTGTAAACAGGAACAATGAACACAGGAAGTATGAAACCGAAAATTTCGCTGGTTTTCCTCGTTGGGTCAAGCTGCTTAATGTAGCAGCGTTTATGCGGCTGTCGCCTATCCCATCTTCAGCGCGCGCGCACACACACACACACAATTCGGAGTGGTAAGCGTTATGACATTGACATAGACTAAGGCATATCGTTTGATGCCTTCCATTATCCACAGCTGCTTTCATTCGAATAGACTACAGTCAGAATCAGTCACAAAGGGAAGTTTATTTGACAAAACTCTTGACACAAAGCATCCGCAAATACAAAAGCGCCGGGAGACTCGCGTCACTAGGAAAAAAAAAAGAGAAAGGACCGTTATACAATTTCTAACAGCCGCTTGGCTGAACTATGGGGCGCAGACACGCGTACACAAAATTTAAAAACGTGTATTCACGCGGGGCTACGTGCACAAGAGTGAGCGGCTGGTTCATGTGCCGCTTAAACACAGAAGAGGCGTACACAACCTCATTACGTATTACTCCTTTTAGCGCGAAGCAGCAAACATAAGAGATATGCCAGGACAAGGCGTCTTTCCTGCGCACGTTATTTTGCGCTAAAAAGGTACTATGGATTCACACTAACTACCCCGCCAATGCATTGCGTTGAATGTAGTCCAGAACATCGCTCGCGCGGTAAGGCTTTAATTTTAACTTTTCCCCATCGGACAAGATCGACTGAAAGCAACGCTCTATACGTGTCAATACCTTCTGGGACGATACTTACCGCTCTCCTTAAAAGAAACGTTGCTTGTAGCAAAATTTTGCGTTCTTCCTTTTCGTGTGTTCTGGCTTGAGAACGGAATGCCCGCGTCCATTATTCTCAGATGGAACGGACGGATTATTCTACAGGTTCTGGAGACTGTGAATATGCTTTGTCACCGCTAGAACATTTCATTTTGCCGTCATTATCAGTGAGTGCGTTCCGTTGCACTGTGAGCTTACTTTTTCAGCGCTATATGCAATACCTCTTCTATTCCTGTAATGTTTTTACATTGTACGTGCATTACTAGCGACAAGCGTACCAACAACACATTCCTGCTTGTTCCACGCGTTGAACTGCAGTATGCTACAAGCGTACACCAAGCTATAATTAGAAATCAATTTGCTAAACTGTCTAGGACAGAAACAATTTTGCAGCACGTACAGAACGCTACTCTAGGCGGGGCCGTAAGATCTTTTTGTGCTTAATGACGGTAGCTTTAACGTCATTGCGCAAGGGCGTCACAATGTCAAGTTGCATTTTGCAGGTGGCCTGGGAATGTACGGCATGGGCCTGTATGGCTTCGGCAAGAAGTGAGCGCTGCCAAGACTCTCTGACGTCAGCGGCACGGCAAGCGACGTCACAAGCCACCATCATAAGGTGTCCTCGACGAAAGAACAGCCTACCGAGAACGATGCGGCCAGTACAGAAAAAAAAAAAACGTGTCTCTTGCCAAATCCCTGCTTCACTGGTGTCATTACTACACAGATTTTTCTGAGCTCGCAAGCACTAAAGGCGAAAGGCGAAAGGCTATGCAGGCACTTTCTTCCTCGACGCTTTGTGAGGCGTGCGAGAAGAATCCACGTGACCCAGTGGAAACGGCACGGCGACGTCAGATCTCAACCTTATGTGATGGTTAAGTTTACGTCATGGTTAAGCTTACGTCGCTACGTAAGATTAACCGTGACGTAATTAGAGGATCTATGTTTGTAAAGCTAATTTAAATGCACGGTTTGCCGTTTACCGGTGAAGTTCGTTACCAGCAACACTGGTGGTGACATCTGGTTATGCAAAGTGTAACCAGACACGGCACGTAGTTAGTACTGAAGCTGCTTGCATGTTTTACTTAAGTGGCTATATAGGGCAACGACAAGTAGATAAACGGTAACTCACACTCTTTTCAATATTTTGTTTCGACGAGAACAGCGACGCCACAAAAGAAAAATCACGACAGCTCCACTAACGTGATACCTGGGGAGATGCGAAGCGTGCGGTGATGCGTCGGCGTTTTCCACAGGAACACGTCAATCGCTGCTAATGGGCTTGCTTTGCGCTGGTCACGACGACGACAACGTTAGACGTCGACAGCTCCAGCTCTCTACCAAAATTTGTTAAAATCACTTCTCGCTCGACAACCCTCTACATACGGTGTTTTACTGCCCCGTCTCCAGGATCGGCCCACCGTGGCGCGCGCATTAGCCCAATCTGCTTCACCCTATCATTCCTAGATGGCGGTACCACGGCGTCGAACCAGGAGTGCAGTGGAAGGAACCAGGAGTGCAGACTAATTTTCCTTGCTAAACACGTTCGCTTTAGCCGGACGTCACTTGGAGGCAAATTGTAAAGCGGTGTAGTGAAGATATAAGGCCCGTTAGTTCCGCATGCAATGAATGTGGCGGTGGTGTACCGGTAGAGCTTCCAGCTGCTGCCGTTGTATCCGCGGTTGTTGTGGGTTCGGATTCTGGCGGGTGGTACTTTTCCTTGTCAACTGTATGTGATTTTATTGATCATAGCTTGCTTTATCGTGACTACGTCTACAGAAGACACTGACAGGAGATGCCGACAGCCCTAGCGCATAAGGTGCTTCGCACCTAACGAAAGATCGAATGTAGTTGTCGCCAGAAATTCTGCTTCTGGCATCAACGGCTTCAATAAAGGGGTACCCGTAAACGTAAATAAGCCTACAGAAAAACTGAAATCCTCTACTGATGGCACCATGACTTCAAAAAAGCTCCCCTTTGATGTCAGATTTCTAGGAGAGGTTCCCGATGACAATCTACACGTTTATCTACAGAAAATTTCGCAGTTTACAGAGGAACCGCACCTTATACAGCGGGCTACGAAGTGAGTACGCTACATTATTTATCCTCGGCTGCTATTAGTTGCGACTTATGAAGCGCGTGGCCAGTGCAGGTGTTAGTGTACGCGAGGCGCAAGGCAAAAACGCGCGTCAGATCCGGTTTCGATGGACGTTGAAGAAGTGTCAGGTGGTCGAAATCAACCGATCTGCGCTTACGCTTAATAAAGGTGGTCAATCTGGGAACTTCGATCCTCCTCATCCACTCCCCATTCCTGGTAACCACCGACCGTCCAGTTACCAACCAGGCTGCAACCGAACGACGGTGTGGCGGCCACTACACCGCCATTATAATTGGCAGCCCTTGAACTCGTCTTCATCGTCGCTTAATGCTTACAAGTCCCACCGGTACACCGATCCAGATCCTCGGAGTAGTGACAACCAGGAGCAGGCGCGCTTATAGCACACACAAGCAACTGTCACGTACCTGTTGAGGTTTGAATCTTCTACCTCTCAAGCCCTTTCTGGATGTCTCAAACCACCCAGTCACAGAAATTTGTGACAGTAACAGCCTTCATCGGAATTATATATCCAACAGAGTTAGGAGGCACATGTTCAAGTTAATATGCGGACAGAATTACAAGGACGTTTGCGTCCGCGAACACAGACTACGTGCAAGCGCATAAATGCTTGGATGCCCTTCTTGAACGCAGTAGAGGAGTTTGAGTACTATGTTGCCTGCGTAAGGAATACTGCGTCTGCGTACTCTGTACTGAATTACCGTCTGTCACGGTATTTTATGGAACCCTTGCAGAGAGCGCGTCTCAGCGTACTTGGGCGTAGGAAAACCTCCAAAAGCGAAGGAAAGAGAAGCAGCAGTCGAAAAGCTCGAAACCAGCACAAATATGTGGGAGTGCCGCCTACAATTTTATCCAATGAACACATGACGCTCGCACAACGGGTACAAGAATTCGTCGGAAGACAGTGACGTGTTTACATGTGTCTTTTACAGTCCAGGTGTCAGAAATATTCGAACTCTTAATGTCGTCTCTGACAACGTTTCGAGAACGAAAGTAGTCTTCGTCAGAACAGTAAGTGACCATGGGAAGTACCATTGTCGAGGTGGTTACTGTAGCGCCATGTCTTGTTTAAATTTCTTTTTCTCGGGTTTCAAGCCTCAATATCTCCCAAGTACCTGGCATTCTTTTTCTGCCTTTGCCTGGAATTGAGGACTACTTGTGGCTCGATTATGCTGAAATCGCATATGAGAGATTAGCGGCCGCCTCAGGTAATGCACAGAACGACCATCACGACAAAAACTGCGATCTTTCCTTCTCAAGTACAATACCTCGCTTCTTGTTACAAAGTAGTGGCCGCGGCCGTGGATACAGTACAGTGAATCAACAAATTGTCTAATAATTAACATTTAATTAATGAATACGCTTTAGGTGCTTGTGTTTCTTCTTCTGGACTCATCCTCTTTCGTCACTTCTCCTGTGGACTCTCTGTGACGTGGTCTTCGGTGGATAAGTATAACTCAGGTATAGGGAAGCGGGTTGGAAGCATGTCGCTTTTAGAGTGCGACTGTTAATGCTGCAGCTCCGCATTTGACAGGCCAAGTTGAACTGACACTTCCTTAAGGCGAATCGCTTAGACATCTCACGCGAAGTGGCCCGGAAAAAACGGCGGGAAACGGTGGAGGGATACAAAAATTTCAGCGTGTGTCTGCCATCGCAAACACCAATGACAAGCGGAGCTGTGGGGGCGTAGCAAGACATTGCAAACGTAAGAAAAGCGGAAGGAATGCCTTAGTAAAGCCACAGATAACTTTTACTGCCACACAGGCGCATAAAAATGATTAAAGCGTAACTTTGCATGCAAATCAAGTGTTTATTTAGTCGAAGCCAAGCTAACCGCCACCTTCTGTTATTCGACGATATCCTCTAATAATCTTCAGCGTTCTTTCCCTCTTATTCTGATCTTCTAGGTCCACCCTTCCCTTCACATTTTTCTCTTCCTTTCTCTCTCCCCCTCTTTCTCAGTTTATCTCGCCCATAGCAACGGCTGTTACAATCGTCGGTGCTACGCGATCACATGGTTCACATAAATGCGTGTGGCACAAGCGCGGGCTTGTGATGATTGATTGTGATGATTGCTTATGATGCTCTCCTGCGGACCATGCTTACTCGGATTCTGGACCCGCCTTGCAAAGAATTTTTTTATTTACTTTTTGATTCCTCTTCCTCCCTGTCTGTCTCTATTTCTTTGTCGATCTGGCACCTCCTATCCTCTTTTCACTCTCTCCACTTCACTTGATGCTGCTGACGTCACAGCAGACCTAACGAGGTTATAACAGCTTCGCTGTAAAAACCAAAAGCTCTCGTCTCAATCGCATTTTTTTTACGCCAAAACACGCATGGGGGGGTTAGGAGTGTATGACTGACTTGAATGACTGGTCATGACACCAATAACTTTGTATGCTCCTCAGTAGCGCCATGATTAAGCGTGGTAAGATTACGTGTGGCTAGTACCCGCACTGGATACGCAGGTGTGAACCAGTCATATGCGGGTAATACCCCTGTCACACGAGGCAACTAAAGTGCACTTTGAGCGAGTGCACTTACGCTCACAAAGTGCACTTACGCTCACGCGCTGCTACACGAGAAACAGAAGTGTGCTTTGGGAATGTGCATTCCCCTAGCGGACGTGGCTGCAAACTGCCTGAGGACAAGAATAGCGAGGTTTCTTTGTTGAAATATGATTTGTTTTAATACATTGCAGTGCTTCTAATAACGAAAACAATGTTTTAAACATACTACGGGCGCCGCATTGTGCATTAGCGTATTTGTTTACAAGCCACTGGTACCGAGGCTACACACTTCGTCACCGCGAAGTGAGTTCGGCGAACGCACTAGACGAACATGGCCGTTCGCAAGCGCGCATCTAACCTTTAAGACACACGGTCCAAACCCGCAATATGGTGAACTCAGCGGGATGCTTCTCATTTTCTTCGTACACCTAGCGGGGGACATTGGCGAGACGGGGTTTTTAAAGGAGGTGTCTGTAGCGCAATGTGGTCAATTTACGTTGCCTACATGGGACTTGCGAGTGCCTCGAAAAACGCACGCAAGCACCGCCACAGCCTGTCAAAAGGCAAATTTGTCTCAGTGTCGCTGACAACGAGATCAAAAAGACTATAGTAACTTTAACGAAAAGATTCAGCGTCTTCGCGGCAGGATGACCATTATTCGTTCTACATTGTTTACAAAACGTTGGTAAGATAAAGTTATGACGTGTTACTACGTATGCAAATAAGCTAAAGTTTGCACGTCTTCTTGGGCCTCATGCGCGAATTGAGAGAGCAGTTGAAGGCCTTCGCGAAGGCCCCGAAATTCCTCAGCGGTCCGTTGACAAGCGTCGGCGCGGGAGAGCGGAGGCCATAGTGTGTCCGCTGCTGAAAGTAGTCCTCGTCGTACGCCTCGCAACGGTCAAGAGCGAACTCGTAGAAGAACAGTTTGTCCGCGGCATACGTCGCATTGGTGCCCGTGCTGCTGTGCAGCTGAAACCTGCGTGGATAAATACAGGGATGCATGGCATAGAGCCGTGTAGGTGCACGGGCGTTAAAATGTTTCGAGTAATTACGAAGGGAAGCAGCGCTGTTCGAAATGTTTCACACTGCACTTCGTTAATTGTGGGTGAAAAAAATCACAGCATATCCACGAGGTGAATGATGATGAGTGGGCGAAGCTGCGGAGGTTCATCGGTAAAAACCGTGAATCTTCCGTGAATCTTGCCCAGTACATCATCAAAGACGTGGTAAACACTGTGTGTCGCCATCTAGCGCCCTCCTATCACACTTGAGCACGCAGCGAGCGCCTCCGCGCCATCTATTGATCAATTCACGTTCTAGCTAAGCAGCACCGCAGCGCTCTGACGGACGTACGGACCGACGGACAGACGGACGGACAGACAGACAGACAGACAGACAGACAGACAGACAGAAAGATGGACGGACGGACGGACATACAGACAGACAGACAGACTCCCATACTACGCGTTCCCATTCATCTGAATGAAGCGAGCACCGCAGCGCCATCACGCCATCCAGTAAGCACTTCATAAACAGTGGTGTAGGTTACACGATACGACAATACGTGACAACCGACCCACAGCTTAAGGAGCTTCGCCCCTAAAAAACACAAAACTTGAGCGAACACACACAGGCCGTTCGTAGGCTGCGGGGGATAAAAAGCAAAACATGAGCGAACACACCAAGGGGGCGACCACAACTCCTAATAACTTGAAGGGTAACCGCTAGTTCTGCCTCAGATTATTACATTGCCCTGGGTTTTGATCGAACTCGCCTCAGTGAGCAATGGGGAGGGGGTGCTGCAGTTAGCTTTCGCCTTCGTAATGGAAAACCCTGCGAACGCCTATGGATAGAACTGAAGGTGAAGCGGACACTGTAAGTTGTCAATCTAAATCACAATCCTTAGTAAAGGGATGCGGAAGTGAAAAATTAGGTTATCATAGATTGATAAACTATTGCTTGAGAACTCTACCCTCCGTTACCAGGGAAAAAACATCGGTGAAAATTTCATTTGTAAGAATTTCGCACCGGAGCCTAGTTTACGGCAGTGTAATGCCAACGATTAAAAAGAAGCCAACTTTTTTATCGCTAGGTTGCCCATGCCGCGTACTTTCTCTGATTTCACAGTAGTGGAACTGCTTAGTTGTCCTCTCTCTCACACACCGGTAGCGGCGGTCAGCGGTCGCTCTCTCCTATGGTGCTCCTCTCGCTCTGACTGCTCCTCGCGGCGGCAGCCTTTTTAAAGACGATAGTCTTTCTTCGGATACTTCAACGCAGAAATTTTGGTGTGTGTGTGTGTGTGTTGCTGCGAAAGGTGAACCCCTTCCTCAACGACCACCCAGCTTGAACTGGTGGCTACCTTCATGCTTCTGAACACAGTCGGCCAAAAAGCAAATATTACGCATATCTGAGGCGCAACATCAATACGTGTGTATTGGATGGTGTGTTTCTTTAGTAGAAAATACATAGATGCGTAATTCTAAAGACCCTAGTGCTTGTTAGGATGCGCAAAAGCGGACGTTTCCTGTACTAGGCAAGCTTCTTGCGTTTCCCGTAACCATGGCCAGATGGCGCCCTTATCTCGCGCTCGTGCAAATATTTCCCTTTCCCTTTTCGTGCTACCGAAAAGGGAAAGACGAAATCAAGAGAGAAAAATTTTACGATAATTCAAAGGGAAGCGCTTTACTGTTTGAGGCAAGGTCCGGTTGCCTGAGAACCCGAAGTTA
The DNA here is from genome assembly GCA_013339685.2 of Hyalomma asiaticum. Lineage (NCBI taxonomy): Eukaryota > Metazoa > Arthropoda > Arachnida > Ixodida > Ixodidae > Hyalomma > Hyalomma asiaticum. Next base: position 43,131,555 of record CM023491.1, on the reverse strand, counting down.
CAGAGCGAAATTCAATAAAGAAGGGGATACATGTACGTGCTGTGGGAAAGCTAGGGAAACGACAGACCATATTTTGATTGAATGTACAGATGTCCACCCAGGTGTAGCTGTGGACACTACCCTACAGGAGGCCATGGGTTTCAGGAGTAACAGGGGAAAGCTGAACATGCCGGCGATAGATATAAGTAAAAGGCGCTTAGAGCATTGGTGGCGCAAAAGTATGGAGCAAACAAAAGCGCAAGGTAGTTCGGGTAAGATTGTTACATCACAGCAGAACGATAATAGATAAAATAAATAGACGAGGAAAAAAATTAGTTATGAAAATATGTGTGATTCGGGAAAAGAAATGGTTGTAAACGAAAAAGAAATAAAGCTAGAGCTTGGTGGCCCGGCCACCGCCCCGTTTTAGAGGGAACGCTCCTAATATCCATCCATCCATCGTGCCGAACGGAAGGCAGGGAACGGCCGCCCGCCACTCCGGCCGGTCCCTTTCTCTCCTCGCGTCTCTTCGTTTTCCCTCTCGCTTGCGCAACTCCTCGGGGGGATAGAAACACGCGAAACGGGACTCATGTAGTACGGCCGGTAGAAGGCTATCGTCTTTCGACGGCATTTGCAGCGAAGCACGGAGATACGCGGCCAATTTTTTCTTTAGGAAATGACTGTAGAGAAAAAAGCTGGAAGAAACTTTCTACGCACCATTTGCTACCTCTTGCTGCTTGCTGCCTGAACACGTGCAGTGCCACGCGCAGGGCGAGTAGGTCGAGCACGTCCTCTCGGGACGCCGGGTCGCTAGTAGAGCGGGTGCCGTACAGGTTCTGCTGCCGCCGCAGGCAGTCGCCGAGCAGGTCGATGCGCAGGCGCAGAGAGGACGACGACCGGTGGGACTCACTCTCCGAGGCCGTCATCTGGTCGAGACGGGCCGCCAGAAGCCGAGCCAAGTCGACACCTAATCTCGGCGAGTGGTGTAGGAAGAAGGAGGAGCCGTCGAACCTGCGGTAACGTTCGGGAACTTTAGTTGCGCCCACAGAAATTAAGATAACGGAGGTGATTGCGTTTGTGGGCCGTCAGCGTCATACGAGACACGATTTCCCTACGTGCCAAAGCTAAGACAGTGTGAAGAGGCGGCTCAACTTTCGCGAACGCAACAGGCAGGATGTGATTTAGGTGAACACACGACAGAGAGCACGAAGTGCGCGTTACTGCCCGTTTATTCAAGCCCAAACACGATCAGTCACGCCTTAGTGAGCGCCTTAGTGAGCGCCTTAGTGAGTGCGCGAGAACATACGCTATGTTAGGTAAACAAGCTTATTTTTTTTTTCCATTCTGCTCCTATTGAGTTGCGTCTTCTGTGGCAGAATTTGCTGAGGCACAACCTGTGATTTCTATTTCGGAGCATTGGCGTCATATCTACGCATCTACCGCGTTGAGATGACACTGCTGCTCTGGTGTTAGCGACATAGTTAGGTAAGGCAAGCTTACCAAGTTAGGTTACATGGTAGGCAAGGTTACCAGACTATTGGCGTTTGCGCGGTTAAATCATCTCCTCGGACATTCGCAGCAATGCTAAGCAGTTCTACACGCAACTTCGCTGGTCCCACTGATGGAACCTCGAAGATGTTCGCGAAGGTTGAGCTTGATGATTCCAACAGCCGGGTAGATCGGCAGATGTGTTTGAAGTCGTGCAACGCTGCCAAAGCAGACGACACCCGGCGATATTATTTAATGCGACAACAATTCTCGCTCCTCAAAGATCTTATCGCAATCAGCACCAGAGGTCCCTACAGCATTTTCTGAACATAGCTAGTGAACACTCACGATATGCACTGAGGGCTCGCGTGAAGCTCTGAGCTAAATCGTATCGCACTGAACGCCGGAGAAAATGAATTGATATTTGTCAAATGATAATTCCATGAATGGATATGTCTCTGCCTTCAACAGTATCAAAAAAGCATTTTGACCATGCACTACCGGTCTCAAGCGGATCCCTTCAATTTTGCCCCTTGGTACGGAATCGTTTCTGATCGTTTTCTCCTATAGCCCTGTGAACTCGTTCTCTTACGGACAGTACACTTTAATGCACCACGTGCGTCCGTTGGTCAGTCTTGCCCCAGTTCACTTTAGTGACTTTTCCCGTACCGAGTCCGAAATAAGCTGTACGGACAAAGTCAGTCGGGGACAAGCAGAAGGCTAAGACAGTGTACACTTGTGGTTGTTTGTGTGGATATAACAAAAATTTCATTTGATTGGTACGATTTTCTCAAACATAGGTTTAAGGTAAATATTTTACAGAAAGAGTAGTCAGCCATAATGTAATTGCCTAAGCGCTTCTACTTTCGCAAGATTTTCAAATGTTGCCTAAAAGTTGAGTTGCCGCTTTAGCTCTGTAGAAAACAGGAGCCATGTAATGAAAACGCGAAGGGGAACCTGACCCGACCGTCTGGCGTGTTCAAAGGCAATGGTCCAACTGCAGCGCGAGCCCGCCCGTGGCCGCTACTCACGTCAGCTGCCCCTTTATCATCTTTATTTTGTCACAAGCCATACGCAGTACTACAAAGATATCTAGACACATGATCACGTGTGTCGGTACTACCTGAACGTACCGGAAAAAGAAAGGAACAACACGTTTTTTTGGCAGGTGATATCCGAATGCATGTCGGTTCCTTTTGCATTACCGATGCGAGAAGCTTAGAATGTTGTCTTGTCGGTTCTAGAGTTTGTGAACCATTGGTTCTAGCGTATGCGAACGGTTGTGCGAACCGTGTCTGTGAGCTTGCCAGTGCGCTGCTAAGCTCAAAGGCGGTTTTTGTCTCCTGACACGGCAGTCGCAATTCAATGTAGGCGCAGTGTAAGAGCTTTCTTTTTCATTAATATTCGTGCACGTGAAAAAAACGTGCCTGGCCATTTCCTGTATTGGCGCGAGTGTACCCTACGGCACAAATTCAATAAAAAGATACAAGCCTGTGCCCTGCATACAGTCCAGGAGGGCATCAAGCCGTGTGCTGAACCTGAGGGGTGTTCAACCAAGATCGTGTAGGTGGTAAGTGCGCGCCCTGTGGCACACAATTGATCGTTCATGTGCGCATCTTAGTTTTTGCAATTAAAATCTGAACATGAGATTGTCTCTAATGTGCCGCGCTACGGTGGACTGGCACCTACTCCAAACCAACGCCTACCCAAATCGGGTGGCCTGTATGCAGCCTTTATTACCCAGATCAGTACGATGGAAAGTATCACTTATCCGGGCGACGTGCAGGTCCGAGTGACATCCTGTGGGCTTCCCTTAAGGTCACTCGACGGCGCTGAAATACTATAAATGAGGAGCGGTGACAGACGGCATAGCACTGAGTTACGACCGAGAAGTACAATTCTGGGCAGTCCAGCCGGTTAAAGACCGTACCAGGGCCGAAGACCTACTGGTCACCGTTTAAATATCAACATTTTCTACGGTTTTACGTTCGAAAGCAACGATATGATCTGGAGAACGCCGTAGCGGGAGCTCCGGAAATTTCGATCGCTGGGTGTTCTTTGACATGCGCCTGTAACACGAAGCATTTTCGCTTCCATCGGAAACACGACTGCCGCGGCCGGGCCGAACCCGCGACCTGCGAGTCAGCTGCCGAGCTCTATAACCACTGCACCATCATGGTGGACAGCCGCCGCTTAGGAGGCGACCTATTCTCCAAACCACTGGACTCAACAAAGGTGTATTCCTCTCTCCGCACGCACTCTCCTGAACACACCCAGCCGCGTGGGTGAAAACAAGCCTTTTGATGGTACTCTGGTGGCCTTCTCTTTCCTCTCTTCCGTTCTGTCGGCGAAATCTGTATTTTACGTTGGTTTGTCGTCGTGAATTTTTTCGCCTTGCTAAGCATGTCTCTAGTTTTCGCTTATTTAGAATACAGAACAGTGAACAATGAAACAAGAGGTATCCGCATCGCTGCGAGACGTACGTGGTGTCAACGGCGCCTGGCGGCACCGCGATGTACTCCTCGTCCACGTCCAGCCATGGTGTGTCCCTCAGCGCTGGGCCCTGGTGGACGAAAACAAGGCAAGGTTTGGTCACGTCATCCCTTTCATCGGTCCTGCTAATATCGTCGCCAGGAAGTCAATACAGACAGCGGAATGTCACACGCAAAAGGAGGCGTTTTCTCGGAACTCAATTTTCCTTTCGAAAAACTGCTGTACGGTAAGGAAGCTTGACATCAATCAGAACAACTCTCAATCAGAGCAACTACAGCAATTTCCAAAATTGCAGCGATGTTCCGCTACCGTACCACTAAATACTTATGCCGTTCACGCTTCGGACATCCCGCGCAACTAACCTCCCAGAATGTCTCGAAGCCCCTGTCGGCGATCTTGAGGAGCGAGTTCCTCTTGCGAGCGGCCAACAGGGCCCTCCACGTGGCGAGCGGAGACTCCTCGGCGTCGGCGAAGGCCAGCTCGGCAAAGCGCATGCGCAGTCGCTGCTTGTACAGCCAGTCTGGCAGGAACAACTGCCGTCGCAGTGAACCTGTCGCCCGTAAGAAACGGGAGGAGAGCTCGCGCGTCGTGCCCTTGTATCGTGCAACCTAGGAGGAAAAAAATAGACCGAAGTTGCGTGACCTTACCTGCAAGTTATATGCGCATTCATTCATTCATTCATTCATTCATTCATTCATTCATTCATTCATTCATTCATTCATTCATTCATTAAAGACAGTTTACAGTTGTCTTGGTTAGGCGGATCAAAAAGACCGAAAGGTGCCTGATTGGGCTACTTCACCCAGACTGCTGCTTCAGAAGTGCGAAAACTTTCGTTTTGTAAATTATACAACGCCAAAGAATGTGTGCGGCATGGTGCAAGGACAATAATTAAGAATTAAGAATAACTACTCTTTTTCTGTAGTTTAGAAAGCGAAGAAAAATGAACGGGGGAAGAAAAGCAGCGAGTGGTGTTGTACACATCTGCCATTATCTCTTTACGGAATACACAATACAAACTATACAGCACACAAAACAAAACAACGCATAACTTATAACTATAACCTATAATTCAGGAAAACTATAACTCAGGAAACGGCTATAACTCAGGAAAAATTCATTACTGGCTCATTAAATTACACTGGGGAATTACGCAAGACACGCAGGACCAAAGGATACGCAGTACTTGCAAATTCAGAGTCATATAGCTGGAAATATTCTATTCAAATTGTCCACCCTCTGTTGATGTTTCTTACAGAAAGAGTGAAAAAATTAATACGAAAATCATATAAATAAGTAAAATCAACAGCAAAAGTTAGCGGGAATGCGAAACTTTCGAAGAACCTATACTACCTCTTAGCCTCGCAGTATATCCTCGAATTAAACCGTTCAGTGGCGTATAGGGTTTTGCGGCGTGCATGCTGGGACGTTTAGTTTGAGGTTACGTTCACCGGTTAAGCGCTAATGCAGATTTTTCGACAGGTTCGCGTCCCGTAAGTTTTGCTAATTAACTGTTCGTTATCCGACAGCCGAATGACAAAAGCACATGTTTAACAATTTTTTACATTGACAAACATGACTAGCATTGGCCACAAAGCTTGGTAACGCGTTACAAAGGTCAACCGCGGCAGAGACAAAAGTAAAGTTGAACACATCAAGGTGAGCAAAGTAAGGTCGTGCATCATTTTTATTGTTAACGGGACAGCTTCGTTTCCCTGGAAGTTGCACATACTCATCATCGTTACTATTGAGCTGTACAGGCAGTATACTTAAATGTAATGGGAGCTTAGTCCTTTGACTTCGTGCGTCTAGTGTCCCCAGTTAACAGTATTTCAACATTCTTGTTCATTGCGATCCAGTGTATCTTCGAATGGACAGGGGGTGGAAAAGTAAGTTTCGGAAAAACTGTTGATTAACGCAGTGCGCATTTACCGCAATATGCAACATCTACGTTCTGACAAGTGAGTGCGCTTTTCTATCGCGCGAGCGCTGCTCTATGCGCCACGCCTGCACGTGACGTCATCGTTTCTACACCAGAAATGACGATATCACGAGGGCTGAGTCAAACGCCTACGAAATACACGCCGGGACCTTTTCGCTTGTCTTTGCGTGCCAATACCAATAAGAATCCCTGGTGTTTTACGTGCGAAAAAAACGTTATGGCTTATGCTGTAGCGAAGGGCTCCTAAAATTTCGACCATCTGGGGTTCCTCAACGTGCACCGAAAACGTACAACACGCGGACTTCCATCATTTTCGCCTCCATCTAAAATGCGACCGCCGCGGCAGGCGTCAAAACCTGCCCCCGGGAACTGCCAAGCACCATACGTTCCATCATCTTTGGTAAACTGGTCGTTTCTTTCCCACAGGTATCCTGAACATTGCGATAGAAATGCTAGCCTCAGAGCTTTTTTATGGGGCGAGAACCTCATCGTACCCAACAACGTGAAAATGACATTGCCATGACGTACGCTTAAGACATCACATCTTTCGATGAAAATAAGAACCTCCTAAGGTTTTGGTTGCATGTGTTTCATTTTCAGCTTAAATTTGTGCCGATGCTGAAACAAGGTACTCGTCTAGTGGCCTGCTATCTCCCTTCACAAACTTCAAAATGTTTTCACTTTGGGCTTATCTTTATCGCTAAGAAACCTTATCTTCCTGTAAGTATGACACCGTACTCCCTATACTTCGAGGCCACAGGCAACGTTTCTCTATCAGTCTAGCAGAGCATGTCTGCAATTACTGTAGCCCACGGAGTTACAGAAAATATAAAACGTGGTAAGTTTAAAATTGTTAGTTAATATGTTTTGAGCATGAGCACGATCCTCTTCCCGCCTCGACTGCCTGTAAAGCGTGCACAGCCGCACGCACACAAGTGTCAGGTGAAGCCACAGTGTCAGGCACGGCGAAATGAGGAAAAGCCAACATAGTAATACTGACATCGACGTCACGCGCCTTAACCACTCCTGAAGCCGATCTACCTGGAGACAATGAATGTGGCAGCATTTAAATAACGCAGCGGGGTACACTGTTTATTAAGTCATACGAGCGCGTGAAAGTAATTGCCGTCTACTCGACAACATGTTGCCTGGCAGAAATTATGCCGACGTGTCACACGCGCAGTAATTTGCGTTACAGATGTGGATATGTTCATTACGTTGAAGCTGTAACGTTATACGTGCCGAAGGAAAGAGAAGGCTAGCATTTGCTTAAATGCTAAGCGCAGCTTATTTAACAACCATGATGCACATGAGACGCAGAGGCATGAACTCAGGAATGCCTGAGCTCACCCCTTAGTTCAATGTGGTTACATATTCTTGTTAACCTGCGTTCGCAGAAACTGTGTCATAGTTAAAATACAAATAAGTCTTGGCTAATTAAAACGCGTCATTTTATATTTGTTTTTCTTTGCCGCGATTTGAATTTCCAAGCCTATTGCGAGACGCAAACGATTTGTCGCAACTATATAACTACTGAAGCAGAACTGTGACCAGGAGCTCTTGCTTGCAACAGGTGTTTCACATCATAAATTCTTATTCGCATTTCACTGTAGAGAACAGCACACTTAGCCCTGTCCACCACTTTGAAACCCGCTGCAGAGCGCCTCCACATTCCAGTACCATGCAACAGCGCATAACAGGTTTTCTGACCCGACAATGCTTCTTTTTCGCAATTAGTAAATCGGCCTAACACGTCGTGCATATTAGGTCTATAGGACAACTTAGCAATTGTAAATACCTAACGTATTGTCAGCGGACATCCTACGCGTTCGCGCTTTGCTTGCAACGGCGCCCAAACTACACCGAATAATGACGCCAGCACTCGTTTACCTCGCGCGCTGACGTGCTGACGACCCAGTCGACTAGTCGGCGCGTCATGTTCCGGAAGTGGTGCTGCAGTCGCGCACGCCGCTTCCGGCCCAGTCTCGCCCTCCGCTTCCGGTTTCTGATCCTGACCCCGTTCCAATAGACATAGGCCACGAGCTCCGGAATCGCTGTCGTCACCAGCCTCAGGCAGCGCAAATCGGTGACGTCGGCAGCGGGGTCCCCGTCCTGCCAGCCGGGCTGGCGCGCTGCCGAGAGCTGCGCGAGCCGATTGAAACGATCCGTCCTGCGCTCCAGGAACGGAGCGTAACGCACGTACATTCGGAAGGCCAGGTAGTTGCGTAATTGCACTGCACCCAACTGCGTGATCAGGGCGGCCAGCTGACGCTCGAAGGAACCGCCCTTAATGAGGACCGGCGTACGCTCGCCGAAAGTAGCTATGCCTGCGCAGAAAGACCAAGGTTTTAGAAAACTCTTGCAGCACTTCGAAGCTCTGCGTAAGCACTTAGTTATTCGAAGAGCATGGGATGAACGTTCGTAATTTTAATAGCACAAAATACCATACAGATAGTTGGCAGAAGCGGATTCAAAGGCACCTTGCTGATAAGCACTATATATAGGCGAAAACGTAAGTCGTTTTTTAAAGATTTGTTGCTTTGAAGAGGTAAGCCTGCGAATCACTCAACAGCTTCGTTTAATCGTCTAGTGCTACTTGCCAGTTGTGAACGTTCTTGCTTTACAAATTTGTTTGAAGGCCTGGGAATTTCACGGGCTATTTGGTAGGTATGAATGGTCACTCCATAGCTCCTCCTTAGAGGGTTGTAAAAGCTCGTTTATTTTGATTAGTTACTAGTACGAACAAGACAAGGGAAATATCAAGTTTACGTAAAAGACTCCCTGGCGGACCGATCTTATAACTCACGGCAATAAACCCCATAGTCGAAAAGGGCTATTTGCTTATCGCTAGTACCCTTTGCGCTTTAGTTAGATCTTTGCACTGTTCATATGCGAGATTTCTAGTTTACCGTGTTTATCAATCTTATCTGAAATGAATGATATTACCTACCTAATGCTATAGCAAGTAGCACCTCAAAAAGGATTTTTTTCGTACATTTGCTTTCTATTCAGGCTATTTTGTGTCGCAAAAGCGGAAGTCACGTAATTGCACACTTCCAAGCGCTAAGTTGCACGGGCAGCACAGTCCTTACTGTTTGATTATCTGATTACCGCGTATTAAAGCTTTTAAGTGTGTTACAGTCAACCCGACAAACAAACGAACCAACAGACACATAAACTGCAACAACCATCGTAGCGTAAACTATGCAGAAGAACGTTACTAAATATACTATGGGAACAAAACTAAACCAAAGGACCAACCAACCGTGTAACTCATTGGCTGCCTAACTGGCCAATTAAGTAAGCAACCAATTAACTAATAAACTAAGTAAGCAACGAATAACTAACTAACTAACTAACTAACTAACTAACTAACTAACTAACTAACTAACTAACTAACTAACTAACTAACTAACTAACTAACTAACGTGCCTCGGAAGACGGCCGTGAGAAACGTGGTCCAATTCCAGTGGGCGCCGGAGGCTAGCCTGCCGACGGTGGTGAGCGCGTAGTCGTGGACTCCCCGCCGGTGGGCGGCAAGTTCGACAAGCGCCTGTTCGACACGGAACAGTCCGTGTTGGTCTCGGTGTCCGGCGATCATGTTCACCGCCGTCAGGTACCACTCGTCGTTTGCCTGGCTCATGCGTGCGAAGTCCCGGAACAAGGGATCGGGCGGCTCGATCCGGGCCACCCAGTGAGATCGACCACTCCGGGACGCGAATCCACTCGGCAATAAGTCATCAGGACTCTTGGTGCCACGCCACTGCTCGCGCGGTAAGATAAAGCGAGAGGAGCAGAACTGCTTTAAACCTCGTGCCTGGAGGGGGAAGTACATGTTGTGTATGTGTGTTTTGAGGACACGCTTACGGTAAATGCGCTTATGAATTTACGTAAGCATGACGTCTTGTTTACTTAAGCGTCCGATGTCTTCCATCGACGTATAGAAGTATGTTGCGTACCTTTTCCTAATAGTTCTTATCTCTTAAAGCTTGTTACCTCTTCGCTTGCTTCGTACCGTTGTTATCTTAGATCTTATCAGCCTCTTCTCTTTATGCTTCGCCTTAACCTACAAGTTCCTAATGCAAAGATAGCTTTGTATACCTGTACTATTATCAGTGGTTATCTAATCTCATCAATCATTACCTACCTGCACTACCCTTAACCTATTTATTGATTGGACTAATGTGCGCTATCGACATCTGTCGTCATCCCCCGTTGTTTCTCGACATATATCTCTACTTACTCTTACCTCCACCTCTATAAGGAATGTGTCTTAACCATCAGTGTACGTACCCACGCTTGTTAGATATGAGCGCATCTGAACCATATATGAATGCCTACAGCTTCATATGTCCGACCGCTTTCACAGAGTGAATGGTCCCGTGATTTTCTTGCGGACAGCCATCACACACAGCGGCACCGACTGATGTCGTGCTACCGTTTTTGAAAACGTGGCAGCATGAAAAGGATGTAATAGCCGTGCCAATAGAAGCCTGGACCAGCCGGTCGGAGGCACATTACTTCATTTCTTCATCGTCATCATCCTGTCTACTATTAAAGGAGCCCTGAAACCATATTTTACTCGCCATGTTTTGCATCGAAACGGGTTCTTTGTATAGTTCTGAAGTAAATGCAAAAAGAATTTTTGAGATCGATGCAGGCAAACGCAACTTATTCAACTTACAAATTCGAAATAAAAGCAGCTGACGACAGATATCGGCATCCCAAGGCGTGCATGCTGCTTCCAATCAAAACGCGGCTTACATCTTGCAGAACCGGAACCGTGCTGCCCTCTGTGGCCTTCCTACCACCATAGAGTTAATATACTCCTACCACAACCACCATATGGGCCGCACGAGCGCTCCTTGTGTCAGTTACAAGCAAAATGAAATTGTAATGCACAGATTTGTACCTTTTAGTACCTTTAGCAAGCATGAAACACGTTCTCAATTTGAAATTTCTTATATTCGATGCATTGTAGATATGCGTGATGTCATATCCGCTCGGAGAAACTTCTGGGCCCGTATTCACGAAAACAACTTACGACAAAAAAGCTCTTAGGAGAAAATTTCAGCCAGTGCCGCTGCTGGACATATCATTAGAGGCGCTTCCGACCAATGGCAAAAAGCACTTACGAAAGAGAAGTTTTGTGAATTCGGCCCCTGATGTATGGCGCTGAAGTTTGGCGTGGAAACCGATTTCAGGTACAAATAAAGATATAATACGGTTCGATTTCACCGCATTCACTGGTGTTTCGGTCATCATCACCTCCCACACAAAGCAAGTGTGCAATAAAATCAACGTGCGTAAAATGCGTTTCAGGGCCCCTTTAACTGCAGGGCAAAGGCCTCTCCCATAGATCTCCAATTATCCGGGCCCTATGTTGACTGCGGCCACGCTACCTCCGAAAACTTCTTAATCTCGTCTGGCCGCCTACGTTTCTGCCGCCCCCTGCAACGATTGCGTTCTTTAGAGATACACTCCGTTACAATTAACGACAAACAGTTGTCTTGCCTTTGCTTTACGTGCCCCGCCCACATTTCTTACTTTGCATATGCAAGTCTGTCAACATGCGTTCGCTCTCAACTCCTCGTGTAACCTAACTCAGCTCAGATGAGTTCCGCATTTTTTATAGTAGTCCACTCTGCGGTGATACGCGGCTGTCGCGAAGAAAGACCTACGGGAAAGGGCGATTTTCTTTCAAAACTTTCTCGCCTAACCTCTGGGCCTTGACGTCATGCGACGTCGCGTGTATTAACATATATACTTTCATGCACCGTGACCTGAGGCCAGGTATACGTTCTTGAAATTCACTAAGTCCAGTCAATGGTCACTCTTACAGTATTTTACATAGTTAGTACCACTGCTGGTGAAAAAAAAAAGATCTTGATGTAGACAGAAGGCAGGCGATGCCACTAGGCATGCCCTGTAAGCGATGTACTTTGGGGCTACCACGGCCAGGTCGCCATTCCATCTACAAAGTATGCAAGGCGGTAAGATGGGCTGCTTGATAAATCGTAAAACCGGTGAAAAAGAAGAAAGAAAATTAGCACGAAAGACAGTGACAAGAAAACGACGGGTAAAGGTGCTCTTTGGGCTTTGGGCTTGTCCTTCAGCGGTGTTAGCTCGTGAGTTGCAAAATTCGGCGTCGCAGTTGGCATCCCCACAGATGCTGCAAATAGTGCGCCTTTGATACGTTACAGGTAGTACGCGTTACACGTCTGAATTGGAGGCAGGAAAAGCAGGCGAGGAAGTCCATAAGTTGGGAATCACTAAGTGTAAGCCTGCTTGGACCATCTAGAAGCATCGTCGATTAAAGTGGAGTAAGGCACATGTATGTGCATATAGGGGCAAAATGGGAATAACTAAGGGTATTCAAGCTATAATCATACCAGACAAATGTGAAATCACTTCTGATGAAGCTGTAAGGGTGTTAGCTTTAGGTAGCAGATGGAAAGTGGTTGTTGTTTTGTGGGGTTTTACGTCCCAAAACCAGTTCTGATTATGAGAGACGCCGTAGTGGGGGGCTCCGGAAATTTCGACCACCTGGGGTTTTTAACGTGCACTGACATCGCACAGCACACGGGCCTCAACATTTCGCCTCCATCGAAATGCAGCCGCCGCGGCCGGGATTCGATCCCGCGACCCTCGTACGAGCAGCCGAGTACCTTAGCCACTAGACCACCGTGGCGGGGCATGGAAAGGTGGTACGACGATCACAGTAATGACAGTCTTGGACTGCGTCAACAGCTCGAGATCAGGGCTCGGACCTCCTCTTAAGGCCGTGTCCCACTATAATGCATGTGTTTTCTTTCTTTCTTTCTTTTTTCCTTGAAGTTTGGCTCTTGCCCACTACGGGGGATTGGCCATGAAGCCGGCGGTTAATATAAAGAGGAAAAAAAAATTGAGCTAAAACAAAGGAAGAATAAAGAATCGGTAACGTAAGTAAGAATGAAATGTTAGAAAAAGATAGGCTATTTATAATAGAAATGAACTATAATAAAATAATTTGAGGTTTAATCAACTAGTGGAAGCGATTTCGAGGTACGAAGATTTGGACTGAATGATGATTAGCAATGAATTCTTTTTGTGTCACAAAGGAAATTGCACATGGCTAAGCAGACGTTCCTGTTGCTATAACCTAGTGAGGACGCTCCAAAGGAAAGAATGTTCTGAGAATTTAGGGGAATGTTTAAATTCCTGAATAAAATTTCGAAATGCCTTTTTCTCTGACTACTATAGCGCTGACAGGTAATTAAGAAGTGATCAATGTTTTCAGGCTCTCGACAATAACAGCATAGCGGAGATGGCACCAGACCAGACCTGTGTAAATAAAAGTTCAATGGAGGGATACGACAGCGAAATTTTGTTATTGCCACTTCCAGTTTACGAGAGGGACACCACTTATTATCCCAAACAAAAGAAAGATGTCCATATTCTTCAATTGGTAACTTCATTTTTAAAGAATCTTGAATTAAAGAGTACTTTCGGAATCTCGACAAAGTAACGAAGGCAGTAGTAGGCACCACGGACATTACCGGCCCATCTAGGGACCACCGCGCGAGAACATCAGCCATCTCGTTTATAAATATGCCACGATGGCCTGGCACCCACACCAATCGCACTTCACGCACGTGGGGAGGAATTAATGATATGAATGTGTTTACAACAGAAGACTTGGAAGGAGAAGCTGAAGCGAGGGATGTGCATACCGAAAGCGAATCAGTCACTATAACAACTGCCGAATTTTGTACAGGAAGTTTGCGAATGGCTAAAAGAATGGCTAAGAGCTCTGCTTCAAATATAGGGGTATAATCCGGGAGGCGCAAGGTATATGACCAGGAGGAAGTCTCTGAAAAAATGCCCACTCCCGCTTTCTCCTCACGCATGGATGCATCCGTCGCAATTATATCATCAATTCCCAATTGACATAAATGATCTTCTAATAAGCCTATTAAATATCTGGAAGGTAGGAGTTTGGCATTAGAAGGGAATATATTATCCAATTCAATTTTAGCATTGGCCAATGGTTTATCCGTTGAGACGATATCGCGAATATTAACATCTAAAGCCTCTAGTTGATTCTGCACAAACAAAACTTGAGGTCTGTATATGCGAGACCAAGGCTCATGAAAAAATGTTAACGCTTCAGTGCAGAATACGAAGTGTGATCGCCTCTGTGAAGACGCATAAATTTGTAAATATGTTTTGACAGTGAGGATACGGAATCTGCAAACTAACGTGGGTATTCGGGCTTCTTGGTACAGAACATGATTTGCAATAAATTTTGGTACCTTGAGACAACTCCGAAGAGCCTCTCGCTCTAAAAGAACCAAAGGATTAATCTTGTATGCCGGACCACCAGAGTATAAAATGCAACCAAATTCTAAAATCGGACGAACATACATACGGTATATCATAAGAAGAGTGTCTCTGCGTAACCCAGAGGGGTGCTGGCCAAGTCTGCGTATCATCCCAACAGCGCGAGTAGCCTTACATTTAATGTGCTCAATATGGTGGCGCCAACTCAGTTTATGATCATAAAACACACCTAAATACTTCATGCACTCTGTTTGAGGGATTATTTCCTGGCGATACTGAAGAGAAATGTTTACTGGATCATTCAAAGGAAAAACAATAACAGAACTTTTACTAACATTTAAAGTCATGCTAATTTGAGTAAACCATAACTCTAGTCTTCCTAAATAAGCTTGTAAGATTGCATGCAATGAGTGAATATCACCAGCAGACGCGAAGAACGCAATGTCGTCTGCATATACATACACTTGAATGTTATTGTCTAATGGTATTGAGCTTAACAGAACGTTAAATAATACAGGAGATAAAACAGAACCTTGAGGGACTCCTCGGGACTGATTATATTTCAGTGAGGATAATCCACGCTGGGAACAATAAAACTTTCTATTATTTAAAAACTCATACAACCAGTTAATAATATAGCTCGGGAAATTCAAGCTTTTTAATGAATTGAGAAGGATGACATGCTCGACACTGTCGTATGCCTTAGCTAAATCTAGAGTTACTAGTGCTGCATATTGTCGCCTGTGACGAGCAAGCTTAATTCGTCCCTCTAAATCTACATGTGCATACCATATGGAATATCCAGGTCTAAAGCCAATTTGACACGTGCTCAATATTGAGTGATCTTCCAAAAATTTCATGATTCTAACGTAGAGCACTCTTTCAATTAATTTTATAACATGGGAAGTTAGTGCGATTGGTCTAACATTATCAATATGCATATCTACTCCTCGTTTTTTAAGCAGCGGGATAATTTTTGCAAGTCTCCAATCTGGAGGAATCCAACCTCTTTCGAGGGAGTAGTTGACGAGATTTAGGAGGTCCTGAGGAGACACATCAAACAAAATTTTTAGCATGCCTGTCGTAATGCCGTCTGGGCCTGGAGCCGAATTGGGGAGCGACTGAACTGCGCGCGCAAGTTCTTCTATAGTCACCTTCACGAAATCATCTACACATACAGGTTTGGGGAATACTGTTTGTATTTGAGTGGTAAAGCGCCTTCCTAATCCCAATGCAATATCATTTAATACGGCAGACAGTTCTTTTGGAGCTAAAACAACCGATTCTATGGTTACGGGTGCAGAAATAGCCTTACGAAATCGAAGAAATCTGAAAAGAGCTTTCTTGTTTCCACTTTGTGAGAGAAAGCTGTATTGGTTTTCGTCATGAGTAGCTTTGGCTATGAGAACAGTTCTTTTAAACATGGCTGAGGCATACTTGTAGTTACTCCAGTTAGTAGGGCACTGGTTAACAAGGAGTTTTTTCCATGCAGCTTTTCTGCGCCTGTATTCTCGTTCACAATCAGAGTCCCACCAGGCACTTATAGGCTTACTTTTCGCCGAGGATACGGTGAACTGTGCTTTTCTCATAGAGCATTTTAGAACACCACAAAGACTCATCGCTTTAATGTCATTTCCAGAACTGGTCAGTGAAGATAAGCTTGAATGTAGACTTTTTTTAAATTTTGAGTAGTCGACAAAAGTCAGTGTCTGAATATCTAAAGGAATCACTGGATTATTAATGTCCATGAATATTGGGCGGTGATCACTATTTGTTGCAGTATCAACAACAGCCCAAGAAGAGACGAGCAAGCTTGAGCTGGCGAATGATAAATCTAAAACCGATCTTGTGTTGCACCGTACAAAAGTGGCTGCTTTAGAGTTAAGACATGTATAATTGTTCGTACACATCCAATTCCACAACAATTTACCCGATGAATCAGTGCGGTAACCCCAATAAACATGATGCGAATTAAAGTCACCTGCAAAGAGACAGTTTGCTTTACAGAAGCTCTGAATGATGTCCAGAGTACCTTCCTCTTGTACACCAGATGGAAAGTAGCTGTTGACAATGCTGAGAGGAGCACAACCTGGGAGTGCTAGTTCAAGCACTAAAATTTCGGAATCACTTGATATTGCCTGATAAACCAGTTTCGCTCTATGGCAAAATTTTGTTGATATAAAAAATGCCAATCCTCCACCTCGTGTATTCCTGTCCAAACGAAAACATTTATAATTTGGTAATTGATAATTTTGACCTGATGATAACCAAGTTTCTTGCAATAAAACTATGTCGGGAGAGTGTTGAGATATAAGGTAAAGTAAATCTGTAGTTGCAGAAAGTATAGATCGGCAGTTCCACTGAAGAACCCTAAGGTTCCCTATTTTGCTGACAAGCGAGCAGCCGCAACTGCTTGATCCAAAATACTATCTTTTAAAAGGTCAGTTCTGGTCAAGGGCTCTTTCACACATTTTTTGGCTTTAGCATTAGAAGAATTCTGTTTTTTGTTAGTAGGTGATCTGGTGCGTTTCAGAATTCGAGCGTCCATGTCTACATCCTGAATATCTTGTAAACCTGAATCAGAAAAGCAATCTTGACTAGTGTTTTGTGAGTTAGAAGGCTGTAAATCATTATTGTTAGGAACGTCTGATTGGGACCCAGATGAAGAATTAAATAAGCTAAAAGGATTCTGGAAGCTCTTAGCGAACTGCTCCGAAATACCAGCCAGCTGCGAGGATATGACTTGGGCCAATGTCTCAGAGACAGTCAGAAGAAGTTTTTCTAGTGATTTTTCTACTGCTTTTTCAACGATGGTCGAAATGGACTGAGCAACTGATGCATCCATAGCGAGAGGCGAACGGGCTGTAATTCCGGCATATCCATGCATCCTGCTCTGAACTTCAGCAAGAGCGTCTCGACGCGAACAACGCCTTCTCTCGATAATTTCAATAACCTGCAGTTCTTTAGACCGAGCAGGACAATCGGTGTGATCAGCTGTGCAACTGGCTTGGCATAGGCAACATGACTGATTATCAGACTTGCAATCTTCAGCACTATGATCAGCTCCACAAACACGGCACCGAACATTAGATCGGCAACCGCTTGCGCTATGTCCATATCGCCAGCATTTGCCACACTGTAGAGGGCGTGGGGCAAGGGGTTCTACCTTGTAGATTAACGGCCATGCTTTAATCTCCGAGGGACGCGATGTGCCTGCAAATGTAGCAATAATTGTCTCGGTTGGAATCCTGACATTATTAACTAGCCTGTTACAGCGGTACACTGACACAACGCCTGCTTCAGAAAAAATCTCCAAGACTTCCGCCGGACTTAGGCTGACATCTACACCTCGAACTAGACCTTTACAACAAGCAAGGTGGGGAGGGATGAAGCAGCTCACCGGATGAGTGGCAAAGGAAGTGCAATTTAGAAGATCTCGGATACAGGCCTGGTCTGGTGAGCAGCAGAGAATCCCGCCTCGTCCAAATTGACGAACCTCGGTTATTTGAAGGAAGTGTGGCGTAGCCGTGCGAAGCTCTGACTGGATGGCCTTAGGGTTCTTCATGCGAATGGCCCCACCATCCGTCGGCACCAAAGCAACAGGAACGCTGCTGATACCACTGCGCAGAAATAGCTCCAAAGGTACATCCTGAGAGGTGAATAGAAGCAGACCAGAGGGCAGCCCTCTGGCCTGGAGATAGACAGACACTCAAAAAAGTAAAAGTACACTTGATGCGCAGATAACTTAAGACGGTAAACTAATAAGACAAAATAAAAAGTAACCGCCGGCACAAAGCAAAAGCCCCCGAGAGAGACTTCACCAAAACAAGAGCCAAGGAGAGAGCAAGCGCAGAGCGTTCGTTCTTCTAGAAAACGCTGATTCTAGATCTTGTTTCCTGGTTTTCACTGCACAGCCGATACTCCGTCTTTGTTCTTCTTGGCCCTGGCCTAAGCGACTATCAAACTTACGTTACATTTTTTTTTTGCTGCGGTGCGCGAGAACTCGAGTAATGAGAGCGAATGTTAGGTGAAAGGTATAAAAGTGCGAATTATCCCATCATTCCAGCCTTGTGCGCTCATCTCAATCCTGAATGACAGTGCCTAAAAAAAGACCGCTGCTTTATGTGGAAATAAGACTAAATGCACTTTTATTTGCTCCAATTCAAAGATTTGAGCGGATAGTTTTGGCAAAAGTTCTAAATAACCTTGTGTTACTGCTGTTGCTCTGAAGGAAGTTCTACAAAACGCGTGTCTCCTACTCACGTTACCAGGAGTCATACGGTCGATTGGTGGTAACCTCATTGTAATTTATCGTGTTAGTCAACTATACTGAGCTTCCTTTGTGGAGTACGATGCGCACTGAAGCGTTTGACCAGTTTGTCGGAAACACACATACACAACCGTCTGGCTTAAGTTTTGCTGTAGCACAGCGCATAAACTTATGTGAGGACACGCATTACGGGGCACCATAGAATTTCATCCTCACGACCGAGCTAGAAGGAGCCGCAACCGAGTACCGCAACCACTTCACCACCACGGCGGACCGAGCCCCAGGTGGTCAAAAAAAATTACGGATACCTCCACTAGCCTTTATGTTCTTTCTATAAACGTTCCTTTAAGTCGCTTGCCCTACACTCGTGTCCTTTCCCTTACCACCACGGACGCTTGGCCGCGCTCCCGACATGGGCGGCGAAAGTAGCGTCATTTCCCTACCCGAACCACAATCACCGGACGCCGAGGTACACGCGGCGGCAGTACGAAATAAGTAGCCGTCCAGGACCAAAGATTAGAGGAAATCGCGCTGACTGCGTTGGCGGCCCGCAGTGGAGCGATTCCTCGTCTACCGTCGCAGAAAACGACGCCGTGCTTCGTCTTTGATTGGTTCTCCTTAAGCGCTACGTCATACGAGATGAGTGACCGTGATTGGAGGCGCATGTTGCTGATGGACAGCGGCATATTTTAGTTTTCATTCTTAAGTCGTCACCGATTATACAACGCCAAGAACGTGTTCGGCTAAGCACTTCTCGCTTGCCGTAAAATGTGAGGTATGTCACGTAACTATAATCAGCATAGTTCTAGTCCGCAAGGGCGCGCGTGCACTTCGCCTATGCCAATGCGTAGTGAGCGGCCTACGCACATGCGCTTCTCTTGCGCTCATGCCCTCAGCCCACTACTACTACACTGGCAAAACAGCGCGTAGCAGGCGCACGTGTTGCCCGTGCATACAGAAGAAGACAGTCAGTGTGAGTCGATTTGTTCGGTGTACGGCATCTCTCAAACTTTGCATTTGTGCATAGCTTCGCACCACGAGAGCGTGTGTCCTCTCATGGTGCGAAGCTATGATGATGATGCCGATGACTGTGCTTCGGTTAAGGAAAGGACGAGAATCTCTGCAGGCCATGTCAGGAGCTAGGCTAAGGAAGGAAGGAAGGGGAAAAAAGAAAGGCAGGGAGGTTAACCAGAAGGGAGTCCGGTTGGCTACCCTACACTGGGGAAATTATTGTTAGGAACGTCTGATTGGGACCCAGATGAAGAATTAAATAAGCTAAAAGGATTCTGGAAGCTCTTAGCGAACTGCTCCGAAATACCAGCCAGCTGCGAGGATATGACTTGGGCCAATGTCTCAGAGACAGTCAGAAGAAGTTTTTCTAGTGATTTTTCTACTGCTTTTTCAACGATGGTCGAAATGGACTGAGCAACTGATGCATCCATAGCGAGAGGCGAACGGGCTGTAATTCCGGCATATCCATGCATCCTGCTCTGAACTTCAGCAAGAGCGTCTCGACGCGAACAACGCCTTCTCTCGATAATTTCAATAACCTGCAATTCTTTAGACCGAGCAGGACAATCGGTGTGATCAGCTGTGCAACTGGCTTGACATAGGCAACATGACTGATTATCAGACTTGCAATCTTCAGCACTATGATCAGCTCCACAAACACGGCACCGAACATTAGATCGGCAACCGCTTGCGCTATGTCCATATCGCCAGCATTTGCCACACTGTAGAGGGCGTGGGGCAAGGGGTTCTACCTTGTAGATTAACGGCCATGCTTTAATCTCCGAGGGACGCGATGTGCCTGCAAATGTAGCAATAATTGTCTCGGTTGGAATCCTGACATTATTAACTAGCCTGTTACAGCGGTACACTGACACAACGCCTGCTTCAGAAAAAATCTCCAAGACTTCCGCCGGACTTAGGCTGACATCTACACCTCGAACTAGACCTTTACAACAAGCAAGGTGGGGAGGGATGAAGCAGCTCACCGGATGAGTGGCAAAGGAAGTGCAATTTAGAAGATCTCGGATACAGGCCTGGTCTGGTGAGCAGCAGAGAATCCCGCCTCGTCCAAATTGACGAACCTCGGTTATTTGAAGGAAGTGTGGCGTAGCCGTGCGAAGCTCTGACTGGATGGCCTTAGGGTTCTTCATGCGAATGGCCCCACCATCCGTCGGCACCAAAGCAACAGGAACGCTGCTGATACCACTGCGCAGAAATAGCTCCAAAGGTACATCCTGAGAGGGAATAGAAGCAGACCAGAGGGCAGCCCTCTGGCCTGGAGATGAGACAGACATCTCAAAAAGTAAAAGTTACACTTGAATGCGCATGATAACTTAATACGGTAAACTAATAAGACAAAATAAAAAGTAACCGCCGGCAACAAAGCAAAAGCCCCCGAGAGAGACTTCACCAAAACAAGAAGCCAAGGAGAGAGC
This sequence comes from Hyalomma asiaticum, assembly GCA_013339685.2. NCBI lineage: Eukaryota > Metazoa > Arthropoda > Arachnida > Ixodida > Ixodidae > Hyalomma > Hyalomma asiaticum. The sequence continues at coordinate 43,110,614 of CM023491.1, read as the reverse complement.
AAGCGCAGAGCGTTCGTTCTTCTAGAAACGCTGATTCTAGATCTTGTGTTCCTGGTTTTCAACTGCACAGCCGATATCTCTCGTCTTTGTTCTTCTTGGCCCTGGCCTAAGCGACTATCAAACTTACGTTACATTTTTTTTTTGCTGCGGTGCGCGAGAACTCGAGTAATGAGAGCGAATGTTAGGTGAAAGGTATAAAAGTGCGAAATTATCCCATCATTCCAGCCTTGTGCGCTCATCTCAATCCTGAATGACAGTGCCTAAAAAAAGACCGCTGCTTTATGTGGAAATAAGACTAAATGCACTTTTATTTGCTCCAATATTCAAAGATTGAGCGGATAGTTTTGGCAAAAGTTCTAAATTAACCTTGTGTTACTGCTGTTGCTCTGAAGGAAGTTCTACAAACTCTTGTCTCTACTCACGTTACCAGGGAGTCATACGTTCGATTGGTGGTACCTCATTGTAATGTTATCGGTGTTAGTCAACTATACTGAGCTTTCCTTTGTGGAGTACGATGCGCACTGAATCGTTGACCATTTGTCGTAAACACACATACACACCGTCTGGCTTAAGGTTTTGCTGTAGCACAGCGCATAAAACTTATGTGAGGACCGCATTACGGGGCACCATAGAATTTCATCCTCACGACCGAGCTAGAAGGAGCACGCAACCGAGTACCGCAACCACTTCACCACCACGGCGGACCGAGCCCCAGGTGGTCAAAAAAAATTTACGGATACCTCCACTAGCCTTTATGTTCTTTCTATACGTTCCTTTAAGTCGCTTTGCCCTACACTCTTGTCCTTTCCCTTACCACCACGGACGCTTGGCCGCGCTCCCGACATGGGCGGCAGAAAGTAGCGTCATTTCCTTACCCGAACCACAATCACCGGACGCCGAGGTACACGCGGGCGGCAGTACGAAATAAGTAGCCGTCCAGGACACAAAGATTAGAGGAAAGTCGCGCTGACTGCGTTGGCGGCCCGCAGTGGAGCGATTCCTCGTCTACCGTCGCAGAAAACGACGCCGTGCTTCGTCTTTGATTGGTTCTCCTTAAGCGCTACGTCATACGAGAGAGTGACCGTGATTGGAGGCGCATGTTTGCTGATGGACAGCGGCATATTTTAGTTTTCATTCTTAAGTCGTCACCGATTATACAACGCCAAAGAACGTTTCGGCTAAGCACTTCTCGCTTGCCGTAAAATGTGAGGTATGTCACGTAACTATAATCATCATAGTTCTAGTCCGCAAGGGCGCGCGTGCACTTCGCCTATGCAATGCTTAGTGAGCGGCCTACGCACATGCGCTTCTCTTGCGCTCATGCCCTCAGCCCACTACTACTACACTGGCAAAACAGCGCGTAGCAGGCGCACGTGTTGCCCGTGCATACAGAAGAAGACAGTCAGTGTGAGTCGATTTGTTCGGTGTACGGCATCTCTCAAACTTTGCATTTGTGCATAGCTTCGCACCACGAGAGCGTGTGTCCTCTCATGGTGCGAAGCTATGATGATGATGCCGATGACTGTGCTTCGGTTAAGGAAAGGACGAGAATCTCTGCAGGCCATGTCAGGAGCTAGGCTAAGGAAGGAAGGAAGGGGAAAAAAGAAAGGCAGGGAGGTTAACCAGAAGGGAGTCCGGTTGGCTACCCTACACTGGGGAAATGGGAAGGGGGAATAGAAAGATGGGGGAGAGAGAAGGAAGGGGAATAATGAAAAAGACGTTGTAGGACAAGTCCAACTGTCAAAGGCGTTCGCGCAAACCAGTCATCTTCAAAAACCGCAAAAATGCTTTTAGTGCCTCGTGGGCCGACGAGCGATGAGGGCGGTGTTCCAGTATCATCTGTAAGGAAAGTGGCCGATCGTCAAGGTGGCGTAGCGTTTCAGCAAGGGTTTTCCTTTCCTCGACGAGGAGCTAGGCTAAGTATCCGTAGTAGTAAGGGAGATGGACTGGGAGAGATAGAAAGCAGAGAAAGGCCGTAGTGGATGGCCCCGAAATTTTGACCAGCTGCGGTTCCTTAACGTGCACTGGCAACGCACAGTACAAGGGGCTTTGGCATTTTTGCCACCATCGAAAATGCGACCGCCGCGCCCGGGATCAAACCCGCTTTTTTTGGTGTGGCAGCCGAGCACCGTAACCACCACGCCACCGCGGCGGAGTCCGGCATGATCTAGTGGTTAGGACACCTGGCTCTCACCCTCACATGTCGCGGCGAGCGTCGGTACGCACTCTCTGCCTCCTCTCTCTCACTCCCTTCTTCGGGGAATATTGAAAGACCGACAAGGCATGCTCAGTTGCTGTGCATTTGTACTAGTTTTCCTGAGGTACAACGAAACTGCATTCCTTGTCAAGTTGCTAGCAAAGACACTGAATTTTTTTTTGGAACTGAAACACGTCTTTACAGTGAAACTACCTAAGCCGCCGAAAGGGCGTCAAGCGTGCGGACAAAATTACCAAGATCTCGAAACTGCCATGGACCAAGTGCGTGTGCAGTTCTACTAAATGCCCAATGCGCCGTATTTGTGTGCGTACTTCTTTCTTCTCTTGCGCTCACGCCTTCAGTCCACTAAGGCATTTCACCACACTTTCCCTCTTGCGCTCATGCCCTGAGCACACTACTATGTGAACGCGGTAGTGCTTCACCGGACGCTATACCAAAATAGCAGCGCCACAGCTCTGCCTAGACTCTCCGAACCACGCCGCTGATGCCGCCAGGCGGGGTCTAGCCACGGCTGCGGGTGCGGAAGTGACGTCACCGCTCTGAACCTCGCAATGAAAGCTTTATTTTGGTCCTGAGAAACTGCAGTTGGACGTCCCCTTCTAGGGGGATCCTGTAGCAGTTGCGGGCCGCTCCCACGCAGGGACAGGAAGACCGTGGCCCTCCGCCCTCTCGCAGGCTCTCTGGACAGCCCGAAGTTGAACCGAAAGGTCGCCGCTTCTCAGGGCTTCCTCCCAGTCCTCTTCTTTGCTGAACTCTGTGTCACGTAACGCAGGACATTGCCAGAGCATGTGCCGACAGAATGCCCCGCTTCTCCGCGCCGAGCTCATCCAAGTGAAAGTGAGGTTGACTGAAGAAGTGCGTAACTTCCGAAGAAGAGGAAGCGCGGCGCGAAAGCCGGCGCGCCGCTACTCGAGAGTGTGTGAGACAAATTCAGACCGACTCCGAGCACCGCGCCGCTGAAGGGGCGGCGAAACGTTGGCAATGCGACGCGTGAAATCGTTTACATATGCAGAAACACCGCCAGAACGATCCAGGTCGGCGGGTAGCGCCACCACACGACTACTAGTGGGATGACTGGTGTGAGCGGAGACGTAAAAGAAGGGCAGTACACTTTTCAAAGGCCTGTGGTACTACTAGTCTGTTCCTTCAAAATCAGCGCAGCCTGCCCTGCCCTTTAGTTGATGTGGAAGTGCCAAGACGCAGGAAATGTGATTTCATTGCAAGCAGTCAAGTGATATTTCGCTGTCTTAAACCCGTTATGTGGCGTTATGCGCTCACCTTGACGACTCGCACATCCACGATAGCAGCAATTGCCGAGAGAGCGAGAACCTTGGCCGCCGCCGTCGACAGGTCGTTTTCCTTGTTTTCCTGCGCTGACGGCTCCGAGTGGCTGTTGAACGGGAAACCCAGTAGGCCGTGCTCAGCCAGGATTCTGTCGAACATCTGCGTAAACGGAAAGATAACAGAGTAAGTACTAGACATGGTGTTTTTTTTTTTGTTTTTGCAGGACACGGATCAGAGTACCACGGTGCCAGGTAAGTACCGAGGTACGAGGGACAAAGCGATGCACTGTTTTTCAATGCTACTGAAACAGAACGTGTGAGAATAATGTTTTCAGAGCTTAGTCGCTCCATTATCACACTGCCTCTGGACCAGTGGTTGCATTGCACTATCGAGAAGGATAGCCTGACTTTTCACACCAATGTCGTTTGCGCCGAGGTACACGGAGAAATCCCTGATGTACTTCCTTCACGGAAGTAGATGTCTCAAGAAATTAAAACACATTAACAATGAAAAAGTACCACAGGCTGAGATTCGAACCAATAACGACTTGGGATACGACGATGGCTGCTGAAAGCTCTGCCGATCACATTACCCGCACATTTAAGGTGAGGGGTGGTGGTGGAACGCACTCTTTATTTTCACTACACAACTTTACACTCTGTATCCAACTGATGTCTGGTGGAAGTGATCTGCCGATGGTGGCAACCGAGGTTCTCGCTCTATCGCCAGTGGCTGCTATAGTGGATGTGCGAGCCGTCAAGGCGTTTAGGAAGCAAAATTGCTCTTAGATTTCCATCGCCTTCCTTTCACTGAACCCTTGGTTCGTCGCGGTCGTACGGCCATCTAGGAACGATGGCAGATTTTCATGGTAATGTGCGCCGGTAGTAAGCGCTTCGGCAGTCTCAGGGCCCTTATCTCAGTGGAGGTTAGTGTCGTGTGGCGTCCTGCTGGCGCGTTGCTTGGGCAATGTACAACTGCGGTCACTACATAATTTCTCTTGTGTAACGTATATGGCAGCCACTTTGTTTGCTACACGCTGCGCTCTAGGAGCGCAGAGGCTGCTGTCGACAAGCAAATGATGCACCTTTCGTTGCCGCGAACTATGTGTTCACAAAACGATCAGCTGACAACCTGTTCGGTTTCGCTTACAAGGTTTCACCGTTTGCGGACGCTCCTGTTTTATGACACGTTTTCGCAGGGCTCTTGAGCGCGCATCTGCAGCCTCCAATGCAGACGTAAGGGGAGCACTGTGGTCCTTTCTCTTCCAATAACAAAGCCCGTGGAACTGCCCTGGCAAGCATGAGAAGTTTTTGTCATCTGATGTTTTTGTCAAAAATACTTGAAATTATAGCTGCGTCAAATGTTTATTTTGTGTAAACATGTGTATCTGTTCCGAACCACAGGTGCACAGGCCTCCGTCAGGCATATGCACGCCTTTTGTTTGTGCTCCCTTTCCTTGTGCAATTTTTGCAAGAAGTCGAGACTATTACTACTACTACTACTAACTACACTTGTAGAAACTCAATTCTATGCACACTTGAAGTTCTCGATATCAAATATGTTCTTGATCACTTGTTAAAAACCACGGCTTAGTTTTTAAATGCGAAGCATTTCTTAGCGGGGGCATGTCCCGCGGCGTCGGCGTCCGCACTCACACTGCGCATGCGCAACTCTCCTCCTTCCCTCTCTCCAACAGCTGCGAGTTACTCTCTCCACTTCTCTCCTACCACCTGCTTGCGCTTCTCCTGCGTTCTCGCTTCTGTCCCGCGGCGTCGGCGGCCACACCCGCACCGCGCATCCTCCTCTCACTCCTCTCCTTGTCTCATTTCCTCTCCACTCGGCATTCTTCCTATCCGAACGGCACGCGTTGACTATGGAAACGCTCTTTCTTCGATGAACGCTTTACCAGCTCGCAAGGAATGAGAACGCGCCCTCACCCGCAAGAGACAACACTGACGCAGGTAGCGTCTGCTAGCGTCAAATCGATGCAAACGCGACACCTAGTCACACCGATGCAAACGCGGTGTGCACCCCCAGTGCTGCTTCGCATCGCCTCATGGTCCCCTTTAGCGGGAGGTGGTGTATTTTTTTTCCTCTTGTTTTTTTTTCACTGCACTTATGTATTAGGACACCAGGCTGAGTGCTCTACAATATCTGTGTTCCTTCGTTTACTGCATTTATGTATCACATAGAGTGACATGCTGAGTGTTGTGCAATATCGTGGTCTGGGCGGGGATTGGCGCATTGTCAGGCATTCGGTTGCCTTTTCGCCACCCCTTCCCGCTGTACCACAGCATAAGATATGTATACTTGAATTAATGAAATAAACTTCAAACTTCAAACATGCAGCAAAACAAACGACCTCGCAGCAGGAGTAGGACAACGCGCTTAGCATACCTCTCGTGCGTTAGGCTCAGCCTCTGGCCTGCGGCACGCCTCCCACAGCCTGGCGGGCCATCGAAGGGACCCATCGTCAGTGCCTCTCTTGAGCTCGGCTAGCAGTCGCGCCTCCATCTGGCGGAGTCTCAGAGACCTCGCGGACACGAACGCCTCCGACCCCGCGGCGTCGACGGCGAACGCCGACTTCAGCGAGTGGTTGGCGATCCAGCGTCCGCAGACATGAGCGTAGAAGTCGTCGCAGGGGTCTACGTTGGCGTCGATCCACGAGGCGAGCTGGTCTTGCAGCGCGTCGCTGCCCGCGCTGTCGCAGTACCTGAGTCCAGACCGTGTGACACGGGGTGGGGGGGGGGTGCGGTTAGACTACATCAATGGATAACATATCCGGCCAAGTATTAGTTTGGACATTTCAAAGATAGGTCCCTAACAGAAGTTGCACTGTCGTGATATTAACAATCTGTGTGGTTAGAGTACGTCAGCAAGAAATTAGAGAAGGATGAGTCGATCATAGCGGTTGCATTGAATAGCAATCAAGCAGTGTTTTAGTTGGGAGCGTTGTAGCTAATGCAGAAAACTAATGAAGAAAGACGGATGATAAGGTCGCCTCGATGGTGTCTTACGAGCTAGCTACGACGTCGCAAAAAAGTTGAATGTGTCTAGTCAGAAACGCTTCCACGGTGTAATAAGAATACTAAAATATGAATCAGATTTGGAGTAAGAATGAATAAGAGCGAAGAAATAATGACGCCAATATGTCATTAGCCGGTTGGATGTTGGCTGGGAACCCTTCTCGCTTGTCCTACAGCCCAGCCACGGTGGTCTAGTGGATATGGTACTCGGCTGCTGATCCGAACGTCGGAGGTTCGAATCCCGGCTGCGGCAGCTGCATTTCGATGGAGGCGAGACGTTGAGGCCCCTGTAGTGTGTGACGTCAGTGTACGTTAAAGAACTTTAGGTTGTCGAAATTTCTGGAACCCTGCACTACGGTGTCTCTCACATTCAGATCGTTGTTTTGGGATGGTAGACCCCAGTAATCAATCGCTTGTCCTGTGATTATTTCTTAAGTGTGACGAAGGTCGGCTGATTGGTGCAGTCGGTGAGCGGCGTGCAAGACCCAAGCAACGCCTTGTCAAGAGCTATAGTGGCTAACCTGATAAGTATCAATTAAGCAACATGCCGTTTTCTAAAATTCACGATCATACCGATTCTGCATGCAATATTCAAGCGAATGTTCATATTGTTGCGCATATGCGCGAAGAGGAGGACGATTGATGATCGTGCATGTGCGCCGCTACTGAAGAGGAGAACGACGTTAGCATCAACCACCAGCTGGCCGCTGTTGATCTCGCTTTCGCGACCTCATTAAAGGACCCCTTCCTTGCTTAGAGCGTCGAGTGCCCCGTTTACTCGTAACAGAGTGGTGGAGGTGCTGGGTACACGCCTGCAACAACGGAACTACCAACTCTAGAGCTTCGTCGAAGCCGTCGACTTGCCGGCCTCCCGCCATCTGCCACTGCCATCTCCGATATGCCTGACCAAGCCGCTCCGAGGGCAGCGACCAGCGGTCCGCTGCTGTATTACCGAGTTCCACCGACCTTCGGCGGGAAGGCTGGAGAAGATGTTGACGAGTGGCTCGTACAATACAAGCGAGTGAGTAAGTCTAATGGCTGGGATCCTGCCGCTCAGCTCGCCAACGTGGTGTTCGCTCTTACCGATACTGCGCTGGTGTGGTACGAAAACCACGAGGACGCACTCACGACGTGGGACATTTTTTTTAACGAGGTCAAGGCCTGCTTCGGGGACTCAGCTGCCAAGAAGAAGCGAGCCGAGCAAACCCTTTCGCAACGGGCGCAGCTGCCTGGTGAGACATGCACCACGTACATTGAGGAGATATTGAAGCTCTGTAAAACGGTTGACGCTAGGATGACGGACGAAGACAAGGTAGGGCATCTGTTGAAAGGAGTAGCTGAGGACGTTTATAATTTCCTCATCGGTAAAGAAAGCCTGAGTTCTGTGTCTGACGTAATTCGGCACTGCAGAACCTTCGAGTCATTGAAGATGCGTCGCATTACGCCGAAGTTCGGCCGCTTGGCAAACGTTACCACGGTCGCTAGCGTGGACATGAGCACGTGTTTTGACTTAGCATCGACTATCCGGCAGATTGTCCGCGAAGAACTTAATCGCCGTGAAGAGGCGTCATGTGTGACATCTGAGAGGCATGGAGCATATACGCCATACGAGCCATCGGCAACGCCAGTTTCGACTTCTTGGCACCCTGCGGTTAGCGCAGCAGCAGTTGAATACAGCACAACGCCAGAATCAAGGATGACGACACGCTACCCGGCTTCGCACTCTGGACGACCCGCTCAGCGTCCGCACTCTCAACTGCCGATGCCTCGCCGTGATCTACGCGAAGAAGCTATACACTACGCTAGAGAGAATGAGGCATTTGAGTACATTGAAGAGCCACCAAGGCGGTCTCTACCGGTCTGCTACTCCTGCGGTGTCACAGGCCATATATCGCGTTTCTGCAACCGTCGCAGAACACCGCGGTATGACAGACCACCTTTTCAACGCCCTCAGGGAGCTCCGCGGTCGGCACCATACGGCGACAACTATAGGCCGAGCAGCTTTCGGAACCGCTCTCCAGGATCTGACCGATGTTTGACGCCTACACCGCGTCCTCGTGCTCCCCGCTCTCCCTCGCCACTTCGTCGTCGCTCCTCGTCCCCTTCGCCACCGGAAAACTAGCCAGCGCGACCGATGGGGGTGAGGTCGCTGGGGAGTTGCAACTGTCAGAAATACCTCCGGTGGTGATGCTCAAGAACAAAGTGTGTGTTTTTGTTGATGATGTGCCTGCGTTGGCGCTGGTAGACACAGGAGCAACAATTTCAGTTATGAGTGCCTCTTTTAAGGATTTGTTAAGACGAAAGGTTATGTTTCAATGGGACAAAACGTCAAAGTTTTGTGGAGTGAGCGGCGATCCGTTGCAGCCTATTGGTTTATGTAATGCCGACGTGTCTTTGGGTGGCCATGTTGTTACGACGCAGTTTGTGATTATTGCGAGGTCCACACATGATGTTATCCTGGGTATGGACTTCTTGCGGGATTCTGGTGCCACCGTGGATTGCCGCACAGGGCAGGTGTTCATAAGTGGTCGGGAGCCCTCAGAACTACTGGAGAACCACGTAGGCGAAACTACGTTATGTGTTTGTGGCGACGCTGTCGTACCTCCATCGTCTACCGCTCGTGTTGCTGTTGTTTGTCGTGGTGCGGATTGCGACAGCTTCGATGCCGCCGTAGAGCCGATCCATGTTAACTGCATGAAGAAGAACGTGCTGATTCCCCATTGTGTTGTGTCCGTCAAAAGTGGACGTGCCGTCCTATGGACGGTAAACTCTTCTACGGAGCCCGTGGTATTGCCAGACGGTCTGAAACTAGCCTTCGTCAGAGAACACGCGTCCACGTCGGTGGCTTCACTTACAGACGCGCCGGAAGAGCCTGCTAATCACGAGCTGGGAACGGCCCTCTTGTCTATGGTGAATAAGTCCCTTAGCACAAGTGAACGCCGAACGTTAGTGGGTGTGCTATCGAAGCACGTCTCCGCATTCGACTTCGCGCAAAAGGAGGCAAAGTCACCGATACCTGCGTCTCGGACACGCCATACGATCAACGCGGGTTCAGCAGCTCCAATTAGGCAAAAACCATATCGCGTTTCACCATCAGAGCGCCAGGTCATTAACGAGCAAGTTCATGAAATGCTGGAAAAAGGAGTCATACAAGAGTCAGCGAGTCCCTGGGCAGCTCCAGTAATTCTTGTGAAGAAGAAAGATGGATCTTGGCGATTTTGTGTTGATTATCGCCGACTGAATGCCGTAACAAAAAAAGATGTGTATCCGCTCCCACGAATTGATGACGCAATTGACTGCCTCCATTCGGCTTCTTACTTTTCCTCAGTAGACTTAAGGTCAGGCTATTGGCAAATCCCGATGCATCCTGAGCACAAAGAAAAGACCGCCTTTGTTACCCCGGACGGGCTGTTTGAATTTAACGTGATGCCGTTTGGACTATGCAACGCTCCGGCCACATTCGAGAGATTCATGGATACCATCCTGCGTGGCTTGAAGTGGAACATCTGCATGTGCTACCTCGACGACGTTGTCATCTTCGGCCGCACCTTCAGTGAGCATAACTCCCGGCTCGATATTGTCCTGAACTGCATCAGAAACGCCGGCCTCGTTTTAAATTCGAAGAAATGCCACTTCGGTGAACGCCAAACTCTTGTTCTTGGGCATCTCGTTGATAAGGATGGCATCCGTCCTGATCCCAAGAAGACAGCAGCCGTTGAAGCTTTCAGTACACCGCGCTCTGTGAAGGAGCTTCGTAGTATTCTGGGGCTCTGCTCGTATTTCCGTCGATTCATTCCGAGGTTTGCTGATGTTGCATATCCGATGACGTGCCTGCTACGAAAGGATACTCCCTTTGAATGGACTGCGGATTGCGAGTCTGCCTTTCGTCAATTGAAGTTTTTGCTGACGTCACGACCGATTCTTCAGCACTTCAATCCTTCAGCCCCAACGGAAATTCATACGGATGCCAGCGGCATAGGTATCGGGGCTGTTCTTATTCAACGCAACGGGGATGGCGAGCACGTGGTCGCCTATGCAAGTCGCTCACTAAGTAGGCCCGAGCAGAACTACACGGTCACCGAGCAAGAATGCCTCGCAGTTATATTCGCAGTTCAGCGCTTCCGTTCTTACCTGTATGGACGTCATTTTACAGTGGTCACCGACCACCACTCATTGTGTTGGCTCGTAAACCTTCGTGACCCCTGCGGCCGTCTGGCGCGCTGGGCACTTCGGCTCCAAGAACACAGCTTCACTGTCTCGTACAAGAGCGGTAGGCGACACGCCGACGCGGACTGTCTCTCGCGTATGCCGATTAGCTCGACAGACTGCGACGCCGATGACTTCGATCACCTTGTGGCTTCTGTGTCGCCGAAATTTCCAGACCTGGACAGCTTCCGAGACGAACAGCGAAAGGACTCTAAATTAGCCCCGCTTTTCAGCGCTGCGTCCGCCTCTCCATCCCCACGTGATTTCTGTGTACGCGATGGACTCTTATACAAGAAGAACTATTAGACCACTGGCGCACGTTTTCTTCTTGTGGTGCCGGACAGCCTTCGCGCGGCGGTTCTAAGTGCCATGCACGACGATCCTACGTCTGGCCATTTAGGATGTACGCGCACGCTCCACCGGATTAAGGAACGTTTCTATTGGCCCGCAATGCGACGGTCCACAGAGACGTACGTGGCGAGCTGCATGCAGTGTCAGCGCCACAAACGTCCTTCTACTGCTCCAGCTGGTCTCCTGCAGCCTGTGCCGCCGCCAAGTACGCCTTTCCAACAAGTTGGCATCGACTTCGTGGGTCCGTTTCCAAAGTCATCCAATGGCAATCGTTGGATAATTATTTGTACTGACTACCTCACGCGCTACTGCGAGACCGCGTCGGTGCCCTCCGCAACTGCCACAGACGTCTCAGGGTTCCTTCTGCGAAACGTCATTCTCCGACATGGTCCACCTCGAGTGATTATCAGCGACCGTGGACGACAGTTCACAGCGGATGTCGTGGAAGAGCTGCTTAACTTGTGTGAGTCCCAATTTCGTCACTCGACCCCATACCATCCACAAACGAATGGGCTCACGGAACGCACGAACAGAACCATCATTAACATGCTATCCATGTACGTTTCATCCGACCACAAGAACTGGGATGATGTACTGCCTTTTGTTACATACGCGTTCAACACCGCCAAGCACGAGACAACCGGCTACAGTCCTTTCTTCCTGCTGTACGCTCGCCCACCTAGGCACACAATCGACACTGTTTTCCCTTTTGGCACACATGAGAATTCCACTGTCGCCGAGACCCTTTGCCTCGCTGAGGAGGCGCGTAGGATTGCTCGTTTGCGCACTTTGGCGTCGTAAGACAGATCCAAAGCACGGTACGACGATCGCCACCGTACCGTAACTTACCATCCAGGCGATTTGGTGTGGTTGTGGACTCCTGCACGGAAACGCGGGTTGTGCCAAAAGTTTCTGGGCACCTACGACGGGCCATTTGTTGTTTTGAACAGGCTCACTGAGGCCACTTATGCTATAGCTCGACTCACAGCGAGTGGGAGACGCGCCGCTAAGACGCAAGTGACCCATGTCGCTCGTCTGAAGCCGTTCACGCCGCGAAAGACTGACTGACTCGCCCGATGGGCTCCGTCTGCAAGGAGGGGAATGTTGCGCATATGCGCGAAGAGGAGGACGATTGATGATCGTGCATGTGCGGCGCTACTGAAGAGGAGAACGACGTTAGCATCAACCACCAGCTGGCCGCTGTTGATCTCGCTTTCGCGACCTCATTAAAGGACCCCTTCCTTGCTTAGAGCGTCGAGTGCCCCGTTTACTCGTAACAATATTATGAGCACTAGATCTGCGAACTTTGTACTTCGGGTTGTCTTTGCTTTTTGTACGGTGAACATTTAGTTATACGTCGTTTTCACGACTTAAAGTTCTCGAATGATCTATTCTGCGTGAGAGTCAGCAGCACGCAGAAAAATGTAAAATTTCAGCAGATGGTAATACAAATATTTCGCACTCTCCCTACATGGAGTGCAAGCCCTCACAAAGCCAAGACGTGAGAAATATGTCAGGACATAAGTTCAAATTCCTCAAACCTTTTCGTTTAGCGTACTGCATAGTATTGGTGAGCTGCTATCAGCATTATGTCCATCATCGCCAAAGGCTGTAGTGTGTACTTTATGATAGAATTCCTGGTACAGTGACATAAGTGCGACGCGAGAGAACTCGAAGTACGAACTTGCGATTTCAAATGAGCTCAGGGCCAACTTACCGAGTACGATCTTGTCGCTACGGAGGTTGAGTGCGCGCGTGAAAACGACAGCACAGATGGAGCGGATATTAAGAACCCTGCTAACTATAAAGTATGCTCTATTACAATATGGCGTGTGCAGTGTCCCGTCCTCCCCGTGCTCTCGACGCGCAGTGTTACGATAAGGAACACCAGTTTTATGAAATTCAGACTCGAAACATTCAAGCTCCTACACCTCAAGTATTCGTATAGAGTGAAATTCGGTTTCGCCTTGCGTAAGGTATTAGACAGAACGAATTTTCGTAGCCGTGTTAGTATAATTGAGAACCAGTACAATACACTTTATTTACAGGTACTCTTATCCTGGCGAGGAGACGTACAATAATTCAGTAAAAAAATAGTAACTTGCGCGGTATAGGGCGTGTCGATACGCTCTACGATGCATTTCGTATGACTGGAAACAACCGACAACCATCAGGGGAACCTGCAAAGACCTTGTCTTTGCCAATTGCACGCTAGATCCGATCGAAGCTAACCATTGGCTCCACATTTCATGGACCACAAAGCAGTGATAAAAAATTACAGCATATCCACGGAGTGAATGATGATGAGCGGGCGAAGCTCGGGATGTTCATCGTCGATTGTGCCGAGTTCCGGATTAATTTAGTTAACGCGCACGCTACGAATCCTTATGGTTCAACTACGCACAAGTGAAGTCTCCCACCGGCACTTCATTGCAAGTCAAGATCCAGTGCCCATATATATATATATATATATATATATATATATATATATATATATATACGCACAGTACACGGGCCGCCGCGGTGGTGTAGTGGTTGCGGTACTCGGCTGCCACCCAAAATACGCGGGTTCGATCCCGGCCGCGGCGGTCGCATTTTCGATGGAGGCGAAAATGCCAGAGGCCCGTGTACTGTGCGTTGTCAGTGCACGTTAAAGAACCCCAGGTGGTCTAAATTTCCGGAGCCCTCCACTACGGCCTTTCTCTCCTCTCTATCTCTTTCACTCCCTTTCCCCCACCCCCACGGACGCTCAGCAGTGCTCCCTACATGGGCTGCAGAAATTAACGTCCTTTCCGAACCACAATCATCATCATCACCTCTGGCATTTTCGCCTCCATCGAAAATGCGACCGCCGCGGCCGGGATCGAACCCGCGTTTGGTGATTTATCGTGCACCATCAATTTATCGTGCATCATTAATGTTTCATTTGTTTCCCGGAATTTCACCGGAGAACGTAACCTTGTGTTGCTAGGGCGCAGCGATTCACCCGTGTTTCCTCTGTGTTTATCTCGTGTTCATCTTCGGCGTTTTCAAATGCTTCTTGCTTGATTTGATCTCATTACGCGGTTAATTACCATTGACATGCAGCTTTTGTTTCATTAGAACAATCTGATTTATTTTAAGCATTACTAATTTCAATCCGCCTTAATCGATGTTGATCATGTGTTAGCACATCTTGGCCCTGTTTTCAACTGGCGTTTTCTGAGCCTGAGTGCGTGAGTATAAACGCCGAGATCTTGGATCCCTGCTGAAGTGCTCCGCACAGGCATTTCTGAATTCTATCCCGCCCCGCCACGGTGGTCTAGCGGTCATGGTACTCGGCTGCTGATCCGAAGGTGACGGGATCTAGTCCCGGCCGCGGCGGCTGCATTTCGATGGAGGCGAAATGCTGAGGCCCGTGTGCTGTGCGATATCTGCGCACGTCAAAGAACCCCAGGTGGTTGAAATTTCCGGAGACCTCCACTAAGGCGTCTCTCATAATGAAAGCTGGTTTTGGGACGTTATACCCCACAAATCGATCAATGAATTCTACCTCTGGTATTGAAACCAAGGATATTCAATTGCATGAACGCTTGATCAATGCAATATACAGGGCACCGGCATGCACCTAAGGCGAGGTACATTGGTTGTAACAATCTGAAGGAAACGGATAGGTGTGCCTTGTTTATTGCTAGAGGAAGGGAAAAGAAGCCGACTGATGCTGATACAAAGGAAAGTATAGAGAATACCCCTGCCACTTTTATTTTAAGCATTTTAATTGTGGGCTGAAAGGAAAAAAATTACAGCATATCCACGGAGTGAATGATGATGAGTGGGCGAAGCTCGGGATGGTCATCGTAGATCGTGCCGAGTTCCCAATTAATTTAGTTAACGCGCACGCTACGAATCCTCATTCCTCATGGTGGTGGGTGGTAGAGATTATAAAGGAAAGGAAAAAGGCGCTAATTTCTGTCTCCCATACTGGGGACACGGCTAAGCGCCTCCTCATTCCTCATGGTTCAACTATGCACAAGTGAAATCTCCCACCGGCACTTCATTGCAAGTCAAGATCCAGTGCCTATATATATATATATATATATATATATATATATATATATGTTTCCGGTGAACGCTTCTCCAACGCGAGCAGTCGGTATTTCTCAATCAAGAAACTCGCTAGGAGACGCTGCCTGCGCCAGCGTTGTCTCTCGCGGCTGAGGGCGCGTTCTCCTTCTTTGCAAGCTGGTACAGCGTTCCTCTAAGAAAGAGCGTTTCCATAGCCAACGCGCGCCTTTCGCTCTCTCTCTCTGTCTCTATCTCTCTCTCACAAGACAGCGGAGGTACGCGCCGAGAGAGCGAGAGAGAGAGAGAGAGAGAGAGAGAGAGAGACACGCGCCGGGAGGCACGCGGGTTACGCCTGTCGACTGACGCGTGACAAGGTTAGACTAAGAGGAGCTTCGCCCCTAAAATGAAAGAGGATAGCTCGCTCCAGTGAGGAAGGAACACAGAACATTCGGTGCGAATCTCTACCACCCAAGCCAACAGGCAGCCGTCGCTCTCCCGTCAACGTGCTCGGCTTTTTATCAAGACTTGTAACTTGGGAGTAGGGTACCTTGATATCAGCACCGTCTCACAGCGAGACGATAGCATCTGTCGAGCTCAGCGCCATCGGGTCGAACTGATCGACGCGGACGCCGCTGCTTTGAAGATGCGATTGTATTAGGGGCGAAGCTCCTTAGGGTGTGGGTCCTTCCCTCCTCTGTAGTCCTTCCCTCCTCTGTAGCACGCGCCGAGGGTGAGCGCGTGCCGGGAGGCACGCGCTCGCTCTCGGTGCGTGCCTCCCGGCGCGCAAGCTGTCTCACTCTTCCATCTGCGGCCTTGTGAGAGAGAGAGAGAGAGAGAGGGAGAGGGAAAGGTGCGCGTTGACTATGGAAACGCTCTTTCTTCAATGAACGCTCCACCAGCTCGCAAAGAAGAACGCGCCCTCACCCGCGAGACACAACGTTGGCGCAGGCAGCGTCTTCTGGCG
Organism: Hyalomma asiaticum; assembly: GCA_013339685.2. NCBI lineage: Eukaryota > Metazoa > Arthropoda > Arachnida > Ixodida > Ixodidae > Hyalomma > Hyalomma asiaticum. Next base: position 43,094,521 of record CM023491.1, on the reverse strand, counting down.
AGTTTCTTGATTGAAAAATACCGACTGCTCGTGCATAAGGATTCGTAGCGTGAGCGTTAACTAATAGTGAATTCCACTGGCGGATCTGGAGCGGTGTGCCGAATCCACGACGGAGCAACAAAATCCGTCGGGGAGCAATCCGATCCCCATCGGCCAGCGGAAAATAAACTCGCTCCGGCAGGGATTACAGCGGAAGTTGTCGCACGCATCCGGTTGCCCATGTTACCAACCTTACGTTGGACTACGTTAGACCTCGCACAAAAGTATGCATACCTCTTCCTCCGAGTATGCGTGCACTACATCGACGTAGCCGAGCATTTTGGCGCGTTTGTACGGGGACTCTGGAAACAGCTCCTTAAATAACGTTTCGTACAGCACGTACGACTCTTCGCTACTACTGCTACTGCTTTTCGACGTAGTGTCGCTCATGCAGAGCGAGGAGCAGTCCCCTGTAGGGTCGAACGACGCCATTCCAAAATATGTAAACAAACGCCCATGGTTGTCAGACAGCTCCTAAAAAAAAACGCTGAAAAAATCGCCGTGCTCGGCTGATCCGGAAATGACGACACCGTATAGCTGGAGTTCCGGCAGAATCCGGCTCTACGAGACGGATCAACGCGGAGCGCTCCGTCGCGGAGCAAGTTGCTCCAAATCGCCCAGTGGAACATGCGAACTTGCTCGGGATCCGCCAGTGGAATTCAAATTCTCGGCCGCGGAGCAAAAAAACTTGCTCCAGATCCGCCAGTGGAATTGACGATAAATTAACCCGCAGTTCGGCACGATCTACGATGAACCGCCGGAGCATCGCCCACTCATCATCATTAACTCCGTTGATATGCTGTGGATTTTATAATGATGATCCACAGGCGCGTGAGACTGCAAACAACTCTTAATAAAGTCAGCGAGTTCCAACATCACATCAGAGGTGTCTGCCATAGCGCGTCCTTGCGTACTCCGACGCAATATGCCGGCGGAGTTTGACATGTCACCGCCTCGTACAGAGTAGTCTGGATCGAGGCACTCTACCTGGGAGTGCTAGTGCCTACCACCTGGGAACGTGGACACTGTCAAATTCTGCCATCGTTCAAATTCGGCAATGGCAATATTTCTGAGCCAATCAGGGAGCCGTAATTGCCCTCTGGTTCAATCAGAACTTTCAAGATGGCGGAATGTGACAATATGGCAGAATTTGACGATATCCAGGATGACATCCCCTCACGACGAACGCGGAATTTACTGTTATTTTTTTGCGCGATGACGTAACTTAGTGTGGCCATTCTTTAGCGGCTCGCTGCCTAAGAATAAGACCTCGCAGGCTATACCGAACGACATCAAAAGCGCCAGGTAGCAATGTTTGTAGCATCTCGATGGGAGCGAAATGAAAGGAACATCTGCTTACTAAGACTTCGTCACATGCTATAGAACCCCAGGTCTTCGAAATTCGCTGAGCCCTCAACTACAGCGTATCTGATAAACATATCGTGGGTGGGTGCTTAACACATATAAATTGTCACTAAGTTTCACCCAGACTTTGGAAACCTTCAATGGCGTCCTTTCCCGCAGCTGGAAACGAAAAACTTGCAGAATATACAGCTAACACAACTGGGCTTTGTGCCTTCTTACGTTGGCCGGGGTGCACGGAAAAGCTGTACTTACAGCACTTCCGGAGAAGACACCGTGGACGCCCGAGCTCTTGGTAAGGAGGTAGCATGGAGGCGTCGGCTGTCGTTGCGTCTAACGTGATCCTCATTCGGCGGCGTGTCTGGACCAACGTCATGCTCCAGAGCGCTTCCCGGAGGGTCTCCTGGTTCACCTTCAACACCTCGGCGGGCCGCCCACGTGATAACGTATCCTGAGCGACAAGATAAGGAAACGTGTATATAGCGAGACGATCACATACCCTGAACGATAAGGGAACCTACATAATGAGACTGTAAAATGGCAGCGATGTACTGTCTTCTACATGGGGGTACATCATGCTTTGTGTAACAGCGCAACTTTAAGCGAAGAAGGGAGAATATACACACACTTGTATGCTTTAAGTTGTGCTGTTACGCGAAATACGATGAATCAAAACTAAAGGGGCGAAATCTCACAACGGTTCCAAAAGTGGACCGGTTCACTTACCCTCATGCAATCGGTCGGAATGGCTCTTTTGCTGACACACGCGCGACTGTCCAATTACGCGAGGGCAAGCGAACCAGTCCACTTTTGTGACGATTATAAGAGAGCGCCCCACCTCGCCAACTTGTTGCCTCGAGTCGGCGTGAAGGTAGTGCTTACGGGCTCTGCAAAAGACTACTGGATAGCTTATAGCTTCTTATCACTTCTCCACGTGCGATGTATACGTAGGGCCCAAAATATTACGAATCATGCGAGCGCGAGTCCTTTCTGTCTTCGTCGAAGTAGTTGGTTGAGACCTTCTTCGCAGTGTGCAACCAACGAGCTCCGGCAAGCACAATCCTCGAACTGGCCATTACCACCATCCACTGGATTTCGCCTGATTTCGTGAGTCCTCCTTGCGCATATGCACGGCTTTCTGTTGTCGCAGTGGCGCCACGCCAATGCCTTTGCCAACGATACGTTACGTTATCGCGATCTTGGTGTAGGGTGGCGTGGCGGCATCAGTCTCTTTCGATCTTCCGTGTAACCAGATTTGGAAGTGCCGGGATCTTTACGTTTGCTCCAGCATTCGGTTCCGCCTCTAGCGCTGATGTCGTGATGATCTGCGAGCCGCTGGTGCTAGCGATAACGGATTGCACCGCCGGGCACGAACTGAGCGGCGAAAGACCGCTGCTGGCAGGGTGGCAATTGCCGCTATTTTTTATAGACGACGCAGACTGCTGTTTCGTCACGCGCTCGCATGGCTGGCGAGTTCTCCCTGCCAACCACGTGCTGCCTTGGCCAACAGAAATGCTATATCTTTGTACTCGAACTACGTGCTGTAAATTGCACACTTATCGAAACTACCGCAGACTTATTGGGGCGATGTCACTATTTTAGTGAATATCCCACTTCACCTTCTAAACCATTACAATTTTAGCTAATTTTCACAATAAATTTGACGACATAGCTCCAGACCCTCGGCGGGACATCACGCAGCATTTCTATCCCGAGCTCATAAGTGCTCGTTCGTACGGGCGAGTCGTTCTTGCTAATGACGTGTTTAGTGCGATAACTGGTTAAATTTCTTTCTCACGAGGAATCTTATCGTGGGGAGACTCTGTGAATATTGGGACTAATTAGTGTGGCCGGCGAAAGCCTACGTTCTCTATCACGTGCTACCTATGCCGCTCAAAGTGGCGGTGGTTCGCCAACTGTATTCACGACTTGCACAAGTACTCGACGTAGGAGCTTGTGCCCCCTCCCCCGGAGCAGCCCTTATGGTCGAGACTGGCGCCATTCTAGTAATCTAGGCTAATCGTGGGTAAACATTGGCAGCATATATACAGTGTGCGGTCGCTGTTGCGGTACGGTGGCTATACGGTGCTCGACTGCTGATCCGAAAGACGCTGTTTCGATGCTAGTGATCGATACTTTTCGCGCAATCGAGATGTTACGTTCTCGTGCATAGTGTGGTGCCAAATGCACATTTATAGAGTCCCAGGGGGCCGGGGTTTTCTGAGCCTTCCATTACGGCATGCTTCACAATCATGCTGTGGTTTTGGTACGCAAAAACTCCAGTAATCGTTGTATTCGCACGACATACACTTAGTTACTTGTGCTGGCTCGGAATGCCTTTAGGCATGCACGTAGGTGATCTTCAATGACACTCGGCTTTATCCAACGCTCCAGGCTACCATTCGCTCGGGGAAGACAGAGGAAGTGCGCCATCGAAGTAGAGGCTGGAGCAGGTCGAAAGTACTTTCGTCGCAACCGTCTTCATAGTCGCGTTAAGGCGCCAGGGCAACCGAAAAAAAAAACCGAAAGACATGAACCCCGAGAGGAAATAAAGACACTGAACAGAGCGCGTATTGTGGTTTGTATGTGTTTCGCGCCTGAAAGCTAATACGAACGGATACAAACAAGCCCAACGAAAACTTCTGTTAAGTCGTAACCACCGTCAGAGAGGAAGCGGCTGATAGGGTGTTTTAACAATGTTGGTACACCGTACTTTGATTGATTTTGTGGGATTTGACGTCCCAGAACCAGCTCTGATTATGAGAGGCGCCGTAGTGGAGGGCTCCGGAAAATTCGACCACCTGGGGTTCTTTAACGTGCACTGACATCGCACAGCACACGGGCCTCAACATTTCGCCTCCATCGAAATGCAGCCGCCGCGGCCGGGATTCGATCCCGCGACCCTCGGATCAGCAGCCGAGTTCCATAGCCACTAGACCACCGTGGCGGGGGAGCTGTTCGTTGCCGAGGCTGTGCCATGCGTCGGATGATCTCGGTCTCACGCAGGACGGAAAAAGCGGATTCTGCTCTTGCCCTCCACCCGCTATCCGTTACCGCGGCTCGACCAACTCTTGCACCTCGGCCCACCGCTGCACGATAGCGATTTTGCGACAGACCAACGAGAGATCAAGTGTGGAAAAGGTCTCGCTCGAAGTTGACGCTTCGATCCCGACAGCCGCGGCAGAATTTGCATAACGATAAATGCGACGAAAGAACGAAAGAAGTGATTGATTGATTAGTGGGGTTTAACGTCCCAAAACCAGCTCTGATTATGAGAGACGCACGAAAGAAGTGCATACGTACATGCTGGAGTGTGACGTATGGTCAGTACAGTGTGATGAAGGTTTGTATGACTAACAAACAGTACGTCACGACACCAGTGACTTCGTACTAATGCAATGGTGCGCGAATTGATTTTGTGGCGTTTAACGTCCCAAAACAAGCCCCGATTATGAGAGACGCCGTAGAGAAGGTCTCCGGAAATGTCGACCACCTGGAGTTCTTTAACGGGCACTGACATCGCACAGCACGCGGTCGTCATCATTTCGCCTCCATCGAAATGCAGCCGCCGCGGCCGGGATTCGACCCCGCGACCTTCGGATCAGCGGCCGAGTGCCGTAACCACTAGACCACCATGGCGGGGCAACGATGTGCGAAGCGAACCTTAAATACAAAGCACAAGAAATACTGCCAAACAATATTTCCTTGTGTTTGTGTTTGCTTCGCGTAGCATGGCATTAGTGGCAATTACCAACTCGCCCAACACTCGTTCCTTGTGCACTTCGCACTCTTGGCAGATACGTCACGACTAGCGACAAAGGCACAGCTTCGCCGTCTCGACCATTTTTCACGGCGCGGAATCGGTTTGAATGTTTTAAAAGATTCTGAGCATCTCCCGTGGTATTTATAAGCTGGGCGTGACGGAGCCTTGTCTCACCTTCCTTGCGGTTCTTCGTGGTAGGGTAGACGATGCTGGACGGCTGGACGAGGCGCGTGGTGGCGAAGTCGTAGTGGAAGAATATAATGAACACGGCCACTAGAGTAGCCATAAACGCGACCAGGATGAGGTAGTCGTTTTCGCGGCCCCTGTACAGGCTACGCGGGCTGATCGCAGGACGCCGGTCTGCCAGCCGACGAACTATTGAGTCCTGCGGGGACACGGGCTATACATTGCTTTGAACGGTCTCCGCTGACAAATCAGATTGTCTGATTTGGTTCTGTAGGTGAGGCACTACCCACTATGCATGATTGGCAATGACGATGAAGAAGATAATGGTGGCAATTGGGTATCAGAAGTGTTGGCATTTGCCGACTCAGGGAGATTGGCCAAAATTGGGTTGGCATAACTATAATTTGGGAAATGTATATTTTCGCCAGAATTTCTGAGGCGTCATAACGGAAATAGTTTTTTAAGTGAAAAGCAACGACGGACGCCTTAAGATGTGATGTACAGCCTGGAAGCTATGGCGCATACCACATCACGAGGCCGGAACGTTTAGGCGCAAAGTCACCGGTGCGAATGATGGCTAGGACCGTCAGCGATCTGAGGGTTTTCCTAGGCGGGATAGCAGAAAAAAGCTTTTCAGATTCTTTAGATCTAAGAAAGTTATTCCCGTTTTGATAAATTTGGATCCAGCGGTTGTTACGCCCAGAGAATTGGCTACTTTTCTATAAGTTTCTGTAACGTTACCCGTTATATCATTGTGAATTCGGAACCGACATCATATTCTCTCTTCTCGGGGAACGCTCTGGAGCAAGGGACATGTCCGTTGTTTAATACTGTGTAAGCTTCACCTGCTCTCCTAACTTCGCTAAGGCTAATGATGTCCAAAGTAACGCCTCCTAGCTCCTCATGTAGCTCCGCTAGCCTAGCTTCGCTCGAGAAGGATCTTGCGCTGAATGTTGCAAGATTTAGTTCCCAGTGGCAGGCTGTCCGGACCCAGTGATTATTTGCACCCTCCGCTGCTTCACAAGACTGACTGCTGCTGTGGTCATATGTTGTACTACAGCCGCTGTACACTGAGGGCCAGGGTTCAAATGCAGACAGCGTGTCGGAGGCGGTGGCCAAGTACTGAACCAGGGGGGCCAGTTTCTGTTCTGGTGTAGGAGTGAGTCGTAGACAGCAGCAGGACTGAGAGTCCTTCAGGTATCCGCCCGTCGTGGGCCCATCAACCGGCGTGACTCCCGTACATCAAAAGAGGGGACTGTTGGGCAAGTTGGTGTTCAGACATGGAATTCATTGTGAAAGCGCTACCACACAACACAAGGGAAGAAGAGACGAACACAGGCGCAAACTAACAACTGATTTATTGAACGCAGATCTACAGGTGTATATACGAACAAGCTGCTCAGGCGCATCGTCACAGCGATCCTTAGAACAAGAAAAAAAAGAACAATCATTCAAACAAGGCTTGTCAGAAATTGAATTTCGGCTTTGTACAGCGCAATGGAAGTGTCGCTGACACACTCCTCACCTGCTTTTCTGATAAAAAACGCTTCTAAGGTTTCACGGGCCGTTTTTTTTCCTACTTCTGCCAACGATTTTTTGCGCACCGGAAGCGTGGTTCACAATTCGAGCACGCCGTGCAGTGGTCAACAAGATGACTTCTCTTTTTTTTACTAAGATTTCTTGCGTGTTCCTTGAGTCGGTCATTGAGGCAGCGCCCTGTCTGGCCGATATTACCTTGCCGCAGGTCAGAGGAATCTTGTACATGACGTTGTTGGCACACTGAATGAAACCTTGCTCATGGCTCTTCTTTTTACAGCCCCCCTTTTCCTCCGCACAGGTGGTGCGACGGCTCAGCTGAGCGAGCTTCTTTGGGGCCGAGAAAACCAATGGCACGTTGAACCGACTAGCCACTTTTTTCAGGCTATGTGTGACCTTGTGCATGTATGGAACCACTTCTAGCCTCTGGGTGCCTACAGGGGACTTCGCGGCATCTTTGGAGCAACCATGCTTCATCTTCTTAAGAAGCGTCTCAGCAACAGACACGACGACCGACCCAGGGAAGCCGGCTGAAAAATGCCTCCCCAATTGAATATTGAAACTATCCTGCACCTTGTGAATGCACGACTTCCGAAGCGCAGATTCCAAACAGAGTGTTGCGTTGCCTCTCTTTACTGTTTTTGAGTGAGCCGAATTGTACGGAAGGAGCTCTTTTAGCGCACGCGGAGACGGAGAGTGCGCACGCTAACCTTCACTTTCGAACGTCCAGAAGAAAGTAAGCTGCAGTTTTTAGATTTGCAGTTGAAGTTCAACGAAGGTCACGTGTGCTGGGCATACTCCCCGCGTGCGCCAAGAAGAGCTCCTTCGTACAATTCGGCTGCATCCAGCATCCATCCATCCATCCATCCAGAGAGAATGTGAATTGAATTCAGGAAACCTCCTTACATCTTTTAGGAAAGGTGTGGAAGTAGAGAGGGAAGAGCATTAGGGGCACGAGGTGGGAGAAGAGTTGATGTTGCGTATCCGGGGCGGCAGAAGACGATCGTCTGTCAACGTCATTTGCAGGGAAGCAAGCAGATGCGGACATTTTTTTGAACTCTCGATTTTCGTGCATTGCCCACACCAGAGCGCTTTGTGAGGCTTGGGAGTGCGAGAAACAAAAACACAAAAAAGGAATGTAAGAGCCGTTTATTATGATCGTCGACACTTCAACTGATTTGTCGGACGTTCAGTAAGAATAGAGGCGGTCATTAGTAAGCCAAGAGGGTCGAAAGCTATGTTGTGAATGATGTGAACCCCATCGAAAGTCATGTTGTGAATGATGTGAACCCGGTGTTATAATCAAGATCCTCCCTAATGTGGGCGTCGCTATCATCGCAGCCATTATAAGTGTCTCTAACTCTGGCATGACCTGTTTTTAAGGCGCTCTCACAATCGTTGTACATTTGGTCTTCGAAGTCATCCGGAATATGTAGTGATCTGCATAAAAGAGAAAAAGGCAAAGACGAGAATAAATTATAGACCAGACCGCTTCTTTGGAATGGCGGTGAAAGAAGACGATGCTTTGGGGACACATAGAAGAGTTAGATTCTGCAGAAATAACCACAGAATTAGGAGGAAATAAAAAATACGCATTGACAAACAATGAAACACACGGTGTGTCCAACCGACAGTCTGTTTTCATTGAGGGGAGAGAGGAAATGACACAGATTGCAGCACATACAGACACGTACATATATTTCGGAAAGAAGATTCCCTGAGCCTGAATAAATATTCCAAAAAAGAGATTCACACGATTGCCAAAAACAATAAAACTTTACTCACGTTGCGGCCGGTGGACCGGCTTTCATCAGAGTAAAAAGGTATCCCAGAGCACCTTACATTTAAGGGTACAGGAAGGGGAGAGAGTGCGGCTACGAAGGCGTATGTCTGTACAGGGAATGTCTACGAAGTCTGCCTGGACAGAGCGCGTGATCGGCTGCGGCGAGTCACGAAGCGACACCGTAGGATCTCAATTAACAGCAAGGCGGCACACTTACAACCCCGAGGGATTCTCATACCTGTATGTAACGCAACTATAAAGCCACTCCACATTGTAAAAACGGTAGTAACCACACCAGAAAGGATAAAAAAACAAAAAAAACTGATTTATGATAGACTGCTGGCTAGAATCGAAAGAATATGTGTAATGGAAACTATATAAACCCTGAAGGAAGAAAAGGAAATAAAATAATAGATATAACAGTGAAATAATAAAAAAATTCAGCAAAAAAGAAAAGTATGATAAAGAACGCATTGTAGTTGTTTGACATGGCTTCCTCGTTATGCACAATAACATATTCATTCGGGAAAACATGTGAGTTTACCATGTTTTCATTAATACCCGAGGTAGCGGCCTTCGAACTTATAAATGAGTTAGGACTCACGAACCTCGCGGTTCGTGGCGCGTCCGAAAGCCCGATTCCAGTATCATCGCCTTCCGGTCGCTAAATGAATGGCCGGGAAGGTGCACGTGCTTAGACAGGGGCAGGTTCAAGGATTTGTTGCGTGCGACTTGGAGTATTAAACCGTATTCGGAAAGGTGTCCTCTGACCAATATAATGTTGATGACATTTAGTGCACTCAAGCAGGTAATCGACATTAGCCGTGTCACAAGTGAAGTTTCCTTTAATTTGTGCACAGTTATGATCGAAATCTTCTTTTTTTGAACATATGCGTTTAAATCGATGTGCTTGACTGTACGAGATCCCCGTCTTACAGTGCCGCATATGAGTGCTGTGAAAATGTAAGCGTTGATTAGTATCCGTTGGTTTCCTATAAACGTTAGAAACCAACTTGTTTTTCTAAAGCGGAAAGGTCACATCTAAGAAGTTTGTGCTCTCTCTAGAGTATTGATGAGAAAAGAAATAGTCCAATGAGCAGAATTGAAGTCGGTGATGAATTGTAATAGATCGGTTTCCCCGTGATGCCAAACTAAAAAGATATCATCTATGTAACGCTTATAGTACAGCGCGTCTAAGTGCGAGAACTCAGAAATTCTTCTTCAAGTACTGCCATAAAGATATTGGCATAATTAGGGCCAATTCTCTTTCCCATTGACGTTCCGCTCACTTGCACGCAGTGAGCGCCATCGAACTCAAAGTTCTTGAATTCGAGAGTCAACTTCAGAAGTATGCAGAAGGTATAACAGTCAACAGATTTATCAACCAGCGACTCTTCGTAAGCTATTAAAACAGCTCTAATTTCATCACCACGAAGAATATTAGTGTACAAAGAGGAGACGTCAAGTGTTACCAGTAGACAATTAGCAGGTACTGTAAGGTCCATGTTGTCCGAAAGAAAATTGTTGGTATCCTTTATGTAAGATGGATAAGTAGGTGGGATGAACCGAATTAGGTTATCAACGTATAGCGAAACGGCTTCAGTGACGGTGCCCACCCCAGAGACAATAGGCAGGCTTGGCGTGTTGATTTTATCAATCTTAGGTAGAAGATAGAATTTACCAGCTACTGGGCTGAGAGGAATGAGGAGTTTCCAATTTCGCCTCCTATTTTCTTATCTTTCACAAGACATGCTACTGTGCTTTTGATTGCTTTCTTAAAATTTTCAGTAGGTTCACCAGTTAATTGTGATAAAATGAAGAGTCAGATAATTGGCGGGTTGCTTCCCTCACGTAGTCCTGTTTGTTCATTGTGACTATTGGACGCTCTGTGTCAACTGGTTTTATTACTATATCATGTTTGCCACTCAGATCATCCAGTGCCATCTTTTCCCCAGGAGAAATATTGCGACGATAGGGTCTTTGTTGCTTGTAGGTCTCAAGAATATCATGTTGTACGGCCTTTACATACGAGTCTAGACATCTGTCGCGCTGGGGTGGAGTGGTCCAATGCCTACTGCTTGGTGGTGTCGAACCCGTTATGTCTGTGCTTGTGCTACCATGGTAGTATTCGCGGAGTCTCAAATTTCTCGCAAAGCTGTCTAAGTCTTTCAGTAGTTGGAATCCATTAAACTACCAGTGGTGGGGCAAAAATTTAATCCTTTCGACAGAGCACAAAGGTGGGCTGCCGAAAGGTACATACAGGACATATTACCAACATTATATTCCTCTGCGTCATCATTTTCGGGTTGCGTTTCGACAAGGGAGACCGTTTGCTGTGATCCTAATTGGATATCTCGAGGCATCCGTCTCGAACGAATTTCTTTATTTTTTCTCCGATAGCGCTGTCGTCTTGTTGCCCTCGAATTGAACTATTAGTTGAGACTCTTCGGAAGTGAGGGACAGGCCGAGTGCTTTCTCCTGTTTTCGTAGCGAATCGATATTTGCTTTGTGGTGATTAATTATAAACGATAATAGTTCTAGGGATGCTCTTTTGTGCACTGTCTCCCGCTTGGCCTTATTAGCAACGGACATTTCTGAAGTTGCTGGTTTAAGGTTAATTTTTAACCCTTTTGGAACCACCGAGGCGCTCAAATAGCGTGCAAGGGCTGAAGCGTGCACGTTGTCATCAAAAAGAAATACCTGGAAAAAATAAGTGACGATGCTATTACTTGCGCTGACATGCTTGACCGCGCTGAAATTCTCAAAATCATTCATCGAGCAGGGAACACAAGACAAACTTAATACTTACTCATTCTGCGTCGCTACCAAACGTGTCAGCTATTCTTAAGAGTAATCATAACATGCTCACTCAAAGTGATCGCCTCAAATGCATATTCGTGGAACCGCCTCGTGTCGTCTACGCACGAAACACAAATTTACGCGACATCTTAACCAACTGAACTTTAAGCCCAAGTCGTGGCACTGGATGTAGGCCGTGTAATAAGCCACGTTGCCAGGTCTGCCCTTATATGAGAACTACACAAAAGCAACAAGCACCGTGTCCAACTTTCTTGTACAAATTAAAGGAAACTTCATTTTTGACACGGCTAATGTCGTTTGCATGTTTGAGTGCACTAAATGTAATCAACATTACATTGGTCAGACAGAGACGCCTTTCCAAATAGGGTTTAATAATGACAAGTCACACGCAAAAAATTCCTTGAACCTGCCCCTGTCTAAGCATGTGCGCCTTCCCGGCCATTCATTTAGCGACTTCAAGGCGATGATACTGGAATCGGGCCTTCGGACGCACCACGACCGCGAGGTTCGTGAGTCCTACCTCATTTACAAGTTCAAAGCCACTACCTCGGGCATTAATGAAAACACGGGTAAGCTCACATGTTTCCCGAATGACTGTGTCATTGTCATTACGAGGAAGCCATTTCAAACAACTACAATGCGTTCTTTATCATACTTTTCTTTTTTGCTGAATTTTTTATTATTTCACTGTTATATTTATTATTTTATTTCCATTTTTCTTCCTTCAGGGTTTATATTTTTCCATTACACGATATTCTATTCGATTCTAGCCAGCAGTTTGTCAATAAATCAGTTTTTTGTTTTTTTTATCCTTTATGCTGTAGTGACTACCGTTTTTACAATGTGGAGTAGCTTTATAGTTGCGTTACATACATGCATGAGAATCCCTCGGGGTTATAAGTGTGCCGCTTGGCTGTTAATTGAGAGCCTACGGTGTCGCATCGTGACTCGCCCCCAACCGATCACGTGCTCTGTCTAGGCCGACTTCATAGCCATTCCCTGTACAGACATACGCCTTCGTAGCCGCACTCTCTCCCCTTCCTGTACCCTTAATTGTAAGGTGCTCTGCGATACCCTTTCACTCTGATGAAGGCCGTTCTCCACCGTCGCAACGTCAGTAAGGTTATATTGTTTTTGTTAATCGTGTGAATATCTTTTCTATATATATATATATATATATATATATATATATATATATAATATATATATATATATATATATATATATATATATTATATATATACTCGTACCGCTCGGGCCAAGGCTAGCGAGGCTTTTGCTATATCACCGCTCGCAACAGCATCTAAAATATTGACTCCGACTTGCTTATGACACAAAATAATTCATAACTGAGTAAAGTTAGTTCTAAAGTTTGCCATTTCTGCAACGCATCGGCCACTTCCACACTGCTCGACAGATCGCATGCCGTGATACGAGAGGTGAACACTGCAGCGGCACCGGTCGTTTCGCCGAACCGACTCGCTTCCTTTCAGACCTTCACACCGTAACTGCGCTAACCGCGTTTAAACGATAACCGCAGTTACGCTAACCGGGGTAAGAGGCGCCCGTGTACAGGGGTATTACACGGCGCGCGAAACGGCGGTTAGACCGCTACCGCGGTTGACCGCCAACCGAGCTTGCCTAGTTTCGGTTAAGCGTAACCGACGTTTGGAAGCGGACGAAGGCGGACGTGACCGCTCCCGAGTTCAGCGGCGCTTGGAGGTATCTTCCCAAAAGTGGCCCTCTACGCGTTGTGGCATATACGAAGCAGTAATACAATTTTTTGGACGATTATATTACCTCAGTGCACCCAAGTGGTCAAAACGCGTGCTTCTGCAGCGCACCGCGGTTGCTTCCGCACGCTCGTACCGCTCGGGCCAAGGCTAGCGAGCTTTTTCTATATCACCGCTCGCAACAGCATCTAAAATATTGACTCCGACTTGCTTATGACACAAAATAATTCATAACTGAGTAAAGTTTTGTTCTAAAGTTTGCCATTTCTGTAACGCATCGGCCACTTCCACACTGCTCGACAGATCGCATGCCGTGATACGAGAGGTGACACTGCAGCGGCACCGGTCGTTTTGCCGAACCGACTCGCTTCCTTTCAGACCTTCTTCACACCGAGACGCTGGTAAAACTAATCGCACGTGTTCAGGCATGATATACGAGTATACTAATGTTAATCGTGATGGCAAAAACAAGCGCTCTGTCGCGCTCTGAGCGCAAGTCGCGCTTGATCGCGAACGGCACCGCCGTACTCGTCGCTAGGCCTAACGCTCGGAGTTGTCAGCGCCGGACATTCCGCGGTGACGGCGGATTGTTGTGATGCGTTTGTCGCTCGCAAAGGCGTTGTTTTATCAACAATGTCCTCAGAGAAGGATGCAGGGTTGTGCAAAGTTGTTTCTCTCGTACCTAAAATGACGAGGATACGAAGTCTTGCGAGTGTGTTTATGCCGATATGCTGTATGTGGGCTGAGCTTCTGTCAACCGCGAACACGATAGCCCGTGTAACTCCGGCGGACTACGGTTGGCGTTAACTACGGTTGAAATTGTTAACCGCGGTTACGCTAACCGTGGTTAAGGGCGCCCGTGTAACAGAGGTATAAGGCGGCTTCCCCGCGGGGCACGAGACGTGACGTCAACGTCATGCGCACCGCTGCGCTGGGTATGGCGCTGGTGTTCCCGCGGTAGCGCTACCTGGCAGCGAGGATTCGCGGGCCTACGGACGGGGAACGATCTGCTCTCTCTTGGCCTTGGGACGTCGTCGCGCGTGGTCGATGCTCGTGCGCGCGGTGGCGTTGAACTCCGCTCGGACGAACTCGCGGATGCCTCTCCCGATAGCCGATTGAGCCTCTGTTCGCGCGACTTATCTCGCGAGCAATATAGGCTTACTGTTCCGGCATGGGCGAAAACTACTTCGCTCGATATCCTGCTGCGGTGAGTCGAATTCGCTCGGTATCCTGCTGCGGTGAGTAGGGCAGAAATGTACGAAAATACAGAAATAAGAAAAAGAATGCTGGTGTCGTCACTGCAACAAAAGAGGAGAAAGTCAACGAAAAGCAGCAACCACAGAGAGAGGGAGAGAGAGAGAGAAAGAAAAAAGAAGAAAAGAAGAAGAAATGAAATAGAAGAAGGAAAAAAAATGAAAAGAAGGAGAGAAAGGGGTAAAACATGCCTCTGCTGTCCGAGTGCATAGATATTTTAAAGAGGAATCCATCAATGAGGCATATACCGTGGCGCCGGCTCATGTCTAGCCGACGCTAGAAATGAGCCTGCAAAGAAGCTCGCGAAAACCAAGGCTCTTGGCGTTCCTGTAGTTCGTAAACAGGAAGAGCAGCGACACATGGCCTCTCCAGGTCCGTGGTTCGAGCTACATAGGAGGCCCACTATCGTCAGCGCTGTTCAAGTGCAAGTTGCTTCGCCCATCAGCAGACAAGCTCGATAGCTCGTGTCGAGGGCACCGGGGAGAGCACGCCGACGCACTGTAATTCTGCGCGATACAACTCGTTTATTACGCCACTTGGCAGTCAACCGTTGAGAGCATCCTCATCTGCCAACTTCTGATCAGCGAGCTAAGACTAGCAGGCGAAAAATACTGCTACAGCAACATCGCATAAAGTACGGCCTTCTGGATACATGTTTGACAGCATGCCATGTCATGTTGCGGAACCCGAGAGACCCGCCATCGCTGAGGCCAGTGCCGCCTACCGGACGAGTCTTCAGCAGCTTTGCGGGGTCGAGGCAGGCCACCAGAGAATTTCTGCAGGCCACCATAGAATTCTTCGCATTTCTCAATGCTTTGTCGGGACGAGGCTGATACAAAGCGGCTGATACACCCAATGATTTGCGTATTGATCTGTTTCTTCGCAGCGGCCTGATCAACGTTCCCGGTACACTGGTTCCCACCAATAATCCCAGGCAAAGAGTCGTAAGTGTTCCGTATATCCATTCCGTTTCGCCTAAGAAAGTCGGGAGTACATATGGCCGTATTTTTGGTGCTCCCACTGAGTAAAGTAAGGTTGTGCTGCCGTGCATAGCAAAATGAGCACTTGCAAGAAAAGAAGCATATTTTTGTCCTGTAAAGGCCAATACGAACAATAATTTAAAGATTTTCGCATGGGTGTGGTTGCAAGTTTCAGCTGTGGACGGTTCTACGTAGGAAAAAAAAAGGCGCGTTGTATTCATTAGAGATGAATTGAGCTTACAAGGTCGTTATCCGTGGAACGCCTTCTAATCTATCGTTGCACGCGCCCGACTGTAACTGCACGCCCAAGTTAACGAATGCGCTATTACGTACAGGCATAAGAGAAAGACGCGTTTAGTGGTCGAAGCCCGCCATATCAGTAATAGCGAAAGCACGAGCGTGAGTCAGCCGTCGAAGAGATAGAATGCCTTAGCAGTTGTCTATCGAGTAGACCGGCACGCGTAACCCTTTGAGAGGTGGTGCTACCATTCCCTAGCATGCGGGGATAAGTTGTGTGTCTTCTTTTCGCCTTCGTGCAAGTTGATAGTCGGCTTTCGTGTTGTCCGCTCTTCTCCCCTTGTGTCCGTGTGTTTCACGCCTTTTCTTTACATTATGAGCTGATTTATATTTCAATCGTGCAAGGAAGCCACCGCGTCGCTGGCTGCCAACAGCTTCAGCGCGTTGTGCCGCTCGCCAGAACCATTTGCGGCGGAAGTGGCGACAATACTGCCCGAGGTCGGACAAAAATGAACTGACATTACCCTTACAAAAATGCTTATAGAGATTTAATTCAGGCTGTATTGAGTTTCCTCCATAAGATGTATTGTGTGCAAATTAAATTCCTATAGACTTGTCCTATTGAAAATCATAAACAGATTGGCCACCGTGT